>PVKZ01000342.1:0-527500 GCA_004027375.1 Macroglossus sobrinus | reverse complement strand
TTTTCAGTATTTCCTGTAATGCAAGCCTCATAGTAGAGAATACTCTCAAAACTTGTATGTCTGGAAAGATCTTTATTTCTACTTCATATCTAAAGAAAAGCTTAGCTGAATACACTGTTCTTGGCTAGTAGTTCCTTTCTTTTAATAGTCTGAATGTTTGATTCCACTCCTTTCTATCTTGTAAGGTTTGTGCTGAGAAGTCCAACAATAATCTAATGAGTTTTCCTTTATAAGTTACCTTCTTCTTCTCACTGGCTGCCCTGAGAATTCTGTCTTTGTCGTTGATTTTTGATCATTTTAATACAATGTGTCTTGATAAAGATCTTTTGGGGTTGAGATAATTGGGTGTTCTGACTTCATGAATTCCAAGCTCCAGATCATTTCTTAGATTTGGGAAATTCTTGTCATCTGTTTGTCTGAAAATGCATTCTAGTCCCTGCTCCTTTTCTTTGACTTCAATAATACCCATTATTCTTATGTTTTCTCTCCTGATGGTATTAGCTAGTTCTTGTATTTCTCTTTCATTGTTTGTTTTATTCTTCAGTTTCTCTCTTCTTCCTTCTGATTTATTTCTATATTTTTTTGATATCACTGATACTTTCCTCCATTTGGTCGACTCTGTTTTCCAAGCTTGCTATTTCATTTTTCAACTTTTGCAGTTTTTTTTTTTATCTCCAGAAGATCTATTCTGTTCTTTTTGAGGGTTTCAATCTCTTTACTGAAGAACTCATTCTTCTCATCTAGTTGTTGTTTCAATTTCTGATATTGCTGTTATGATTCATTTTAGATCTCATTGAGTTTTTTCAGAAGTACTATCCTGAATTCTCTGTCATTTAAGTTGCATATTTCTGTGTCTGTAAGCTTATTTTCTGGAGACTTTTCTCTTTCTTTCTGAGATACCTTGCCACCTTGGTTGTTCATTATGTTTAATGGACTATTTCTCCACCTGGGCATTAATGAAAGTGTATTCAGTGTCTTTTCAGTAAGGTTTATTATATAAAAGTCTCTCTTTAGTCTGCTGCAAAGAAGGCATTTTTCTTTTGGTTTCCAGTAGGTGGCGTCTAAGCCTCTTGAATCCCTCTATATAAATCCTTAATAATGTCTTTTTTTTTAAGATGTTTAATCTCACTCAATACTCAGTCCCAGTCTCTGTCAACACTAGCAACAGCTTCAGTAGCATTAGCTCAGATTCCCCTGGGCTCCATGGTGTTTGATCTCAGAGGATATGAATGGAGGGGCCCTCTGGGTTGGAGGATTGTGGCTGTGGCTCAGCCTGTGTTGCATCCATGGCTGGTAAAAATCAACTATTGTTTCTCTGCTGTCTTTCTTTTCTTCTTTCTGCCTTGATAATTGTGCCTTGTTGCTGGCCACAAAGAGCTCACAGCACTCCCAGGCAGGGCTATTTAGGAAACTATCCACACCTTCTCCCCTCCCCCTATTTCTACATGGAGCTCCGGTGACTGCAAGAGGCAACTTTATTATTTCTCCCAGTCCACAACCTGACACCTGGGCTTCTGATCTTTGGTGCAGATCCCATGCTCAGATGTGCTGGTGTGCAGTTTGGATGTTTTTTGCTGAGTTCTGGAGATGTCTCTCACTTCTCTATGTTTCTCCAAACTCCCTGTTTATGTTTTAAAATATTAACAATAATACTACACAATACTGTGGATTTTCATTTATTGTACTCACTAATATCATTATGGTGAAGTTAAGCATAATTCTTTTGTGGTTTAAGTAGGCTTGGTAGACTATGGTAGGTTCTGAAACACCATTTATCACATGTTTCCATAGAAGAATTTTTACAAGTTTTATAAAGTATATCTACACAATTATATATACTTAGACTTGTAAATCATTTGAGAATTTGATCAATAGAGACACCTAAGAGCCTGGGAGATGATATAAAATGGTCTAAAATAAGTACACTTAAAGTTTTAGAAGAAAAAATGAGAATAGGACAAAATAAAAACATTTTAAATCCATGACTCCAAGTATATTATGTACAAAAGCAAAAGCGAAGAAGAAAAAGAAAACCACACCTAAGCACACCATAATCCCATTGCAGAAAACCAAAGAGAAAATTTTCAAGGCACATAGAATCAAAATAATATTCTGCTGATATGCATGACAATTATCTTCTCATTGAAAATAATGTAGTCTAGAAAATAATGGAACAATACCTTTAAATCTTTAAATGTCTTTAAAATACTTTCAGTTTATAATTTTATATACAGTGAAGTGAATTATACATTAAAATAGGATCAAATAAATATATTTTTTCTGAAAAATGAAAGTTAGAACATTAGTAGTCATCAAAACTGCCCCACAAAATATGCCAAAGAATACTTCTCATACTAAAAGGAAGGGTTATGAGTGGAAACCAGGATCTATAAAAAGAAACATAGGATCTTTTCACCTATGTTTTTTCTAGGAATTTATGGTTTCAGATCTTATGCTCAAATCTTTAATCCACTTGAGTTAATTTTTGTGTATGATGAAAGACAAGGGTCCAGTTTTACTCTTTTGAATGTGGATATCCAGTTTTCTCAACACCATTTATTGAAAAGACCGTTCATTCTTCTGTATATTTTTGGCAACTGTGATAAAGAGCAGTTGACCATATATGAGTAACTTTACATCTGGGCTCATAACACACACACACACATACACACACACACACACACACACACACACACACTCACACACACACAAACACGAATACAAGGAAACTTTTGAAGGTGATAAATATGTGTATTACCTGGATAGTGGAGATGGTAACATGAGGTTCACATACATCTAAACTTACCAGATTATGTACATTAATTATGTGCAGCTTTCAGTATACTGATTATACCTCAATAAAACTGGGGGGAAAGTGAAAAGAAGATCAGATCCAGTAAATAAGTGGGTAAAGATAAAAGACTCTATTTCTTTTTTCTTGTAATTATCCTAATAAACAGTTATACAAATAATGGTCAGCAAATTAGAGTTTGGGGACCCACCAACTGTTTTTCTAAATAAAGGTTCATTGGAATTCGTTTATGTATTGTTCATGGCTGCTTTCATGCTACAACTGCAGTGAGTAGTTGTAATAGAAACCAATTAACTCATAAACTTAAAATATTTACTATCCAGCCCTTTAAGAAGTCAATCAATCCTTGTTTTTTTTTTGCAAAAGTAATAAATTATAAGTTAGACTTTATAACATATTTTGAACTAAAATATTACAATAGCACAAATAATGAGACTAATTTGAACTATTATAAATTTATAACATTTTTGAAGTGGGAAGTGAAAAGTGAATAAGAAGTATGAAGTGTGAAGTGAGATATATTAAGTGATACAATTAACTCTAAATAAAATCGATAAAGTTATATAGTTTTAGCTATAAAGAAACTTCTAAAGATATTTTTTAAGTGATGCAGCAAAAGAACTAAAATGTATTTGTTTACTCAAAATGTCATAAGAAAAGAGCAAGAGATAAAAAAACAATCACTGATAGGGCAAGAAAATAAAGAGCAAGATGGTAGATTTTAACTCAAATATATCATTAATTACTTTAAATATTAAAGAACTTAACAGCCCAATTAGTTGTCTAAAATCATAGAACTCAATTAAAAAAAAAACTAGCTACAAGAGGCACACTGCTGTCTACAACAAACACATGTTAAATATAAAGCTACAAAGAGGCTGAAAGGAAAAGGATCGAGGAACACATAAACATGCAGACATAAGAAAGCTGACATGACTATATTATTAGCAGACAAAATACACTTCAACAAATAGAAAAAAAAGTAAGCATTAAAGTGGGGGCATTTAATAATAATAAAAGAGGAATTTATAGGGAAGACAAACTAGTTTTAAATATATGTATCTAATATTAGAGCTTTAAAATTCATTTAAAAATGCCAGAAGAAATAAACTATTCCATAATTGTAGCTGAAGATTTTAACCTCTATCTTTGAATTATTGATAGAATATGTATCCAGAAAATTACCAATGTTTTAGAAGATCTGAACCATGCTATCAGGCAGATCAAACAAATTTATATTTATAGATCATTACGCACAAAGTTGTAATCTATACATTATTTAATGTTCACAAAGATAGATAATATGCTGATCAAACATTCTTCTTTTAAATTAGGAGCAACACAGAAATGCTCACTTTCACCAGTCACAAATATTATACTACAGGTCCTGATCACTGAAATAACACAAGAAAAGTAAATAAAATACCTATGAATCAGAAAGGAAGAAGTAAAACTACTTCTATTTATGGATCATATGGTTGTTTTTCTAGACAATTTTTAAAAATCTATAGGAAAATTGACTTAAATTAATAAGCTAATGTAGCAATAGGATAGGATACAAAGTCAGTATGTAAAATCATCATATTTTTTGTATCATAGCTACAAAAATTTTGAAATTGAAATGTAGAAAATATAATTTCCAATATCAAAATGTGAGTATATTTAAATAAAGTATATATAAGACATAAACAAAAATACAAAATACTGCTGAAGAAAATGAAGCAAGACTTAAATAAATGGAGAAATAAACCATATTCATGGACTGGAAAAATGAATATCATTTTGATGTTTATTCTCTCCAGATTGATCTATAGATTCAATTCAGTGCTAATAAAACTCCCAACATGTTTTTTTAATTGAAAAGTTTACTCTAAATTTTATTTGAAAAACTAAGATTCGACAATAGTTAGACCTCTGTTAAATTGTGGGGGGAGAACAATGTTGGAGGACTCAAACTACTTGAATTTAACCCTTATTGTAAAGTCACAGTAACCAAGATAGTGTGGATTTTGTTAAAAGATAAACACATCGATCATTGAGATAGAATAGGGAATCCAGAAATAGATCTTTATGTTCACGTATGTGATATATATGATCATTTGAGGTTTTCAAAGTCACCAGCATAATCAATGGAGAAATGATAGTCCTCTGAACAAATTGTGCTAGAACAATAGGATATTAATATTTTTAAACAATCTTAAACAATACCTTACCTGACTCACAAAATGAGTTTAAAATCAATTGTGGATGTAAATATAAGAAAGTAAAACTGTAAAATTTTAGAAGAAAATATAAGAAAAATCTTTTCAAATTTGGGATATACAGAGATTTTTAGAAGGTAAACAAAGTACTACTCATTAAAAATAATATATCTGTTGTCATTATAACTGCAATCTTTTTGATCTTTAAAATATTGTTAATAAAAGGCAAGTCACAGACTAGAAGAAAATATTTGAAATACATGTATGTAACAAAAGACTCAAATTCAGAGTATATAAAAAAATTCTTAAAACTCAATAATAAAGCAAACATACAATTGATCAATAATTGTATAAAAGCTGGTTGCCAGCATTAGTTATCAGAGAATACAATTTAAACCACAATGAGATAACACTACACACACAGTATAATGGCTAAAGTAAAAAAAAAAAAAAAAAGAACAACAACAACAAAAAAATTGGACAATACCAAGTGTTGATGAAGATATAGAGTGACTGAAACTATCAAACACTATGGCTAGTTATGTAAAATGGGATTACTTTTTTGAAAAAACCCTGTCAGTTTCTCATTAACTTAAATATGCACTTACTAAGTAACCTGGAAATATCACTTCTAGATAATTACCCAACAGAAATGAAAGCATATGTCTGTATAAAAACTTTAATAGCAGTATTATTTGTAGTAACCTCTTTCTAGAAACAACCCAAATATCCATCAATAGATAAATGGATAAACAACTAATGATTTACTAATGAAATGAAATTTTACTCAGTCATAAAAATGAAAAGAGCTACTGATACACATAATATGGATGGCTGGATTTCAAAAACAACATGTTGAGTAAACAGAACCAGACACCGAAAACACATACTTTATGATTTCATTTATATAAACTTCCTGAGTATGCAAAATGAATCTTTACTAATAGCAATTAGATTCTTATTTGGCTGGGGTTGATTGATTACAAAGGGGTAGGAGGCAACTTTCTGCAGTGATGAAAATCTCCTATATTTTGATTGGGGCTGGTGATTACAGAGTAATACATATTTTTCTAAACTTATCGAAATCTGCACTTAAAATGTGTGTTTTATCAAATTTAAGTGATACCTCATAAAGTATTTTTGAATAAATGGATGATAATTGACAATTAAGGTAGGGCTGGGACTAGGAGGTATTTCATAATGTGAATGACATTTTTCTATTGCTATTATGTATATATTTTTTTCTAATTTATATTGTGTTAATATATTCAAGATAATTTTTAAAAATTGATTGTTCTTCAAGAATCCTATGTTTCTTTTTCCTCCCCTAACCTCTAAATTACTTTCCTTTAGATAGAGACACTAAACTGGTCATCTTCATCTTCACAGTATTTCCCCTCCCCAAGATAACCACTATCATCTTTTCTCAATTATACCCCTTACTTTAAGAGATAGCAACTGTTACATCAGGAATAGAGTATGTTCTAATACATTGGTAACGAAGGTCATATATACAAGTTAAATCATAAAGATAAGAATTAGGTTTTGAAAGATTACCGTTTTGTAAGCAAAACTGTCGAATAAAGAAAAGACAGAGATATCAGCATTACATGGTAGTCCATAGGATTCCAAAATGTTTTCTCATAGGATCCTCATATTATTTTGGGCAGACATTAGATCCAGTTTATAGAGAATAAGGGAATAACAGACTGAAGTCACAAATAGTTTCCGCTTAGAAGAAAGAAACTTCATAATATTCACTGACACCAGATAAGAATAAAACAAAGAAACTCAATTGTAGAAATGGGCACATATGTATGTGAAATATTATATGCTTAGTACTTCTATTCTTATAGTTCTGTTTAGCACTCTTAGTACAGTTGGATTTTTCAGTAGATATTGGGTGGTAAGAAAACCAATCTGTGAAAGAATCAGAGGACTTTTTAGTTTTGTGAAATCAAAACTATCTCCCAAACCTCCAAGTGTATATTTAAATACCTCTGTCCATCATTCTAAAATAATGCTTAATGTATGAGAACATGCACAACTTGTTCCAAAGGCATGCTGGAACCAGACTTAAAGTGGTTAGGAAAGAGATTCCACAGATGATTTCCTACAACCTGAACCATAATCTTTTCTCAGGGGAAATTTTGTGACAGAGTCATAAGCTGATAAAGTCAATAGAGGTTTTTTGTTTTTGTTTTGTTTTGTTATAATAAATTATCTTCAGGTTTTAGACTAGAGAATATAACCAAAGTCTTGTAGTTTCAGATTACTTAAGAAATCTCTTTTTTATATCATTCTAATGAACTTTGCCTATTTCTAAAGGCCTCATCAAAATGATAGTTTCTAGAAGCCTCAGGATATAACCGCAGGCAGATACCTGCTTTGCAGCCAGATCCAGACCTGCGTTTCTTAGTAATATGATAAAAACCGTTATTTGTGCTCTAATCTTTTCCTTATGCTAGGAGTTATATCCACAGATCTTTTGGTTTTTCTTAGAGAGTCACAGGGATTCAATTTCCTTTATTCACATCTAAGTCTACTTTATTAATTCAAGTTATATGTTTTGGAGAAAATAAATGTTCCTAGAAGATAAACAGCATACCTTCTGGGCTCCTCTCCAGCTCACTTGAACACCTATTGTTCCTTGTCTAAATGATATTCAACACACTCATATTCATCAGTGGACCACCTACATGAGCAGCAACAGCACCTGCCAAGAAGTTAATGTGGTCTGTAAGTACACCATTGAACATTCAGTTTTCTCAGGTTGGGAGCCATTGGGTCAGTTTATCCATCTGCTTCCCCTCCATGCACACATCACAACCAATGCTCTAAATGAACACAAGGCTTTTAGATATTTTGGAACTATTTTAGATATTAGACACTAAGTATTTTTTAGGGAACACCAAATGCATTTATTTGCAGCTTATCATATATTCATTGTTCCTCAGTTAAAATATGAATAAAATATATGTAGTTCTTGTTCTAGACATTTAGTCAATTCTTATCTTTATAAGATAATAATTGATAATAGTTTCAGATAATGTAATATGGCAATTCTAATTGATTTCCATGGGCAAATTATAATTTAAGTTCTTGTATTCACAATGGACAGAGTAGAGATTCTTTTTAGATTAGTGAAAGTAGCACCTAATTAGGAAATCCACCACCCTGTACGGTATTTGGGTGTGAATTAGGGAAAAAGCTTCCCATTTTCTTGAAGCAAATGTATCTCCTATACCAAAGCACAAGTGGTAACAAGAGGAATAGAGCCTGGATTTCAGTTCTGTTTGCCCCTTCACCCAGGCACACTTTGTAGTGGGCAACCATATCCAAAGATGCTGGATGTTAGAATAAAAGGGACTTTGGAAAGCATGTTATGTAATAGTTACTACAATAAGGCAAGATCTCTAATCTTCACTTTCATCTTCTGGAAAAGAAAAATGATATAAATATTCTCATCCTGCAGGGATTGTGAATATTACTAATGTATGCTAATTGATTAGTGTGGTGTCTGATAAATAGCGCAAACTAACAACAGAAGGGCCTTCAAAAGTCTTATTTTTGTCTGGGAGAGATCAAGCATCCATTCTTCCTTAAGCCTAAAAAGAAGTTTTATTCCTTAGATTAAGCTTTCTCCTAATGCTTTAGAAGCTGCAATTAGAATATTTTCTGTGTCCAGGCAGAACACGGAAAACAGGCTAACAAAGTCATGAATAGAATGATACCAGTGCAAAGCATTTCGTGAGAATTTTAGGTAAAGCTACCCATCTACACAGAAATATTTGTAGTATAAGAAAAATTCTTCAGTATCTGATATTACAAGACTGAACGAAAATAAATTAAATCTCTAATATTACACTGTCTGTGGAAGAGTTTCCTTTTTTGGACATACTCTATTTCAAATTGTGCATATTGGTTTTTTTTTCACATACGTTTTCAGTTACATAATTCAGATTCACATAAAATTTCCCTATGCTAAAAGCAACCTTAGGGGAAAGGTAATACCCCTTTGTACATTTGCCCTTCCAACCTCTGTGAAGACTAAAGTAAGTTAATAATTTTGAGAGTACTTTGTATAAATTTCTATAAAATTTGAGATACAATTTTTATCCCTTGAGATTTTTCTTTCTTCATGAGTCTATGGCTATAATGGTAAACTAAATAAAATACTTTTATATAGCAACCCCAGACATACGATTCTAATATGTGTCTCAATCACTTGATAAGGTAAAGGCAAGCAAAAGTCCTTGGGCAGACCCTATGTTATACAAAAGAAAAAATGAAGTACAGTATTTAAAGCTGCTTTTTCTTCTCTCTTTTCACATGTCTCTTCTCTACCATTAATTGATCATGTCTATTCCCAGAGGAGCTCTCCAGATTACTTTATTTGACATGTGTTTTTTATGCATATAACACTTCAGTATTTCCAAGTAAACAATCAATGGATTTATAATTTTTATTTGCAAGCTTTCTCTAAACCCTTAGCAATTTTGTATTTACCTTCTAAATGTGAAAGCTAATTGTTTCATTAAATTCAAATGATCTTTTTAAATTTTTGGACAAGATCCTAAACCAAGCCTACTTACACAAATAAACATGTTATTCATACTTTGAATCATTTTTGGCAAAGTACATTCAGGATTTTAGAGTAAAGGGTTTCTTATTTCAGTTGAAATGTTATCAGGTAAATAAATGCATGTGTTTATTTTATATTACCCAAGACAACGATATACACATACATACATACGTGTGTGTGTGTGTGTGTGTGTGTGTGTGTATTTGGTGTGTAATCCAATAAATACTTTGTATAAATATTTTGTGTTCTAGGTAGATGCCAACAAAGAGTCAGAGGTGACTCAATTGTGTTGAAATATTGTTTCATTAAAGTTTAAAGAAAATAAGAACTCATTTACATTTGTCTAGTTTACTTTTATTTTTTTATTATAATGATATTTTTGGTTCAGTTTTAAATTTTTTTCATGTTCTTGTACTTCTCAACAATACAGTGAAACCAACTATGGAACTCTTCCTAAAAGGTTTTATTTTATTTTCCCTTTTCTTCCTTTTTTTTTTTTTTTTTTTTTTTTTTTTTTTTTTTTTAAATTTTTTTTTTTTTTTTTTTTTTTTTTTTTTTTTTTTTTTTTTTTTTTTTTGGTTAGGGAGGATATAAGTAGGAAATTAAAGTTGCTTGAATATTTATTATTTCCTCAGTGCTATGATAATTTTTAGGTAGATTATATCAAATAACTTTAATAGAAGAAATTGTATATTATGATCCATTAGAATATCCAGAGAGATCTTTAAACTCAGCTAATTTCATGAAATAATTGTTAGTTTTGAGAACAAAAACCCTAGTTGAAAGTAATAAAATGACTTTATTATCATTATTACTTGCTGGTTACACTATATTCATTAGTTGTTTCTATGGCAGATATCTACACAAATAAAATCATGAACTCTTCTGAAACATCACATTAGCTTCCAGCTGATATTGATAAGTATGACTTGAGCATAGAGTGGTTTGGTAAAACCCTTTTTTGCAAGAAATATTTACTAAGCATATAATTTCTGAAGCCCTATTTCAGTCTGAGTGATTTGTCTCCTTTTAACCACTGGAAGGTTTATTGCTAATTATAGTTTTTGCATTTGATAATAATTTTCTTAGTTTCTGCCTCTTAGCAAAATAGGCCTGGAAGCCACCTTGTTAGGCATTTTTTTTAATGGTCTTGACCTTCCTGGAAATTAAGAAAAAGACTAAATTATTAAAACATGAAGAAGATATTTCTATAAACATTTTCTCTAAATATTTAATTATTTAAGAAGTAGCTATAAAGGAAAATTAAATTATATGATAAGATATTATATTCAAGTGATCTTAAATTATTGATGAAAACCATTAAAAGTCTAAGTTAAGTTTTCAACAAAATCTAAGAATCTTTCAATGATTTTTTTTGTTAATTAAGAAAAGAACATTGGTATCTCTTTAATTACTTAATTACAATTAAGTTGATGCTAACACATTTTAATAAATAATGTGAATTGTATGAAGCTATTTCATGAGCATATCAAGAAAATCCTGCCATGTAGCATTTTCTTCAAATACATTTTATAAGATTTTGTTAATGATCCTAATTAGCTTTGCACCTACGTGGATCAAGCAAAAAAAGTTACTGCTTAATAATTAAGATTTATCAACTTCTAGGTAATGCACACACATATTATTCCATTTTACTCTATATCAATTTTTTTTATTAGTTTCAAGTATACAGTACTTTGGTTAGACATTTATATAGTTTATAAAACAATCCCCTAATTGCTCTTTCTCTCCTCTGGCCCTTCACCTAGCTAGCCATTACACTAATGTTGACTGCATTTCCTATGCTGTGCTCCCCATCCTCGTGACCATCTACCAACTGCTGATTTTACTTCTTTAACCTTTCACCCCAATATCTGCACTACTCAACACCCCTCCCTCTAGCCATCACCAGATTGTCCTCAGTATATGTGAGTGCGTTTTTGATTAGTTTGTTCTTTTTGTTCCTTAGATTCCGCATATAAGTGAAATCATACGGAATTTATCTTTCTGTGCCTGACTTATTTCACTCAGCATAATAACCTGTAGATCCATCCATGTCATTGCAAATGGTAGGATTTCATTTTTTTTAATGGCTGAGTAATATTTCATTGTATATATGAACCATAATTTCTTTATCTAATCATCTGTTGGTGGGCATTTAGGTTGCTTCCATATCTTGGCTATTGTAAATTGTGCTGCCATAAATATTGACACACATAGATCTTTACAAAATATTGTTTTTCTTTTATTTGGATAAATACCCAGAAGTGCAATTGCAGGGTTAAAAGGTATATTCACTTTAAACTTTTTGAGAAACTTCCAGACTGTTTTCCATAGTTGCAATCCCACCAACAACGTATGAAGTTTCCCTCTTTTCCACATACTCGCCAACACTTGTTTTTTGATTTATTGATGATAGTCATTCTGACAGGTATGAAGTGATATCTCATTGTGGTTTTAATCTATATTTATCCGGTGATTAGTGACCTTGAGCATCTTTTCATATATTTATTGGCCATCTATATTTCCTCTTTGGAGAAATATCTGTTCAGTTCTGTTCATTTTTTAATTAGATTTTTTGTTGTTGAGTTGTATGAGTTCTTTATATACTTTAGATATTAACCACTTATCAGATATATCATAAGCGAATATCTTCTTCCAATCAGTCAGTTGTTTTTTTGTTTTGTTGATGGTTTTCTTTGCTGTACAACTTTTTTAGTTTGATGTAGTCTGTTTTGTTTATTTTTCTTTTGTTTCCTTTGCATGATGAGTTACATTTGAAAAGAAATTCATGTTAACAATATCAGAGAGTTTACTGCCTATGTTTCCTTTTAGAAGTTTTATGGTTTCAGTTCTTATGTTTGGGTTTAATCTATTTTGAGTTTATTCTTGTATATGGTATATAAGAAGATGGTCTAGTTTCTGGGTTTTTTTTTTTTTTTTTGCGTGTATCTGTTCAATTTTCCCAATATCATTTATTGAAGAGATTGTCTTTACTCCATTGTATATTCTTGCCTCCTTTGAAATATATTAAGTAAATGTGTATGCATGGATTTATATCTGGGCTCTCTATTCTGTTCCATTAATCAATGTATCTGTTTTAATGCCAGTACCATACTGTTTTGATAACTTAGCATTGTAGTATAGTTTGATATCAGATACTGTGATACCTCCAACTTTGTTCTTCTTTCTCAGGATTTGACTATTTGAGGTCTTTTGTGGTTCCATATAAACTTTAGGATTATTTGTTCTAGCTCTTTGAAAAATGCCAGTGGTATTTTGATAGGGTTTACGTTGGGTAGTATGGCCATTTTAATAACATTGATTCTTCCTACACATGAGTGTGATATATGCTTCCATTTATTTAAATCTTCAATTTTTTTTCAATGACGTAATTTTCTGAGAACAAGTCTTTTACCTCCTTAGTTAATTTGATTCTCTGGTATTTTGTGGTTTTGATATAATTGTAAATGGGATTTTTTTTTTTAATTTCTGTTTCTGAAAGTTCACCATTGGTGTATAAAAATGCCACCAACTACTGAATATTAATTTTGTATGCTGCTACTTTATTGAATTTCTTGACCAGTTCTAACAGTGTTTTGGTGGAATCTTTAGGGTTCTCTATATATAGCATCCTGTCATTGGCAAATAATGAGTTTTACTTCTTTCTTTCCAATTCAGATACCTTTTATTTTTCTTTCTTGTACTATTGCCATGGCTAAGATTTCCAATACAATGTTGAAGAGGAATGGTGAAAGTGGGCATGCTTGTCTTGTTCCTGATCTTAAGGAAAATGTTTTTAGACTTTCCCCACTGAGTATTATGTTAGCTGTAGGTTTGTCATATATGGCCTTTAATATGTAGAGGTATGTTCTCTTCATTCCCACTGTGCTGAGAGTTTTTATAAATGGATTTTGTCGAATGGATTTAGTTGAATGCTTTTTCTGCATCTATTGATATAATCATATGATTTTTATCTTTCAATTTGTTAATGCGGTGTATCACATTAATTGGATTTTTTGGATATTGTACCAACCTTGCACCTCAGGAATAAATCCAACTTGATCATGGCGTATGATATTTTTAAGGTATTGCCAAATTCTGTTTGCTAATATTTTGTTGAAGATTTTTGCATCAATGTTCATAAGAGATACTAATCTACAATTTTCTTTTTTTTTCTTTTTTGTAATGTCTTTATCTAGTTTTGAAATCAAGGTAATTGTGGCTTCCTAAAAGGAGTTAGGGAGCCTTTCCTCTTCTTGAGTTTTTGGAATAGTTTGAGAAAAAATAGGTGTTAATTCTTCTTTGAATGTTTGGTAAAATTCACCTATGAAGCCATCTGGTCCAGGACTTTTATTTTTGGGGAGGTTTTTAATTATTGATTCTATTTCATTGGTGTTAATCAGTCAGTTCAGATTTTCTGTTTCTTCTTGGTCCAGTCTTGGGAGATTGTATGTTTCTAGGAATTTATTAATTTCTTCCAGATTATCCAATTTGTTGGCATGTAATTGCTTATAGTATTTCTTTGATTCTTTGTATTACTGTGGAGTCCTTAGTTATTTCTCCTCTTTCATTTCTGATTTTATTTATTTGAGTCCTCTTTTATTTTTCTTTGATGAGTCTAATTAAGCGTCTATTTTGTTTATCCTTTTAAAGAACCAACTCTACATTAGTTTTTTGTTATTTCAGTAATATATTCTTTGATTATTTTTTGATATTCCAGCAACTTTTGTTTATTTAAATAAAATTTTAAGGAAAATCTTTTGTGAAGGTTTTTATTGACAAGACTACAACTAAACTACATTCTTATTTATCTTAAGATCCTTCTGAAATTGGTGGTACATAATTTGAGTCTTCTGTTCTGGGGAGATATTTTCATCAATGGTATCAATGTTACCATACCAAAAAAGTAATTAAAGAAAGGAAAGATAATCATGATTTGGGTACTAAAAAGATGGTTAAGAATTGAGAAGCGGATATTACATAAGAAAAGCATTTCCATTGAAGGGGTCAAGAAGTATGAGTAGAAAACTAGAGCTTTAAGAAATTTTTATCATTGGCACACTGAGTCACTAGAATGTAGACAGGAGAAATGCAATTTGGAGAAAAATTCACTGATTCATTTGTTCAACAAACATGAGCTAGAAGTCTTTTGTTGGTGTAAAGTGAAAAGAGTGAAATTAGATGTTATTAGAATAAACTGTAATAGTTACAAATGATAGACAATCTAAAAGGTAGGTCTGCAAATATAATAGAGAAAAAAGACAAAGATGAGCTGGCAAGGTTTCTTTTTATGAAGGAATTTAGTCATTTATCCCATTAAGCTTGTTCTCAGTTTCTATTGCTATAATTTCTTTATAGAAACACATTACACATAGCATTAAGAATTTATTATTCAAAAAGTAAATTTACGAACACATATTTGTAGAAAATATTGTTTTAATGACTAGATTTTGTTTAAATGATGCTAAAATTTATTTATTTGAAAGATTTTTTCAGACAAGAAATAGGAGCACTTAATACTATTTTCAAAAAGTCACTTTCCGGGAGTGAGAAACCTATTTTCTTTTCAGTTTTATTTTGAAAAGGCCTTACCTTCAAAGGAAATCACAAGGTATCCAAAGCAATTATATCTTAAACTTGGGCAAATTTAAAATCTTTGTATCAAGATCCTACCGATTTGTGAAAACTAACAATATTGTCAATAATTTTATTATTTAGCCAATCATGGGCTTTTAATTCTAAAGAAGTTCTTGAGTGCTAACGTGTGGTCACTGGGCAGTCTGCTTCAGTGTGGTTTTCACAGCTCTGACTCCACCAGAAAAAAAAATGAATCCAAGCAAGGAATGAATAAAACCAGTTACGTTGCAATTTTAAAATAATATCATAACAATGGTCATTTGAAAACACAATAGCTGTCTCTAAATAGGAAGAAAAAATATAAACACTTCCTTATTTTAAGTACGAAAGCATTTAACCTAAATGTTTTAGTTGGTTTTTGGATTGTTACAAGTCTTGCAATTATTTTTTTATGAACTCAAAGCAATCACTAACTGAGAGATATCATGGATTTCATGGCTGTATGATTTAGTTGTTATGTTCCTGTTTCCTCCACACATACTGACAAGTTATTACAGTTGAACAATTTCTTGATGACATTCAGTTTTATCGCTGCTATGACATTTAGCTCAATTCTAAGATAAATTATTTTTCAGATACAATAGTTTCTTTTGTTAAGTATGACTTACATGTTTTCTATTTTTTCATTCTTTCTTCATATTTGTTTACTACCTTTCTAGTCAGATAAAAATTGGCTGAATCCATTAATTTAGTAATAATCCCTTTATTACTTACTTTAATGAGATTAAGACTAATATTAATATCATATAACTAAATATCAAACATAAGTAACGAATATACTGATTCTTCTTTAAAAAAATATTCTTGACTTCACTAAATTAAATCTTTTTACTTTTCAAAGTACTCTTTATGCTCCCACTTTCATAACACTAACTTTTACATGGCTTTAAATCAAAATAATACATTTTCAGAAGTATAGGACCCCAAGAAATAATATAATTATTCACTTCTTTTACAGGATGAAATACATAAAGTTTTTTCTCTCTTAGTTAGAAAGGCTAGTGTCCATTCAGTCTCTGAAGACTGAAAATTTAGTTCACCCTAAACTCGGTGGAGAAGTGTTGATTGATTGTTTATCTGCAATGATTTTTTAATTTATCAGACAGTTTTCATTTCCCAAATCATGTCTTTTGTTTTTAATACAGTATCTTCCTACTGGTTTCCTGCTAAGAGATTTTTCACTTATCTGATCCATTCTCTTCTTTCCCACCAGTTATAGTTGTAAAATACAAAATGGATTTATATCATATTTCTGATTAAAAAACTAAAAAAATGATCATTTCTGTAGAAGCATTTCTTTTTCTTTTAGTATGATTCAAGATTCATTAATTTCAAGAAAAAGTAATTATGGTTCCAACAATTACATGTTCTTTCTTCTGCCCTATGAATGACAGAAAGCTGCATAGATTATTATTGTATATTATTTCTAATAAATTGTATTGAGTAATTCATGGCCTTAGACTATGTATCTAAACTCAATATGACTCTGATTCCAAAAGCATTTGACTATGTTAGTATCTATTAAAAATGCATATAGACAGAGAGCTGTCATTCCTATGATTTTTAGAATTTTTTCTTTTTTTAATTAGTGCATTTCAGTTTTTAAGTTTGACGTGGATTTCTGTAGCTACTCTGCTACTGTATAAATAAATATACTTTTGAAAGTTTAAAAATTTTTGAGATTTCATAAGTGTGGGTTTATGAAATTTCTTCTTTATTGCCATTTTAAATATTAATTTAGTTCTCATTCAATTATTTTATATCACTGAGTTCTTTCCACACTGGAAAATGAAAATGAATAGATTCACTATAAAGTATTTCCTCCCACTTAAGTGAGTATTAGTTAAAATAATTAGACAATTGGACTATTGGATAAATATCAAATATCTTATATAAAATAAGACACCTCACAAATTAGCACTTATCTATGCTTCTTATTTTATTCAAGTACATGTGTTGTGTCACCCATTGTAGTAAGAGCTAATGAGAACATTCCTATTCTTCAAAAGTTCACCATTTGGTAGGAAGGATGGATACTGCATGTTACAGCTACACCAAATCCTGTGGTAGTTCTAAAGTATTGTCTATAATACACTCATTGTTCTTCACCTAAGGCCATACCTTACTTCCCTTATCCGTTCACGAGCCATCATTGTCTGCCAGAGAAATTTCTTCTCCTTTAAGATCGATAACATGTCAGATATGTCCCCCATGAAGCCTACCTTTGGTTTTAATAGACAGTATTAATTATTCTTTCATGGAAGATTCCGTAGTGTTTGTTCATTGTTTTCTATTGTATTTCTTCAATTATTTCTTGCATACTTATTTATAACTTTTATTTCATGGTTCCATTATCTGTAGTTTAATCGTGCTGTTTATTGGCCTTTTTAATCACAAAAAAACATTTTTTTGTGTGTTACTAATGTTGTAATTTGCATTCATATTCCTCAAGGGGTGATTTAGAGAAATTCTCTGCAGTCTAAGTCGAGAGCATGTCTTTCAAGAACAACTTGATATTAGATCTACTCAAGCACTCCAGTGATGTCACTAGCTAAAAATGATTTTTTTGTTAATGTAGTACTTTTGTCATCTTCCTATGCTGGTGAGAGACATATTTTTCTAGTATACTCTATGTCTGAGATTGCTATTTTTACTGGTCTTGATCATATGCATCGGCCTCATTTCCAGCTTCTCATCTTGGACTAGCCCATTAATTGTATCTCTTATGAGCCTAAAACCCAGTTCCTAGAAGTAGAAACCAATAACATTTCTTTTCTCCCTAGACTTTTGTTCAGTGTAGAATTGTCAGTTTGTTGTTTTTTGACCCCTGAGGAATAATTCTCTCTTGTGCTTGCAAGCCTAAGTATGCATCTAAAAAAACTATTTTTGTTGCATTTTAAGCTAGCATTTTTAGATGAGAAAAGTGGCATGTCATAGCTTCTTAATATCTTTTACTTCAAGCTTTATGCATAAAATTATATTTTGAAACCTCAATTATATCACATTTCAAAAGCTATTTGCAAAATAGAATGAATGTGCTTTTATAAAATTAAATTTTTTTAATTAAATTAAAATTTTTCTCTGTATATTTTAAGAATATCTTAAGATCTGAAATCTTTATATAATCATGCACAATGTATCTAAAAATTATCTGCTAGTTTAGATAATGAATTCAGTTCTAGGTCAGTTAGTCTAAAAAGATTTAAACTGGAACAACATTGCATAAAAATAAAACTAGAATATAAAAGAGGAAAAGAAATTTTGGGGCCTGTTTGCTGGAAGGACAAAAAAAAAAAGTCCTGGGTGATATATATATATATATATATATATATATATATATATATATATATATATATATATCAGCAGGTGTCATGTTTGGTTGAAAGAGCTTAAGATTATTATAAAGATATTTCCTTAGTATTACTGTGTGCTTCTTAGAAAATGAATGTGAAATATTACATATGATTGTCTCTGAAATCAGAGAAAAGATTTGTGGGTATTTTAAATTTTAGTATACATTTCTCGAATGAAATCAGAAAGCATTTTTTCTTTGTAAAGTTTATCCAAAAAAGTTTAGTACAAAGTATGCAGACATATCAATCCTTTATTACTTAAAATCATTTCTTCTCAGTACTTATTTTCTACTAAACAACATTATTTATGCATCATCTAAAAACATTTTATCACCTTTAATTCCAAGATAATGCAATTATTCAACTAAAATAAAACTTTCTTTAGTCAAAGTCAAAATAATCAAAGTCAAAATTTGTAATGATCCTGTTGCATTTGATTATTTATTGATATCAATTTCTATATATTACCACCATTTCTATTGTCTCTAAATTTCTTTATCTGTCATATGAGACATTACAATAGATTATCTCTAAATTACTTTCTAATCTAATGTTATATAAAAAATTATTACGTGTCACCCATATGTATTGTATATATGTCAATGCAAATAAAATAAAGTATTTTTGAAATACATTGGAAAGCTTTTATAATAATCTGTATTTAAATATAAAGATGATAAAATTTTATAATGTAATTTGATCTACTTATTTAAATGAGGGTGAGATTGTAGTTTAATTTTCACTACCTGGAAAATAAATTGTGATAAACAAACATATTTTTAACAAGGTCATGTAGTTTTTTTTAACATCAGGGTCAAGCTGCTTTAATAATCTTAAGCACATTTAATTATAAAAACAATCAATTCTAGAAGTATAGCAATTTGCATTTATGACATGCAGCCAATTACCCTCCTGGCAGTCAAGAAAAAATAGAATTAGACTTCAGATAATAGAAACATGAAATAGATTTTATAAATAAGTATGCTTAAACAATTTAAATAATGCACTAAACTGTAGGCAAATGTTTCATAACACCCTATGGGTTTGAAACAGAAATAACTTAAGGCCACCTTGTGAACTTAAATGGCTAATAGGTATTAACTATATACCTCTAGTGAAGAGAACTCATAGTCTATTGAGAGAAGTAATTTCATATTTAGAGAGATTGGTGAACATTTCTAAGTCAAAATATGTATTCTTTTAAAAGCTACTCACTACTTACTCATCTTATTTCATAGATCTGTTAATATTCAGCCTGATTTTCTTTCTTATTGATAGAGTTTCAACTCTTATAAACTCAATTTGCCCATATTTGAGATTTTTTCTTTCTTTTTCATGCTAAGTAGTCTCTGGTTGTGACTTTATTTTCTTCTTGTTTCTCTATAAATTCATTTTATTTTTAAAAATGTTGCTTAGAACTAAATATAATACTCTTTGTATTTACTCATCGGTTATAAAACAAAAGCAACTCCACTCCTCTCCACCCTCATCTGCCTGTACCCCCCCCCCACACACACACACACGAGATTCTTAATTCAATCTAGATACTACCCTCTAATGAAAACACTTTAGGTTTACATTATTCACTTGAGTAGCTCATTATTTCACATATATATGTATAGGTTTTGGATGCATATTTTTAACAAAAACCCCTAGCTTTTTATCCAAATTACTATTAAATTCACCTCTTAATAACATTTGGTGAAGTTTGTTCTCAAATACAAGTTGTTGATGATGTTTTGGATGTTGATTTCTTCATTGAGTATATTATTTTCTTTTCATATAGATTTTGCTCTTATTGTTATAAACATGAATATGAATTTGTGCTCTCATTTAGTAATAAGTAAAAATATCATATAAGATAAAGTAATAAAATGAATGTGATGTTTCTTTTAGACACCTCCTTCTATGCCACAGTCTTTATATAGAATTGATAATCCATTTTCAATTGAACTGAATGAATATTTACAGAACACTTTTTTAATGCATGCAATATTAATGTAGATTTTTTCAAATGTTACTAAAATTCAGATATTTAATTCAATATAGATTTAATTTTACTAGTAAACTTGTCAAACATTAAATTTATTTCATCACACATTATTTTTTCCTGGTGAACCCCTCCAGGATAATAGAGACCATGACTCCCAAGCTTAGTGTTCAAAATTCATTCTTTAGCTGTTTGTGATAAATTTTTATGAATAAACTCTCCTCTTTAATGCCTAGATAATAGGTGACTAATGATGAAGAAATATGAAAATCAGGTTAGAGAAGTTTCTGCACATAGAAACCAAGAAGGGAAAACCCAGGAAGACATTTAATATTTAATGTAATTTTTCAAAGAAAATACAAACACAAAATAGGTTGAATGAGGAGTGATAAATGTCTAACTTATTAATTGCAAAGCTATTTGAGAAGTCTGAGAAAATGTATGCAGTTTCTATGAAGACAGAAGCCATACCTCCTCATTCATTGTATCCTCAATGCCTAGTACAATGGCATTTAATAGACTCTCATCAAATATTGTTGATTTAATAAATAAATATAGTATTGGTAAAAAAAATTGAAAGTTGTGAAAAAATCTGCATTTCAAAATATCAGAAAGTGAGACCTATAATTCTAAATGGTTTGTTCACTTTTTAATTTGACAATTAAAGAAACATACTATATATATATGTTATATATGTTATATGCACTTCACATATCCTTAAAATCTAAATAAAAATTTTATTATTGACTAAAGTTCTTGTGTTATTGTTACATTCTGTTTGGTTAATTTCAAATTTATTGACCAAAGACATAGATAATATAAACAAAATTTTTAATTTTCAGTGACTTTTTTGGGGGGAATAGAGTTGATTGATCATTTGCTGATATACTCCTTTTGACTTCTAGGATGTCACATTTTTTTATTTTTATTTTTTTATTCACTCATTCCATTTGAGACCTTTATGCAGTTTCTTATCTCCTCTTATATCTCTTAACTTTGGACTGCCCTACTGCTCAGAATTAGTTTTCTTCTCTATCTACTCACACTCCCTTGATGATTTCATCAGTTTCATGGCTTTAAATTGAAAATCTATCTATAAATTTAAAATCTAACTATCTATCGTTAGCATCATCATATCTCCAGCCCTATCTTTTCCTGAGTTCTAGGCTAGTATGTCCTTTGATGTCTCCATTTAGATCATTCAGATTGCTTAAAATATCTTCCTAATCTTCTCTTCCACATTTGAGCCTCCCATGGATGCTCATCTGTTGATAGAAACACCATTCTTTCAGGTTTTAGGCCAAAAACTTGTAGTCACCCTTGATTCTTTTCTTCCTCTCACATTGCTCATCCAATCAACCAGGATATCTTTTTTGCATCTATTCTCAAATTCTTTAGAAAAATGATTACATATTAATAATATGACTTTTCAAATGTAAGAGTTACTTATGAAACACATAGTAGAAAGTGGTAAAATGGTTAAAAAGAATAAATGTGTTTAACTTATTATGTCATAATTCAAATTTAAGAAATCTTTCTGTTTTTAGGAAAGGCCTATGCTCCAGAATTCTATTATGATACCTACAATCCTGTGTGGCAAAACAGACATCGTGTTTATTCCTACAGTCTACAGTGGACACAAATGAATCCTGATGCAGTGGATCGGATTGTTGCCTATCGATTGGGTATTAGGCAGGTGAGAAATTTAATCAGTGTCTTTTTCATGCTTTGCAATCCTCTGAAGAAGACCTTGATACTGTGATTTGTTGCTATAAATTTTTAATTATTTTGTGAGAATTTCAGAACATATTCCAAAGATAATATTAATTTATACAGAATGGTTCCTAATTGTTTACAAATCTTTGAAATTAATTTATGCATATTCCACTATGACAGCAGACATATTGAAGTGGCACCCTTTGAGCCTAGATATGCTATAAGTCATGTGGTAAAATTGCTGTGAAAGAAACTTATTTAAGGTGTGCTTACACTTAACCTATATTGCATAATTCTTTCTCGTGTTTCCTAATAGGCTAGAAGATCTATATTTTTTACTCTCAGGGGTTCAAAGTATACATAGGATGTTTTAAGAATTAATATGTATGAAAAAATAGAAATATTTTAATAAAATGAGAAGAAACAACAAAGATGTTTTTCTCAGGTAGCTGAAAATTATGTTATGTGAAAATATTGTATCTGTTTCAAACAAACCACTGTTAAACTCAGTTATCCTTTGTTGATATAAATGATATTTTTTAAAATTTAGATGCTGGTCTTTCTTTATATTGTTTTCTGTTACATATTATATTATCTGGGGTGACCATTTCTGCATAACAAAATATTTTTGAAAATTTATTTGATTACCACTTAATCTATCAGTTCTCTCTCACAACTTTATGTTATCCACATATTTGGAAGGTGCATTTTCCACTGCCTTAACTAAATTATAGAAAAACATTTAGAGTTTGGACATTGAAAAATTTGGACAAAATTTGTTTGGAGAAAGACTGATCAACTACCACAATCCACTCATGTTTTCTATCATAAAACCAACTCTTTCTATATTATTCATAAAGTCATAATTAAAAATTATATAAGATACTTGATTCAAATTAAGACAAATTTATTTTGAACATTTTTATCCTACATGTCTAATAACCTAAAAATATATTTTCTTAATGCATACATCTTGGCATTTGATAATCATTGCTCTCCTGTCTAAGTATTCACAGGTCACTGACATAGCAGAGAGCAGTGGATCTTTCGGAAAGTTTCTATTTTATTCTCATTTACTTCAGTTACCAAGTAAATTTGAGTAAATTTAAAATCCATACCAAAATTGTTTTAATTTGATGATTATTCTTCTTGCTAGAGAAGATACAAAAAAAAAAGAGATTAGAAGTTTTTCCTCCCTTAGCTGATGGCCTTACACTCCTTTCTTTTTCTTTTAACATAGCTAATATTTTTAGATCTTTCATATTTGCAACATCTTAGAGCATTCTTGACTTTAGACATTTCACATTCATTTTCCAAGTCCTTACCACATGATTTAGTTATTTATATTTATCTTTTAATATTATTTATATTATGAAAAAACTAATACCAAATAAGTTTTTATAAATTATTTTAAATGTCTTTTTCTTTTTTTCTGGTTATAGGTTTATTTATAATGAAGGAGTCATAATTTTATCTTCAGTTTCTCATTTTCTTCCTCATTTATATTTTCCTAAAATATCTAGGTAACTGTCATTTCTCCCTGTATGCTAGAAGGCTGCCTTTTTTAAGTCTGTAGAATTTTCTCAGCTCTGTTCATCATTCTCTTCTTTTACACTAACATTCCTTAAAACTTTTCTTTTCAGTGAAAACTTTTCTTTTAAGTGAAAACTTTTGTTTTCAAAATTAACAGAAAAATAGTTACCACTGGAGTCTTCTGCCTCAAATAGATTTTAGCAGAATTGGACTTCCTCCTAAGAGAGATCCAATTCATTAAAACCCTTCTTTTTCATCCATATCTTGTGCTCATAATTAATAAACTACCTTCTGAAATATATTTTACTAGGATTGCTATGCTATTATCCAATGATAGTTTCTCTTCTTCGATCTTCCTTTTCTAACATGAGCATCTCCTCTAACTTCTTGTCTTTTTGTTTCCCATCATAAAACTAGTATTTAACTCCCTGATATGCAACGACACACATTTTCCAGTTACTCATGTGTTGTTCCTCATGAACAAATCTGTTAGATAATTTTCACCTACTCTGGTACTTTAAAATAAATCATATACGTGTGCATAGGTTTGTATAAATTTCCCCCTTACTATATTTTGCTAAAATTAATGAATTTCAAACATAACTGGCTTCCAATTCTAGCCTTGTCATTTTTATTTATAATCTTGAGCAAATTTCTAAACATATCTAAGCCCAGTTTCCTATCTGGTAAATTGAAGATAATGATACCAATCAGACAATTGGAGCATAGAGTGGAATATGTCCCACTTGTCCCACAGGCCAAGTTACCTTGTGCATGGCACTCCTTGCACAGACATCTGTGGCAATTCTTACACTCATCCACCAGGGTTGTTTAAGGATTAAATAAAAGAGTACATTTTAAGAACTTAACATGCCTAAAATTTTTATTTTAGTTATGTTTAGTACACTATATGTCCTCAGCCTAATATTATTCCCGGCCACAATTTTTTTAAAAGTAATTTCTAGATCTTTTTTTCACTGTCTTATTTTTATTGCAAACCTATTTTCCTCCATCAGATCCATTTTACCGATTCACATTTTTCTCTTTCACTTTGAGTCCTAGTTTAAAGCCTTTTGGATTGGATCAGTAAGTCTGCTGCTAATACTGTTCTTTCCAAGTTTGTGAGATTCATGGTCTCCACCAGAGGAAATATATTTCTGATGTTATAAACCATGGTCCAGAAAACAATTACTTTCTCTTACACAGTTTTTGAAGCCAACTCTTTATTTGACATAGCATTCTCTTCTGGGCTTCTTTGTTCTTAAGGTTTTCTTTTATATTTAGAAATAACTATTATTTTTTTCTAGGGTTCTTTTTATAATGCTTTATTTTAATTGATAGTTAACTCAGATGCCATATCTTGTCAAGGGAGAGAAACTTTGATATATCTTTTTGGGATGCCTTAATAAAGAATAATGACATTATGCTGTTCTGCCAACGTGAACAGGAAGGTTTTTTTTGTAGATACCATGTAACAGAAAGAGCATATATGCATACTTCTCTTTTCCCCACAACCACATTCTTTACATTTAACCCTTATGTGAATATCTTTATATGCAATATCCCTCCATACACAACATTTCTTTTATAGATCCCTTTATACACCAAAGTTAAGGATGATAAAGCAAAAACATTCTAGATAATGAAATTAATATTGTTCTTTGAGAACATTCCATGTTTAATAATAAGAAACAAAAGTATTAATATAAAATAAGGTTATATTTCTGTATTATCTTAGGATATTTAGATTCTCTGTCAGGTATGTACATTTAGATATCAACATTGTTTTAAGACACAATAAGATATCAGCATTTTAAAAAATCACTTTTGAATTCTGATCTGATGATCATTGCAATGAAGATTTTGTAATATATGCATACAGCCTTTTTCATCTCCCAAACTATCTCAGAATCTTGAGTCTGTGAACTTTTCAATGTAATCGACATAAATTGGATGATGTTTAAATGAAAAATGTTAAAAATATAAGCTAACCAACATGTTTTAAAAATGGATGTTTTTCCTTAATAATTAATATTTTTATCTTTCATTGTGAGACCAAGTTTTTTTCAAGGAATTATATATTTACAATTTTAAAGTCTTATTTTAGCCTATATTTTATTTTGAGCCTATGTATCTAAATAAATTTTTTCAACTCATATCTTGTTATCTAGTGCAAAGTATCTCACCTTTTAATAACGAATGTGTCTTTAATTATACAATACGTTTTTGTATCAGGTGATGTCTGAAAAACAAATTTGATCCTTTAAGACTAATGGCAAATTAGATTCTAAAGGATCTTACTGTATTTAATTCAGAAAATGTAAGAAACCTTATTAGCTAGTCTTAAATTATGAAAGATTATAAAATCACTGTGATATTATTAAACCTATAGTTGGATAAAATTAGTAAACTTAACCTAGCATTCCTCCAGCTTTCTGATAAAATTAGCTGACTCTTGGTTAAACTGTGTGGTCTATATTTAAATATATGAGGAAAGTTTTCTCAAAATTTGAGTATGGCTTATATACTTAAAACGCTGTGTATATAGAAAAAAAAAGCATTGGAATTCTGGAATCACGGCTTTAAGAAACTTAAAGAGAGAACAAATATATCACATGAAGTTTAAAAATTGATGGATGGGGAAAAGTTTTCTCAAAATTATGTCCTTAAGTTACACTTTTTTAAGCTCAGCTAAGCAATTGTTTAATCTCCTTAGACAGCTACTAGCCTTCCAATTATCTGCTTCATTTGTTTCTTAACAGAAAAGAGAAAAGGATTATTTGAATGTCTGCTTTCTTTTGTATCTAATGAATTGAGAAACAAGCAAAACTCTAAGTTATCTGGATATACCAAACAAAATAAACATCATTTAAATCTATTTGAAATATACAAACTATAGTAAAGAATTTTACAGTTTTACATAGTTTTCTTTTTTTATACTCTACCATAAAGACACAATGAATGCAACTTTTTGACTATCATCTTTGAAAAATAGGATATTTTATTGAATATAAAATGCCTTAATTGCCTCTCTTCCTATCTTTTTAGGTCCTGATATATTCAAATGCTTAGAATTATCATATTCATTTGCTCATTCAGTCAATAAAACTTTGATTAAATATAGTAATTACCAGGATTTAAAAAAAAGTATTGTCTTCTTTTTTTAAAAAAAGTATTGTCTTCTTTTTTAAAAAAGAAGCATTTTGTATATATTCTTGTTGAAATAAGAATATGTACAAAATGCCATTGAAACAGTTCTGAGAGTAGTTGGTACCATAAAGTTGTGAAGTTAAGTGACATGATTACCAAAACAGAGACTGGTTTGTTTGTTAGTTTTTATAGGTTCAGACTCAAATTTTTCTTTGTAAATAGTAATCACTAATAATAACTAATCAAGAAATTACTAACCCCAAAAAAACTTTTTGGAATAATTGATTAGTGGATGAATTTATTATAAATTTCATTTTGGTCTTTATACATGTGACTGTAATTACTAAGCAATAATTTATTTTTCATTTAAAATATTTTTATTATTTTATTGAGTAATTTTTATCAATTTTGTTCATTAAAGGCCTAATATTCTAATATATCATAGTAATTAAAAAATGAGTTATCTACATAAATGACCATATACATGATAATTACAATTATTTACTGCTAAGTACCTAGTTTAACGTGTTGCTAGAAGAAGCAAAAAAAAAAATTTGAAGAACATATGATATACTCATTGGTCATGAGGGATGACTTTATGCTTTAATTACTTACATGAATATGTACTAGTTTTTATGTCACAGTCTACATATGCTGAAGAAAAGTGGTAGGATAAGAGACTAGTGAAATTAAAATAATGATCATGATTAACTTAAACCAACTGGACAGATTTTCTTGAAAAGAATGTTTGGAGTAACCATTTGACATAGGGCATTTAATGCCAGTCTAGGGAAATGTACGGAAAATTAATAACCTGGATTCATTGTCTAGTCTTAAATCATTAGTAAAATGACATGTTCTATAGATTAATCTGTTCATATTATATATAATATATTGAATGATATTCCAATAGAGGCAGAGACCACAGTTAGGCATGTTTAAAATATGATTTTAGAGTAGTGAAGGAGAAGAAGGAGAAAAATCGAATTAAGAAAATGTTGATATAGACAGAGCCTGACTATTGATTTAATTTTGAGAAACAATTTTTAAAAAAGTATAGTGACCTTATGTTCTGTGACATTTACTTTGATTTCTTTAGTGAATGTTCTGGAAATAATCAGATATATAGATAAAGAAGAGAGCAAGGGATACAGAGAAATGTAGAGAAACTATTTTGTAAATGATCTCTAGCACTGGAAAAGAAATAAGCAATAAGCCAGTTGGATTAAAATAAATTTATCTCCATCTTCCAATTGAAGAACTCTGCACATACCCCCTTCATTCCTATAAATACTAATGACACAATATATCTATTAGGAGGTATAAATACGATAAATTTGAAAGACCTACATAAACAATGTACCTCTGATAGAGAAGGCTTCCTGAATAAAGATACTTTGTTTTTTTAAATTCCAGATATTTTCTGAGGATTTTTCTGAGTCTGTGGCTCTTGGTACAGGTTTCTTTTTGTGTTATAATATTACTTGGGAAAATTAGAATCTTTTTTTTAACCCTGAATGTAGTAGAGAACTTAACACCATCAGAGACTTTGGGCATGAAAATATTAAATTATTGACAGAAATAAAATATTGAATCAAAATTTGCAAGCATGCTCATATTTTTTAATTGGACTAATTAAATTTGAGTAATGCAGGACATTAAATAAAGGTATTCTAGTTAGGAACATGCTACTGAAGTTTGAGTGAATACTTCTTGAATATTTAAATTATGGATTAGAATCATTAGACATGAGAACTGGAGCTGAGAGAAATGTAGAGACATAAGTTTACTGTATGAAGACAGTAATGATAAGTTCCAATGAAAAAGAAAACTGAGAAATAGAAAAATCTGCCAATGGCATGGAAACTAAGAGAAGAGTGTGTGAATGTGTATGTGGGAGCATGTGCATGGACTATATTTGTACTTTTAAACAAAAATTTCAAACGTTGTAAAGTCTTAAAACTTTAAAATACCAGATACTGACAAATCAGTGTTGCATTTTTATTTAAAGCAATTAAGTTAAGAGGGAGATAGAGGGAAAAAAGATTGTAGATAGGTTTAACGTTATTTCAAGGTTAACTGTTTGTAAATCTAATTAAATTGACCAGAGCTTATCCTGGCTGTCCATGTCAATCAGTATTTTATTAAGAAGAGACATATAATTCCTTAAATGAAAGAACACTTTTTAAATGTCTAAATTTTATCTGTTATATCTGTAATAACAATATAATATAACTAATATAGTAACAATATAATGGCTTCTAAGAAGTTGATCCAATTCAAAAAAACTATCCAATAGACCAATATAAGTGTGTGTTTGTGTGTGTGTTCAGTGTCTTAAATGACTAGACCTATTTGTTTGTTTGTTTACAAGACATTTTGTTTTTTATTCAAATCTACTCATCTCTAGTTTTATGTTCTAAGACTGGGTTATTTTTTTCAAGAAAACTAAGTAACAATATTTGGTCTAGCAACCTTTTTTATCTGTACCCACTTTTTTATTTTAAATTTTAAAAAGTTAAACATTTGTACAATCCATGAAATGATCCACCCAATTACTTGGGGGACCCTTCTGACTTCACACACAACAATAATATTGACTATCTACCTTATGCTATACTCTAAATCCCCATGATTATTCTTGATATAATTGTTTATATATTAAAGGGAAATTAAATGTTATTGAGGTGAATGTTAGACATATATTTATAAAATATTTTCAAGGAAATGTAGAATAATATTATTTAAAACAAAGGAAGCTTCATGTTATATCAAATAACTTTAATGTGCTAATGTATTCATGTAATTCTTTTTTTAGTGTTCTAAAAATCTTAAACTGAAATTTATTCTAAAGTTCTTAGCAAAATGATACAACAAAAAATTTATAGAAAGTTTTCTTATGTTTAATAATTCTTAGAGATGCTAATTTTTAACATGCATGTGTTTATGCTTATAGTATCAGGTACTGCAATAATAGTTCCTAAATTTAACAGAAAATAGATAGTTTAACTTATAACAGATTTTTTATGTTTTTTTTAGTATTATTTTCTCTTCCTTTTTTTTACATTTTCTTTTTTTGAAATTTTTCAATCAGAGTTAACATTCAATATTATTTTATATTAGTTTCAGGTATACAGCATGTATAACCAATTATACAAATGATTAGACATTTGTATAATTTATGAAGTGATCCACCCAATTAGTTTAATACCCACCTGGCACCTTACATAGTTATTACAATATTTTTGGCTATATTCTCTATACTGTTTTTTTTTTTTTTACATTCATGACTATTTTTTCCCCATGACTATTTTGTAACCAGTTTGTACTTCTTCACCTTTTTTACCATCCTTTCAATCTCCACCCCAGTCTGGCAATCACGTTTGTTCTCTGTATCTATGAGTCTGTTTTTGTTTTGTTTATTCATTTGTATTGTATCTTCAATTTCACATGTAAGTGAAATCATTCGGTATTTGTCTTTCTTTGTCTGACTTGTTTCACTTAGCATAATACTCTTGAGATCCATCCATGTTATGCAAATGGTAAGATTTTATTTTTTATGGACAAGTAATATTCCATTTTATATATGTACCACCTCTTCTTTATCCAGTCTCTATTAATGCACACTTAAGTTGTTCCATATCTTGACTATTATAAATAAGGCTGCAGTAAACATAGGGTTGCATTTATCTTTTTGAATTAGTGTTTTGGTTTTCTTTAGATAAATACCCAGAAGTGGAATTGCTAGATCATAAAGTGGTTCTATTTTTAATTTTTTGAGGAACTTCTAAACTGTTTTCCATAATGTCTCTACTGATTTGCAAGCCCATCAGTAGTGCAAAGGGTTTCCCTTTTCTCCACATCCTCGCCAACACTTTTTATTAATATTATTATTGATGATAGCCATTCTGACAGGTGTGAAGTCCTATCTCATTGTGGTTTTAATTTGCATTTTTTTGATGATTAGTGATGTTGAGCTACTTTTCATATATTTGTTGGCCATCTATATGTTCTCTTTGGAGAAATGCTTATTTAGGTTCTTTGCCTATGTTTTAATTTGATTTTTTTCTAAGTTTTGCATTGTATGAATCCTTAATAAATTTTGGCTATTAACCCCTCATTAGATCTATCTTGGTTGTTTTTTCATTTTGTTGATGGTTTCTTTTGCTGTGCAAAACTTTTTAGTTCCATGTAATCTTGTTTGTTTATTTTTCGTTCATTTCCTTTGCCCAAGGAGATATATCTATATCTATATCTATATATCTATATATAGAGATAGATATTACTAAGAGCAATGTCAGAGAGTTTACTGCCTATGTTTTCTTCCAGGAGTTTTATGGTTTCAGATTTTCCTTTTAGTCTTTTATCAATTTTGAGTTTATTCTTGTATATGGTATAAGAAAGTGGTTCAATTTTATTTGTTTTGAATGTATCTGTTCAGTTTTCCCAACACCATTTGTTTTCCCAACACTACTTTTTAAATTAGATTAATCGACCATATAGTGATGGGTTTATTTCTGGGCTCTCTATTCTGTTCTATTGATCTATGTATCTGTGTTTATGCTAGTACATGCTGTTTTAATATTATAGCCTTGTACTGTAGTTTGATATCAGGTAATGTGGTACTTCTACCTTTGTTTTTTCTCAAGATTGCTGTAGCTATTCAGTGTCTTTTATGATTCCATATAATTTTAAGATTATTTGTTCTGTTCTGTTAAAATTCCATTGGTATTTTGAAAGAGATTGCATCGAATCTATAGAATGTTATGGGTAGTATGGACATTTTAAATATATTAATGTTTTCCATTCATGAGCATGATTTTTGCTTTCATTTATTTGTATCTTCTTCAATTTCTTTCTTTAATGACATCATTTTCCAAGTACAGGTCTTTTACCTCTTTGGTTAAATTGATTCCTAGGTTTTTTTTTTTTTATGCAATTGTAAATGGGATTATTTTCTTAATTTGTCTTTATGATAGTTCCTCACTGGTGTGTAAAAATGCAACCAATTTCTGAGTAATTTTTTATTTTTCTACTTTATTGAATGTATTTATCAGTTCTAACAGATTTTTGGTGGTATCGTTATGGTCTATATTTTTTTATATTATCCTTTTCTTAAGAGGTTTCTTAATGTCCCACCAACATTGATGTACTAAGTTAAGTGCTTCTATATACTAATACAAAATGATTTCACAATATCAATTGTTTTTTGAAAGGAGCATGTTAAAGCATGCGCCAGCTCTTTAAACTTTCTCCTGGAAGGGCCACATATGACTTCTGTTCATTTTTCTTGGCCAAATTAAGATCTGTGATTTGATCTGAGCTCAATAGGGCAAACAAGTGTTATCCTATATATACCTGCAAGATATAAAAGAATCATATACTTGTGAAGAGCTCAAATTACTGCCAAGATCTGCCAATCTGGTCAGAAATATTTGATTGAATATATTAATAATACCATTTGATTTTCTGTTGAAAATATAATCTCAGTTTACTTCTAAAATACTAAAACAGTAAGAGTGATGATTTGATTATGAAGTTGTACCATTGATTTCAAACAATGAAAGTCTAAAGAACCCAAAGGAATGGGTTCAACAGATGTATTTTGAGTGACTAAATGAGTTAAATAAATTATTGAGTTAATGCTACTGTATACATATGATCTATGTAAAAGAACAATAAAATCTGATATATGTAAACAATTAATCAAAGACTTAATGTTCTTTGATTCTTCTTTCATAATTATATGTCACATACTATTGTAAGTACATGAAATAAGAAAAGAACTAGACTGTAAAGGTCTTTGATTTTATGAAGCTTATATTCTGGTCTGGAGAGCAGACAAAAAAAGGAAAACAGATAGAAAACTTCATAAAATGATTAATCCTATACAACAAATAAAGCAAAAATAGAGAAAAAGTGTTATCATTAAAATTCATTCTGTATTCATGAATACTTGTGAAGGTAGCAAAAAGCTGAATTTGAATATGGTTAAATATTTATACATATATTTATACATATATACATATGCTACATATAAATAGACTATATATATATATATAAACCATATATTTACATGTGTATATTTATTTACACACACACACACACACACACACACACAATGATATATAATGACCGATCTGTATGTAAAAACCTATTGCCAACTAAAAAGAGCCAAAATGTTCTAAGAGTCATTGTAGAGACAAGAAATACTTTGTTCAAAAGGGTTAAGAAGCCTAATGCTTAAATCATAACTGCATTTCCTTGCTTATTTAAATAATTATTTTGTATTCCAAAAATCACAAACTTTTCATTGGAATAGAATGGTCTTAAATTGCTTCGAAAAACTTACCAGGGGTCAGAGTGTCAAGATAATAAGAGACAGGTGACAAAAAATAAAATTGAAAAGGAAAGAGTTGCCTAAGGCAGAATGCTCAATACTAAGAAATCAAGAACTAGATAGAGCCTTAGGTATTTCCCCTCTTCCAGACTGTTGTCCTATCTATTGCAAATGGCGTTTTAACTTTTAGTTTCTGAAATTCTGGATGAAGGTTTTAGTGCTCTGAATTATTAGCTTGTATTTTATAATAAGCACCAAGATTAGTAGTACTAAGGATCATTTTTGTTTTATCACTAATACGTGATGATATGTGTGGCTTTATTTTATATTTGCTTTTATTGCTAATAGTGATATAATGATAGGTAGGGAGGAGGGTTGCATGAGAACTTCATAACAATGTGTAACAATGTTGCCTGGAGCTCTTCTTGTTACTTTTAAATTGTACTTAATACCCTACAACTGAGGACATTTGAGCTATTGAGAAAACAGAAATGGCTCTAACAACATACTACCCAGGAAAAGTTTTTTTACCTCATTTAACTTTTCTTTTAATTCTGGAAGAAATATTGAATAAACTAACAACTATTATAATTTTAGGTAGTAAAAAAAATTGGGGGTAAGTGAGAATGCAGCAAGATAATGGAATAAAGAGTGACATTGGTACTATATGAAACAACATGGTCAGGGAACCCCTAACCTCAAAATTGACATTGAGTAGAGACATAAAGGAGGTTGAGAAATAAGAGACACAAAATAATTGAACTATGAAATGAAAGCAACACATAAGTATATCATGAGAAAATAAAAACACATAAATTATATATTTTTTACATTTAGTTTTGTAGGCACCATGTCTTCCAATGTTTTTTGGACACATAAAATAGTCTATTACAAGAAACAATGGAAGTTCAAATTCAAAAATTTTATTGTAATCCTGCTCATTATAATAATACAAAGTCTAACAGGAGAAAATTGGGCATTTTCCTAATTAAAGAGTGATTAGCAGACATTTTCATGTTATTAGGATGAGGGGACTGATAAGACACTGATTATGTAAGAGATGAAAATGTAGAGCCCACAGCCAATTTGCTAGAAATTAAAACAAGCAAAATATGAAAATTTGTTTGTAATTGGGATTACTCAATGAGAGTTGTTAATTAATCTAGATGTTGAGCTTAAGTTTTTATTAGCTCTCTGTCAGTAAATCTAAGTAATGGCATAGCTTTTGTCAGGATAGAAAAAATGCCTTCATTCTTATTTAGGAAATAAGACATATATCTTTCTACTGAGTAACCAACTCAGTAAGGCTTATGCGTCAATTCAATAAATACAAATTTAGACTGTGGGGATATTACAGTGACTCAAAGAAAATTTCTTCTCTATGTGGAGTTGCATTGTAGAGGTTAAATTAACCCATGGTCTGACAGTTACAAAAGCAGTAAGTTCTAGCTAACAAGACAGCAAGTAAATATATCCTGTAACTGATCTCAAACCTAGTATGTACCCACCAAATAATAATATTTTGTCATTAATGCTTTTACTAAAAATGGCCATGATAGGTTTTACAAAACAAGGCAATAGCAAGGCTCCATTTTTTTCTATTAATATCCAGATTCATCCAGAATTTATCAAGCACTTCTTTTATCTCTCACAAAATGAAAGTGAAGTAACTTTGACTTCAATCATTACTTCAATTTTGAAATACCCAGAGGTTTATAAATTTAATTATACATAGTAAGCATTTAGTACATATTAGCTTTTCCTACTATGTTAAAGAAATACTCATCTCTTTTTAAGAAAAGTAAATTTAAGCAATAGTACTAGGAGAACAGATTGTCCTGCAAGTAAATGAATGAGATCTTCTCAAAGGCAAGAAAAACATTTCTTTTTGAACTATATCTTCCCTTTCACCTGTTTATTCTATAATGCAGTATCTAGTTCCGGATGGTCTATACTAATAGTACAATATGTATCAATTACTGATGCCTTTTTTATAGAATAATCTTAATGTGCATTATTTTAAATTAAGAAAAGTTCTGTGAATTCTACCACTGTGAATATATATTTTTTAACTTTTCAATAATTTAATCTATATATCTGTGTATATTTTCAGTGTTTATTATACAACTGTTCACTCTCATGGATTTACATTTATTTTTATAACCACCAACTAAATTTAACTATGGCTTCTGGCTAAAGAGATTTTGTTTGGTTCAGTTTTAGTTATCTAATATTCAGTTATTTTTATAACCACCAACTAAATTTAACTATGGCTTCTAGCTAAAGAGATTTTGTTTGGTTCAGTTTTAGTTATCTAATGTTCAAAAAATTCAGCAAATATGATTTGTTTTTTTTCTTTTTGTCATCATGAATCGAACTTTATACTTATGAGTACTTCATTTTTTTAATGTACCAGCTGATTGGTCATATTGTTGTTAAAAGCAACTAATAACAAAGTAATTGTGGTTTACTGTATATTAGTACCACTAGTACCATTTTGTATGACCAGATAATAACCTAATAAATTTTAGTGTTTCATAAGTATTTGGATTTTTCTAATTTGCTTCTTTTTCCAATTTATGTGGAGTTTAGTGGCATATGTATAAGGACACAAACTGTTTGATATCAATAATTATGGATGAGATAGTTGGCATGCAACCTCAAAAGAATATAAATATAACTGTAAAATAAAATTTAGAAACATAATGAGTTCATTTGCCCAGGAAAAAAAGACTCATACTTTTATTTGTGCTCATGTAAAGATTAGTACTTAGTATTTTATCATGGATTTCAAGAGGACCCACCAGTTCTAAAATAGCTTTTCTAATCTTGACATTGCACCACTGAGATTTGCTTTGAATATCTGAAATCTTTTTTGTCATTTTTAGTCTTCTTATATAAAGTGAGACCTACAGACAAAGTGAAATCTTGGACTTTTCACCTAAGTTAAAGATGTAGCAATTTATCTTATAATAATTTAATAGATAATGGTCTTGTGAGAATGATATAAGATGAAAGATAATCACCTAGGTGTAGAGAAGAGTCTTCTGGAAGATTAAAAATTTGCCTGGTAGTCTTTTTTTGCATAGGGTTGTTCCTGAATGTTCCATTAATCTTGTTTTATTAAAGCTATAATTTCTATATGCCTTTTCATAGTTATAGAGATTTACATTTATTTCCACTTAGACTACCCTGGTAATACCACTTCAGAGACTAGGGTGTAGACTTCAAAGGGTGCAAATGTGAGTTTTCCAAGAAGCAAGGATGTCGAGAGCCTGAAGCTGCATGTATTGAAGGAGAACTCACTTGAAGCAGAGTTTCTAGTTCAGTTCCATGTCAAGAGTTTAAGAACATTTTAAGAATGATATATGCCATTCATTACTTATAGACCCCTAATTCTTTAAAAAATATATATGCTTATTTGAACACTGAAACATATCAGATTGTATATTAGAGGCATCAAAAACATTTGATGAAAATAAATGACCTAGGAAAATAAATGAATTGTATCAAATATTCTTAGTATGTTTGAACATTCATGAATACTTTTATTTTGAATTGCTGGACTTAAAATTGTATTAGGCTCAGAAAGTACTCCATCTGTCTCTGATACTCTAGATGTCTATATATTATTTTATAGATTAATTTTTTAAATTGTCACCTTTATTAATAGCAGTGTCAATAATAATAGTAATGCTGCGATTTTAATATTAAAACATTTTTACACATTTCTAATATTTCAAAGAAATTTTACGATTTTTATAAATTTTTCTTTTTTAACAAATACATATTTAAAACCATCCTTCTTTATAATGTGATTGTAATTGACTTAACACTTTTTAAAATTATCTTTTTTTTTTAGTTAATATGAAATTATTTTATAATGGGATCTATAGTTAACAATCTTAACCAAGTAGTTGAACAGTCACTATATACAAAGGTATTTAATAAAATTTCAACTTTAATAAACTACTGCTTGGAAACCAGATTATCACAATAAATAATCTAGTAATACTTAGTTAATGAGCAAAACCCACAATTCAAGATAAAGTTTCAATATGCCAAATTCCAATATGCCATATTGTACAAATAATATAGCAGGCACATGCATTAAACTAACAGTAAGTTCAACTAAGTTTCGTTGGAAGATAAATTATATTGGTTATCTGACTCAGTGGCTTTATAATGGCAGTGAGGAAGGGAAATATTTTCTTTGATTAGAAACAAAATGAAGTTCCCTAGCTTAAGTATTGAGTTAGATAGTTGGTCAAGATAAAAAAATGAAACTTTTGAAGCACCAAAATAAAATCTATTGTTTTGGGAAAGTAAAAAGTCAAGGTATACAACCAACTATTAATTTTATCTGTAAAAGCTTCACTAATCTAACTCTGCCCGAATGCTGAAATTAAAATTAAAAGAATGCATTTTGTGAAGTAAAAAGTCCACAATCTTTATTTTCTGGTGAAATCTATTTTAAAAGGGATATTATGTTCTACAACCAAAAAGGAAAACTGGTTAATCTGTATATTTAACTAGATCTGTGGATTTTCAGTACCTTAGAGAATACAGAAAAAGAAGTATTGCCATACAAATTAGTGTAAATCTTGAGAAAATGCATATTTTCTCTACTGTAAAATGTTAGATAGAATTACTTTGAACATAAAGCAGATTCTTTACCATTATTAGTTGATAGCATAAGGATATTATGGCCATATCTGAAGCTATAAAGAGAGAAAAATAGTGGGAAGAAACTCCTGTTGTAACTCTTGTGTTTTATATATCTATATCTATCTATCTATCTATCTATCTATCTATCTATCTATCTATCATCTGTCTATCATCTATAAATTACATCAAAACAATGCTATGTCGGCTTTAGTGCTGTTACTTTGGAAAAAAAAGATAAAAGCTCAATGTAGAAAAATTCCTTTTAGCATAGCAAAAGAAAAAGCTAATATTTTAGAAGAAAAAAATAGGTTTTTATTAGATTCATATAGTTTCAGATATAAGATAATATAAATTCTATGCATTTAAACATATGTTGGAAAAGTGTAAAACTTTATTTAGGAAAAGATAAAAAAATACAACCTGTATATTATAATTCCTCCAGGCGGTGAGAGAATAAAGAAGTGTATATGGAAAGAGAAAAAATAGGAAGTTCCACAAATCTGTAAAATAGTATCTCTTTTTAAATGAGATTTGAGCAAAATAAGAAAATATTGTAATGTTGTTGATAAATCCACAGGGAATGGTTTATATGTTCTCAGTATGTTTATGCAATTTAACTTTTCATAGTTTTAAAACTTTTTAAATTAAAATGCTTTCATGGTTCAGATATTTGGTTTTGTTTTTACACAATCTAATTAATGACTTTCATGCATTTATAACAAATATTTCTCTAGCTCAGTTATTAATAGAAAGGAAAAACTAATAGTGGATTATGATAAAATGTTAATAGTGCATCTCATCTACAGAATTAAATATTCTACAATGTTCAAATACTCATCAATTTCAGTGATAAAATGGTTTTTAAAGACCATCCTTATGTTACTGCTGAGGAAAAAGCAGCCCTCATATTTCTTGATGTGCCCCCAAAGAAACAGCTAATAGATATAAAAATAAAAATAGAAACCAAGTAACCAGACTTCTAAACCATCTTGAAGCCTTTTGCTTTTAAGACATTTCAACTCAGTTATGTGCCTTTTCTCTCCTAAATCTCTGTTTAACAAATTTTGTTAGTAATACCCTTAGGTTTTTATGATAACATTCTAGTAATATGTGAGCCACATTATAGCTTCAAAAATGACCATTTTGAATAAAGATAAAAACAAATAAATATAACAAAAAGTCCCATTTGAAATAAAAGAGCCATAAAAAAGTACTTCATGTCCCCACATGTCTAAGAAAGTTCACACGGGGTCTGCAATTTTTCCCTCAGGTTCATTAATCTTCCTCTTTTCACAGTGTCTCTAGGGTTGGTTCGAAGAGGGACAGAAATCCTGCTAGATTTATTTTACGAGAACTGCACTATTGACTATGAAATGCTACCTTTGCTTAATCTGAGCTTAAATTTATAATGTGTTCTAATAATTTTTATTTATGCTGTCTATTTAAAATGATTGGTACCCTTTGTCTTAATTACCTGGCTGATCTTGATGTAATATTTTATTTTTCTGCCTATTTAGTCTTGCACTCTTGCCCTAGAATATTTACTCTCTTTTACCCCCAACTTCCATTGTTTTTCTTTAATAGAGCCACTACACAATATATGATTGCCATTACCTTACATTATTTGTCAATTACCAAATAACATGTCCATGAATAATGTTCTTAAAATTTTAGTGTTACCTCCACAATTACTCACTCGACAAATCTGTACTTGGATGCCTCAGTGACCCTTCAAATGTAACATGTATAAAACTTAACCTATTCTTTCTTAAGTCTGGTCTTCCACCAGTGTCCCCATTACTGTGACTAGTCCCATCATCTATCCCATAGCTAAAGCCAGAGAGAAAGAGAGTAATTCTTAACACTTACCTCTGTTTCATTTCTTTTATGTCCAGCTCATAACCAATTTCTGCTAATTTCATCTCTAAAATATACCTCAAATTCTTTCACATTCACCAGTTTCTACCACTATCTCCAAATCTAATTTCTTGCCAGAAAAAAAAAATTATCAGAGCCTCCAGCTACATAAATTCTTATCTCTTCCAAATTGTATTCCATAATTAGCTATTATATTTTTAATTGCTAATATTTTTCTTTTTGACTATATAAACTATTTTGTTTATTAAGAATTATGTCATATGTTTTAAAAATAGTCTTTCATGCACATATCATTTAATTTATATTTTATTTTTACTGTGCATGATTTTAAAATTGTTATATAATTGAATTTTTTCATCTTATGGTTTCTGAATTTTATGCCACCTTGGAAAAATCTTACAGTTAAAGATCTAAGCAAAATATCAAGCGATTACTTCTAATATTTTTATGGCTTCATTTTTTACTTTAAAGTTAAGCTCTAGCTATAATTTATTTAGGTAAATTTTTCAATTAAAGAAAATGGATAAAGATGATTACAATCCCCCAATTAGGTCGGATTTCCATGTTAATCATGTTATATATTCTCAGTTTATAATTATATTTTTTTGAGTAATAGTTCAATTACTCTCTCTCTCACTGCACTCTTTCTCTATACATACCAACTGCCTCTCAGGAATAGTAATACTAGTAGTAAAACTAGAAGATGTAATTATTGTTGTATTAGGTAATGCTTATGTAACATGTACTTTTTATTAAACATTTTGACTACTTTATATATATTAACTCTTAATTCTCACAACATCTCAATGAGGCAGTTATAAGGCTTATATTTAAGTTCTATGAAGAACAAAGATTCTGCCTAATTTGTTTAAGTAATAGGCTTTCAAAATAGCATTAAAGGACCAGGGGAAGGAGGAAGCAATTGGGAGAAACATTTTTTAAATAAATTAATTTTTTAAACTTAAAAAATAGTTTTAAATGAATTAATGATATTATGCAACTTTTTAAATAAAATATAATTGACATTTGTTATTGAAAATGCAATTTCAAAATGTCTAATGACCTTATTATACACCTTTGCATAACATATTGCTTGTTTCTTTGACTGTTTTCAAAAACAATGTTTGGAGAACATTTTAATGATTATGACATTTTTAATGGAAATTGACAGGAATACAAAGTATAGATATGAGGATATCAAGTTAAAATAATATTTAAATATAGGCATACTACAGTAGAGAATTGTATTAGGTTACATGCTTAACAAATACAAATAAAATATGTTAATAAAGAGTAATAACCTAAAAATGGATTTCACATTTGGATAAATATAGATATCACATTGTGAGTTTTCAAAAAAATATGTATTCTTTAGTAAAACATTGGTTACTTCAACTAATTATTATTTTGTGCCATTTAGGAAGTGCAAATATAGGCTTTCTTTAAACAAAGACTGTTAATATATTACTATTCCAATATTTACTAATGAAAAACTATAAAATAATTTTAGTACTTATCTCTTCCCTAAAATTGGAATTATTTTCATCTTATAGAAAATACATCTATCTAGGTAAGCATCTATAGTTGATGCTGTTTTTTTAGAGTAAGTTAGATGTTGGCTTCTATAAATGTTGCTTTTAATTGTGATATGTAAAAAGAATATAAAAATGTGATTATATGATGGTTCACCTTTATTTTAAGTTCCAAGAACTGACATATTTTGATACTTTCTCTTTAATAAGAAAAATTTCTGTTGGAAATATATGTTACACTCAAAATTCTAGTAATTTCAATATATTAGGATTATTCTTCATGTAAAGTTTATTTCTCACTAGTTATGGTCTTCATGGGAAGAGCATATTATGTACCCACAGATATTGTTTGGTCATGTGACTGATTTGCTTTTGTCATTGTGGAATATGTGCAGAAATTATAGCTGCTGGTTCTTTTTTGGAAACAATTTATTAGAAGGAAAAGTACACTTCCAGACGTGGACACGAGCCTGAACAAGAGAAGCATGGCTCAAAAGGTCAATAGCTGCTTGTTCTGAGTCCAGAGATTAAGAAGTTGTGCATGATTCTGCTCACTCTCTAGGACCATCTGACCTCATCAGTGAGACAAATGTGCTTTAAATAGCTTGGTGGTTCAAGAAGAATAAGAAAAATTTGAAACTAACCTGAGTTCGCCGCACGACTAAAGATAAACCCAGTCAAGCATAGCTTAAATATGCTGAAACCCAACCAACCTACAGATGCCAAGCAAAAAATAAATACTTATTGTTTTATTCCATTAAGATTTTCTGGTTATTTTGTATACAGCATGGTTATGCAATAGCTAAGTAAAGCGAACATACTATTATTTTTACCTTGATATGTTTTATATTGTAATTTTAGAAAGTGAATCTTTGATAAAGAGACAATATTAACAAAACTGTGATCTGCTTTATTTCAAATGTTTAGAAAAAATATATTTTACAATTTTACATTGAGTAAACTCGACAGTCTACTTTTTTTTTTCTTAAAATATAGAGGGGAAAACCCAAATTGTTAGTATTCATAATAATTAAGATGATGTAGAGCTTCATATAACTGAAAGTAGCAAAATAATAGGAGAAACCTAAGGTTATAGGTTTTTTTTCCCCACTATTTAGAGGGTGTGACTTTCATGCCCGTGGTTACCCGGTGGTCTAAGATAGTTGCTAAAACTCAAACCATCACAAATAAATCACAGGTGAGAATCAAAAGTAAAGACAAAGTATTTTTAAAGAATTCAAATCCTGAAAAAATCAATAAAAATTTTTTTCTAGCTGATTAAGCTGTCTTCACTAGTCTCCCCAGAAGCACCATGCAGCAATTAAACTTATATCTCATAGGCCAGAATTAGATCATTTGATCACATTTTGTTTAAAAGAAAGCTCATAATTGTAGCACAACTGAAAATTGTATTCTCTTGCTAAAGAGAATTCCTCTATTTATTAAGAAAAGTTCCTGTATCGCATTGAACATAAAAATCACTCAAAAATAGTAGTTTATATTTCATAAAATTTTAAAATCTAAATTTTCTAAGACAGAAAAAATGTACACAGAATTAGAAATTACATTTAAACTGTGTTTGGTTATGTTTTATATAACGTTCTCATGTTAACACTGATAAAAAGAATTTGGGTCCTCGTTACTTTTGTTTTTCATGTCAACTTTGTTCAGTGTATTTGAATGAATGAATAAACACAGCAGTCAATATTGATGTGCAATGTTTTCCATAAGAAGAGATGATTATTGACATTTTTATCCAAAATTCAGTAAGAAAAGCTAATCTCTATTTACACATTATGTAAGCGTTGCTTGTTTTTCTTACTGATTTTCTTCTAATCCTATAATTTGAGAACACTTTAATGATTAAAAATTTTTATCATATTAATAATTGAATTAAAGCTATAGTACATCAATACATTTAAGTGTTTTATATCATTACCTTCTATTATATAAGGTTGTAAAAATATGTTAACCTGGGTTTAACCCTATGACTATCAAATTCATTGCCCAAAAATAGATATCTATTCAGGTTGTATCAAGCTGAAGTAGTCTAACACAATTTAGAAAATATTTATGGTGACATTATAGGTTTTGATAAAGTTAAATTGAATAATTCATCAGAATATATACTAAGTGTTCAATAATATTAACTATCAATACAAATAATATTACAAAAGAGTAATCACTCATAATTTGAGCAGGAGAATAGGATTAAATTACAGGTATACTCAGAGATGTTGCGAGTTCAGTTCCAAATCACCCCAATAAAGTGAGTTATAAGCATATCTTGGAGATATTATGGATTTGGTTCCATACTACCATAATAAAGTGAACACTGCAATAAAGCAAGTCGTAATAATTTTGAAGATGGAGGGTCTTGCCTTCCATGTGTAAAAAAAATTCAAAACCTGTAAAATTTAATAAAGTGAAGCACAATAAAGTTTCTTTACTTTTGTGGCAAATATGGGATGAGTAGGAATTAGAATTCACTGGAAGTAAGGAATTTAATTAATAGGCTTTTAGAGGAAGTTATTGATGAGATATAGAAGGATCAGGTGGCATTTGTAGTATCAAAATACAAAATTACTAGTAATAAATTCAAAACTTAGCAATAGTAAAATATTTCTTAGATGTAGAGCAGTAACCATGTTATTCATAAGATAGTTGAAGGAAATTATTATTATCCCCTTATATGAGAAAAATACCAAGGTGAAATACCAAAATTAAAATTGAATAATGATCTACTCGTATATCCTGGGGAAAAAAAAAACAAACTATGAAGAAAGATGCTGACTGAACTACTTAATTCCAATTTATTAGGTATAAAATCTATAATGAATTAAACTTTAGGGTGAACTGTCCTTTGACCTGCTGATTCAAGCATGACAAGAAAATAATTAGACTGTGTTATTTTCAAACTTGATGGAAAACCAGTCTTCCACAGTAATTTATCATTACCTGCTATAGAGTTATTATTTTTAGTATTATACATGGTCTCTTGGGTGGCTTTCATTGTTGTTGTTTTGTTTTAATAGCTGAAAGTAATAAATTCATGGTTGAGGGGGTATGCCAATAATACACGCAAATTCTTTCCTGAGGCTATATTGAAATACCTTGTCACTTAATGATTTATATAACAGTCATGAGCATAGAACTCAGCTCATCCAAAGCATACATTCACTAGAGTGCTGAGATGAAATTTAAAAGCAAGATCTGAATTCTCCTAAACTGTTAGGACTTACAAAATCAAAAGCTTTTTGTATGACTAACCCTCTTCCTAAAGATAGATTCATTATTTTAGTCTATCATCCACTGCTATGTAATTTATTTCAACATAAGTAGGCCTCCCTAGTGTAAAAAGTCCTTTACCACTTTTCTAAGGTATATGAATAATGAGCACATTTGTCATGGAAAAGAACTTGTGAAAGCAACACATTTAATATAATAATTTTTTTAAATGGGAATATGATTAAGATTAAGAAGGTAGCCTTGAAATTGGACAATAATGGGTTCCTATATCATTTTTTAATTCTTACCAGAAATGTGACCTTGGAAAGTTTATCAATTCTTTAAGTTTCAGTTGTCTTGACTGGAAATAGAACAACAATATGAACAAATTTGATTTTATAACTATGAAATGAAAAATAATGTATAAAATCTTTAGGACAATGTTTGGCAGTAGTGAGTACTAAACAATTGGTAGCTTTATTATTTTTTTCTTAATAAACAAAAATATTTCACTTGAGTATTCTCAACTATCATCCCAAACTACAGTTCCATAAACTGTGGAAGATCAATCAAGTGCACTTTTAAAAGATCAGCTTCTTGATGTCTGGTGGTTGAATTAAGGACATACTACACAGAAGTCAACATTTAGGCAACCTCCTGGCTGGGGTCACAATAAATTGGAGGGGGCCTGATTTAGTATGGTTTATACTAAAATTACAGAAACAAATCTTTATATAAACCCAATCCTTTTTATTAATTTCTTAATATTGTGTAAAGAACTCTGTAGTTATCAAATTTTTTCCTAGAAGTTTAATTATAGTGTTGGAATATGAATGTACTAAAGCTACCTTTTTACTTTTTTTGCATTTTATTTTACTATTAGTTTCAAGTACATTTTAAGTAAATAGTATATTGTTTCTTAAAAGAAGCTTATACTTCATTTTTAACAGAGTCACTTGTATCTTGAAAATTCATGTTTCCTGTAATAGTGTCATTTTCCCACAAGTAGAAATACTTATCCTGTCGCCAAAGTGAGAATTCTTCTGAGCCAGAGCCACCCATATTCAATTCTACTACACAATACTTGTGTAAATTTAGGAACTTTTTCAAATGCTCAACTTTGTTCTCTTTAAAAACTTTAAAATGTTTTATTATAATTGTAGTATAAAAGTAAATCCTTAATTATAAAAAAATCCAATAACCAGGTGATAAATTTGTAGTTATTAAAATTTTGTTTATGTTCTATCCTTTAAACATAAGAAACTATTCTTTATAAACTGAGAAAGATCATTTAATTATAGCATCAAAATTTACCTAAACTTTACCTTCATATGCCCTATTCATTATATATCTTTTAAACTTGACCAAATCATGAGTTTAAACTATGTTATTCAATATAATTTACAAATTTATGATTACAATTAATCATTAAAGTTATTGTTAAGTAACTCCATATAATAAAAAAATGTGTTACCTTATGTTCACATAACTTAAAATAAAATATATTCTGAAAAGTTTAAAAAGTATTTTCTTGAGCATTACCTAAGCTACATCTTAGCAATTATCTTTCAAATGACATGTATGCCACAAGGATCTAAAATATTCATGCAAGAAACAGAAAAAAAAGGCTAACAAGATTCATTTGAACATTCAATTTGTTCTGTATGTCTTCTAAGATACCAGATTTGCTTTTTCTCTTCACTTTTTCCCATATATTTTTATTTTTAGAAACAGTAATTCTACACATTTTACCAGAATAGGCAAAAATATAATCATTTAAATAAAATTTAAAGTTAATTATGTAGCTATCTCTTTAAATGTTTAGAATTAAATTAAATAATAACTAAAATGCTTGTAACAGATTCTAGCACACAGTAGTCACTCAATAAATATTAGCTATACTTAAAAATATTCTCATGTAACTCTTCTAATATATTGTAAACGGTCACATTGGCACTGTAAAACTAAGTCACATAAAAATATGTACTAAATAAAGACAAGGTATAATGCTAGTCTTTGTTTTCAACCCTTTCACTAAATGTTTAGCAATTGCATAAACATTAAATTTGTTCAAGGTTCTAAAACACCTCATTTTACACCAATTTCTCTTCTAATATTTATCTTATTTTTTTCTGGAACTATCTTTTTAACTTTAAGCCGTGATACCTTAATATATTTAGGAAGTTTTAGCCTCCATTTTTGTCCTACTTATATTTCTTTCATTTCTATAATCATTGAGCAAGAATATTTCATTTAGTTGTGACTGAAGACTGTGTTCCATATACCTAATGTTGTCTCATTTTTTAAACCGTCCTTAAAATATATTTGCAAAGGCTTTCATTTTTACACCAGTGATATTTACCAGAGACTGCCTACATATCCAGTTTAAATCCCTCCAGACAGCAGTGACTCTCTAAGGTAGTCAAGGAAAGAAAACTTCCCAAACTGCATAAAAAATTTTAAGATTCACTAAAGCTGGTGTCTTAAACCTCAGTGATGTCTTAACCTGAAGGTTGTTGTGATATTTTGTTTTATAATCAGGCAACTATTATTATGAGCCATATAAATTAGAGAAACTATAAAGAATAACATTCAAGACATTCAAAGCTAAATGCAGACTATTAGTATACTATGTAAGTTAAAAACTTTGATTACAAAAGGCAGTTTAGAATTTGAAATATGCATTTTTAATTTTTTTATAATTTTCTTTTATCAGCTGCTCTATCATTATTTAAAATTATAGCAGAGGAGACTGAGGTTTATGGGCCAAGAGTGTGAGGACAAATTCACAACACACACTATCACAAAACTTTTTTTAAAATGGCAAATCAGATTTGAATAGATTTTATAAAGTCTAAGCAGAACAGTAGCCTTGGACACCTAGGCTTTAAATTAAATGGGAGTTTGTGAGAGTGGGAGTAGGCAGGAGGTGATTGAGAGAAAAGTGTTAAGTTATAAAAGCCTTTTATCAAGGATAAAAACATTGGGAGAAATTCAAATGCAAATACAGAGTTGCCAGGCATGAGGAATATTTTTGTAAATGTGAGAGAAGAGCCATAGAATAAGCCCTAGAAATTCCAGAGAAAGGCACCCACAACTCACTTGAATAAGAATGATGTGGGCTCACTTTCCAGCATGCCTCTCAGGAAGGCTGCAAAACTTGCCTAGAAACAATGGTAGCAAAGTGAGTAGCACAGTTGAGTATGATTTTCAGGGACTGCAGTCTGGCTTGTCTTGTGCTTCACTGTACTTTAAAGGAAGCAACCAGGTTTCATCAAACTCCTGAAAAAATGCAGAGGCCATACTGTTACACTCAAAGAACCTGTGATTTGCCTAAGAAAGGTACAGAGAGAATAAAATTGATGAAGGGCCAAGTCAGTCCCAAAGACATAAACAAAAGATGCTAGTATAGGAAAAGAAAGGTCAGATGAAGTTGACTAAGTCTGAAGAGAAAGTAGCAAACAAATAATCCTAGCACTAGGCATCCCCTTCACCACCATGACAAGAGCATAATTCTGGGGAATGGGCTTCCTCTGCCCCCACCCCACTTTAAGTACTTCCTCAGGTTATACCTAGTACTAGAAGCCTTTGTGTTTAAAACCTGAGTTTATCAAGTTTGAATCTTAAACACTTTGAGTTTAACCTGAATTGGAAAGAACTAGTTTTCCATCATCAGAAATTAGATAAGTAAATTCAGTTTTAAAAAAATAAAGAATATTTCATTTTTAAGAGACAGAAATTAGTGGTTATGAAATTCATACTTTCTCTAATTATACTGAATATAGTTCTTTCTACTCCTCAGTTTCATGCTATAATATTATTTGAACCTCACTCCCTGGAATCAGAGTTTACAGGTATTATATACATTTCAAGTTATAAATCTTGGTGTTCAGAATAATAACAAGTCATTTCTTCTCACAATAGTGGGAATCGTCTCCAAATCACTTACAAAGAGTTTATTTTAGTTTTGTGGGTATCTTATAACTCACTTTGTTGTTGCTGTTATTACTCCTGTAGTTGTCCCTACTACTGTTTAATAAAATACCAAAGGAGTTTTTAATCATGCATAATCTCACCCCCTAACAGTCTATGTTGCATAACTTCTCAGTAGGTTTATATATTTTGCTCAGCTACAATTATACTGTTTACATTTTGTACTGTACTACATCAACTTTACATTATATCCTAGACATTTTCCATGTTTCCACATAGTCTTCAAAATTATAATAACATACATCACATTGATGAGCCATAGTCACTTAAACCATTTTTTAAAGTACTCCAATTACCAACTTAGATCCCTATTAGATAGCATTTAACATATAATTTTCGGATAAGTGTGAAATTAAAATATAAATAATACATATATTCTCTTTCTTATATTTAATTGGGATATATTTTCTCAAAAGATTTTAGTGTCACTATGGCTCTTACTGAATTTTACTAAATAAGATCACAATAAAATACAAGGTCCTTTGTGCTGAAAGAGCACTGCTATATTTCCTCAATTCTAAGATATCTCCCCACCACAGTTTTTAATATTCCACATTTAGAATGCATTATTAAAATTTAGGATGCTAGTTATTAAAATGAACTTGCCAGCATTTAGGTACTAGAGTAAATTATTTGGCAGATGTTATTGTCTATCCATACATCAACTTTGCTCTATATTGATTTCTGTCAATCTGTTACCACAGTTCCATTATTTTCATTCCTTTAATTCTGGTTTAAACATGGATCCCCAATGCTCTCTAAAAAACCTTTAATATTGCAATACATTTTTAGAAAAAATATATTGACAATGACAATGATGTTTGTGACAGTGGAAACATAATGAAAAACAGTTAGTACATATTGATGTATTCTGGTAAAGAATTAGTCATAAATCAACCTGTCAAAAGCTTCAGGCTAGCTTTCAAGAAAAACTATTAACTTTCACTTAGATATAATCTAATTGAGAAAAATAATACTAGCTTCCAAAGAGGAATGGGAAATAAAGACAATTAAGCATCTATTTATCTAATAAATACACTGTCACTTCTAAAGGTGTTAATGTCATAAGCATATGAAAAACAAAATATTTCCGGAGGATTGAAAAAGGGACTCATTCATAAAAATTCATACTAGAGTAAAGCAAATAAGACTCAGTATGTAGCAGTGAAAGAAGAAAGGGTATGTAATTAAATGGACAAATGTATATTCTTATTAGTTAGTAGAAAATAAAAATACAGCGTGTTTAATGTTGTTATTTATTATCCCCTTTTTCTCTAAGGTATTATTAAAATAATAGTGCATCATAAAACCCATGTCACCTATGTTTGAGGTTATAAAACAGCTGGATTTTAACCCATTAAAATGTTATCTTAGCTAGCTTATATGCTGTGGGATAATCATAATAGTATATTATTTAGGGTCTGTAGCCTGAATTTTTTAACATCAGCTGTTATTTTTACTATCAGTGTGGCTGGTAAACATGAATAGAAGTTTCCTATTAAAAGGGTATATTAATATCTCTCTTATAGGGTTACTTCCAAGTGAATGGAATAGACACGTGTATATGCCTAGTATTGTTAGTGCACTCCCTCATCTCCTCCTTTAGGTTTCCCACATATCTAGCATATTTCAGAGGAGTTTTTACAGTTCTGAAAAAGGTTTGCAGCCCACAAGGAAAAGGAAAAGATAGCAGGTTTTTTCCTTCACATTTCAGAGTCTGTCGAAGCCTTCTGCTTAAAGGAGCTAATTTTATTTCTTTTAAACTTAAATAATAATAATAATAATAATAATAATAATAATAATAATAACAATAATAATAATATGGTTTGCAACAATTGCCTTTTAATTATCCTCTGTGGTAAAAACAGCAAACTGCAGCTTTTTTATAAAATGCCTCATTTAGGAGATTTTTAGGTTTTGAAGCTAACTTCTAAATTATATGAAAGGAACATGTCTTCTAAAAAAAGAAAAAGTTAAAAGGAAGTTTTTAAAAATAGACACATAATAAAAAAGCCTTTTAACACATTTAACACATGCCTTCTGATCAACATGCTTATGTGTTTGCTCCGAGACTTTCATTTGGGTCCTATGTTCTCTGAAGATTTAGCGGTATTACTGCCAAACAGTGGACTAATATTGTATTTTCTTTTGTATATGTACAAGTACTGCATTTAGTTTTTGTATTTTTACATTTTGCACAGCTCACTAAAATGCAATATGAAGTGTTTAATTGCTCATTCCTCAATTGCCAAAGTATATACTTCATTAAAGCTTTAAATTAAAGACTTGAAATCAAAGTTATTGCTTTTTAAATACACCTATGAAGTTATGTACTTTGGAGTTTGTAATAAGTATAACAAAATCAATGTCTCTGTCAACTAAAATTATGTGAATATCTTATTATATAATAACAACAGAATACTCGCAGTCTTCCCTGGGATGTACTACAAATATTGAGTGGTATTGAACTTATATTAGCATTCAGAAAAGTACACATTGATTAAATTTGTGTCTCTTTAGATAATAGTGAACATCAAATTATTTTGTATCTATTTTTATGAATTTAAACTACTTTTACCTACTGAAATAATAGAACTTTGCTTTTAGTTCATAGATCTAACTTAAAAATCTGAAATCTAAAAACAGTGAAAAAATGGTCATTTACATTATATTACTTTATAGAATCTTTAGCTTTCAAAATCAAAAGAAACTTTCTAGTACTGAACACCAACTATGCATGGCAAAGAGCTTTCTCTACAATTAGGTTTTATGTCTATTTTTAGCAGTTTATTTAAATTCAGTGATTGTGTGCTGTTATTACTAAGTTTAATTTCCTGCTGCACTCCTTGGGGGTCAGTTAAATATACACTCTGCTGGAATTTAATCTCATCATATCTTTATCAAGTTAATGGCCGGACACTAAACATATAACAATTAGTAAGAAATTGTTACTGCTTTATAATCGGTAAAAAAAAAAGTACTATAAGTGTATTGTAGCTAAATAGGCACCAGTAAAAAAGGAGAAAGTGATGTCAGAGAGAGTAATTTTGGGTGCAACTAAATTTTACAGCTGCTATTCTCAAGCTAAATAACCTCAGAAAAGTTACATTAACTTCCCTCTGCTTCAGTTTCCTTATTTGTAAAATAAGGCTAGTATTTGTTCCTAATTAATGGTAGATTAAATAAAATAATAAGTATAATACAATTAACATAGTGTCTGGCACATAGTAAGGACTTATATATGTAATGAGCTTTTCTTGTTTTTCTTTTTAACTGTCTGACCTGAAGATACAAGTTAAGGAGTGATCAATGTGGAAGTGTTAAAAGAAGCTGCTAGTATTAATAATATGGTCTGGCAAGACTGAGCCTCAGCAAATGTAGCCTCCAGAGCATCTGCATCCAAATTGCCTTGTAAAGCAGAAGATGCTTCTTAAAAATTATATTTCTAAACAAACTGAAAAATTATATTTCTAGATCTCATTGAAGCAGAAACATTGGTAGTTAAGACTTGGAATTTGTCCTGTGACTATCATACATTCCTAAATATAATACAGAGTATTAAACTACTAATACAGAGTATCAAAAACACCACATAGAAAATCTCGAAGACCATCAACATTTACAACTCAGGAAAAGGAAAAGCACCTCTTCAGAAGAACGAGAAGGAGTAGTCACAGATGTAAATGCAGGAAGCAATACAATAGACCACTGTCTTAGAATTCAAAGGATAAATAATTTAAGAAAATTCACAATTGTCTATTTCTAACTCTTATTCTACAATTATTTATTTGAAAAACAAAGAGAAATATTTCACGCATACACAAAAATAATATACTCATAATTTGTATATCTATTGCCAGTCTAACAAAACAAAATCACCAAATATAGTTAAGTTCTTTCTTTACCCCTCATAATTGCATCTTGTCTTGGTGTTCTAAGCCACACAACCAGTATCTTGAACTTAGTATTTACTATGTTCTGTATTTCTTTATACTCTAATGTATATCTCTGTATATCCCTCTTCAAAATGTATGCTTTAAATTTAAATTTTATGATAGCCCCACTTCAAAGTTAAGTCTAGCTCAGTATTACTTTCGTGAAATTCATTCATGATGATGTGTATAGCTTAGCTTCATTTTTCATTTGTATTGTGTATTATATTTTATGGCGTCTACTATTTTATTATTCTACCTCATTGATGTTTAGATTATTTTCTGTGTTTTCTATGCCACAAATATTCCTGTTTCCTTGTGTGCAAGTACAAGGGTTTATCTGTTCTCATTGTAATGTTTTTATTGCCAGATGGTCTCCATACTTATTCCAGTTTACATAGTCATCAAGACTACATTTCAAAAGACATTTTTTTTCCTGTGGATCTCTTGCTTTTTTGCATATCACTATGCAGAGGCACTGTCTTTTTCTTCCAGCCTATCTTTTCAAGGTCATTTGCATAGCAAATATTCTTAGAATATAGAGATAGTGTCTCCCTCTGGAGCACAGGGAAGGTCTGTTTAATGTCCAGTATAATAAATATAATGTCTCCCTTTTGGATAATAGTTGAGCAGTTTTAGTTACTGTCAAATATAAAATTCTAAGGTTTCTTAAGCTCAGAATTTTTCAGATGTGACACAAACCCAAGTCATGTGCAAAATCCACTGGGCACTTCATCACCCCTGTAGCACTTGGAGACAAGGGGAACCAATGCCAGTGTAAATCTTATGCAGTCTATCATGTCATGAGTCCTTTTCTTTGACCCAGTAGTCTCTGGTCATCTGCTAATATCCATAATACTCTTGCAGGCCAACTTGTTAGCCTGTAAGTAGAGTGAAATCTTATCCACTCCTCCCCTCATCCTCTCAGTTTACGACATAAAAATTTTCATTGTTTTATATCTATACCAAGCCTTAATATTGTTTTTATAAATTTTTGTTTATCTGATTGTATTGTGATTTTAATTTCCATTTTCTTGATTCATGGTCAGGCTGATCCTTTTCTCTAATTACTTATGTGGGTTTCCTCACCTATAAACACCTGTTTCTATTAGGCTTATTTAGCTATTGAATATATTTTATTTAGTTATAAGAGTTTTAATATAGTCTAGTTAACTGTATGTGTTCTAAATATCTTCTTCAAAACTCTGCCCTCATTTTCTCTGTTTAATAGGGAGCACTGATAAGAAAATATATCAAAATTTTAAATTTAATATTAATTTTCAAATTTAAAATTGGCTAATTTATCAATTTTTTTCTTTACTAATAATGTTTTTATATTTTGTTTAAGTATATCTTACTTGAGATCATAATGACATTCTGTATTTTTTCTAAATGGTTTAACTTTTGCCTTTTATATTTGAGTATTTGATCCTCTTGAGACTGTCCATTCTATATTACAGGAGAGATATAGATCAACTTTATGTTTTTTCCATACAGATAACAAATTAAATGGTATATCTTATCCTGTCTTCTATGTGCACAACTATATATGTATATATATACATACATACACATATATATATTTGTTTTGTCATTTCTGGTCCTGTGCTAATGGCACATATATAAGAATTTCATTTCCAGAAATATAACAGGTTAGGCTATGTAATTAAGACTAATCAATCTTTAGAAAACAAGTAAATATATAAATGTATATAGTATATATTTATATATATGTGTGTGTATATGTGTATATATATTTATATATATAAAATTATTAGGTCAGAATGTAAAGAAAAATAAAAACTCAAAGTAATCAGTGGAATATCCCACCCAAATTGCTTTGACTTCATCTTTTGACCGACCCAGACAAACTTGTACTTTGATACTTATAGTTTGGCAGTTTTGAGGCAAATAGAAATGAAAGTGCAAGGCCTTTTTAAAGCAAGGGATCATTTTCACTTTAATCTGTGAAACCAAAGGGTTTCATTATTGAAGTAAAAGTGAATACTACTGATGCCCTTAGCAGCATGTCAGAAATGAAGGTCTATCTCTAAGAGAATATATCTTTGTCCTAGGCCCCAAAGAAACCCCAGTAATAGTATTTTAGCCACATCAATACACAGTTAAAAACAACTAAGTAAATACAAGGAGAAAAACTCCAAGAACGAAGATACTATAGATTTCAGATATACAAAGTATTGGATATATATTACAAGGCAACTATACTTACCATACATATATAGATACAACTGAAAATGTATATAAATAACAGGAAATTATAAAAGTGACACAACCAATTTTTAAACAGACTAATTTTTAAGGTAGTTATTAGATTCATAGCTATAATGAGCAGAAGATACAATGATTTTCTATATACCTTCTACCTCTGCATAGCTTTCCCAATATCAACATCCCCTACCAAAGTGGTATATTTGTTAACAATTGATGAACCTACATTGACCCATTATTATCAACCAAAATCTACAGTTTACATTAGGTTCACTCTTGGTATTTTACATTCTGTGGGTTTGGGCAAATTTATAATTACATGTATGCACCATTATATCACCATGTAGGTTTTTATTGCCCTAAAAATCCTCTGTGATCAGCTTATTCATCCTTCCTTCCCTACTCACCCCTGGTAACCACTGATCTTTTTACTGTCTCCATAGTTTTGCCTTTTCCAGAATGTCATACAATTGGAATCATACAGTATGTAGCCTTTTCAGATTGGTTTATTTTACTTAATAATATGCATTTAAGTTTCCTCCATGTCTTTTCATGGCTTGGTAGCACGTTTCTTTTTAGCACTAAATAATATCCCATAATCTGGTTGTAGCACAGTTTATTTATTCATTCATTTACTGAAGGACATCTTGGTTGCTTCCAAGTTTTGGCAATTGTGAATAAAACTGCTATAAACATCCATGTGCAGATTTTTTGAGTGTACAAACATTTTCAGCTCCTTTGGATAAAAGCCATACATCACAATTGCTGAATTCTATAGTAAGAGTATATTTAGTTTTGTAAAAAGCCACCAAATTGTCCTCCAAAGTGTCTGCCATTTTTCATTCCCACAAATAGTGAATGAGAGTTCCTGTTTCTTCACCTCCTTGCCAGCATTTGCTGTTGTCAGTGTTTTGAATTTTGACCATTTTAATAGGTGTGTAGTGTATCTTAATATTGCTTTAATTTGTAGTTCTTTGATGACATATAATGTGAAGCATCTTTTCTGTTAAAAAACAAAGCCCATCGTTTAATCGTTTTTTGTTGTTTTCTTATTGTTAAATTTTAAAAGATCTTTATATATTTTAGTTAACAGTTCTTTATCAGTGTGTCTTTTGCAAATTTTTCTCTCAGTCTATGCCTGTTTTTTTTATTCTCTTGATAATGTATTTGGTAGAGTGTAAATTTTTAATTTAAAAAGTTCAGCTCATCAATTGTTTCTTTAATAGATTGAGCTTTTGGTGTTGTATTAAAAAAGTCATTGCCAAACCCAAGGACTTCTAGATTTTTTTCTGTTATCTTCTAGGAGTTTTGTAGTTTACATTTTCCATTTAGGACTGTGATCCATTTTAAATGTTGTGAAGTTTTAATGTCCATAAGTAGATTCAATATTTTGCACTTGGCTGCCCAGTTTTTAAGCACAGTTTGCTGAAAAGACTATCTGTTCTATTGTTTTGTCTTTGCCAAAGACCAGTTGACTATAAATATGTTAAGTAAGAAGTAAACTTTTATTTCTCTAAGTCTTCAGGTTGACTCTTAATATTACATGAGATATTAAATCTGTTTAATTAGCTAAACTATTCTGTGATAACTTTGTAATCATCTACAAACACCTAAAAAATGTTTTGCTTATTATAGAAACTTAACTTTAATAAAATGTATTCATATAATATAAGTACCTTCTTATTTAATCAAATTTCAGAAAGCTGTTTTTCCACTTTGTTAGAACATAATAAGTACCTATGAATAAAATACTGGGAACACTATTGCACAATTCTTTTGATTTCAGGCTGGACAGCAGCGTTGGTGGGAACAAGAGATTAAAATAAATGGAAATATTCAAAAAGGAGAATTGATTACATATAATTTGACTGAGCTAATTAAACCAGAGGCTTATGAAGTGCGACTAACTCCTCTCACCAAATTTGGTGAAGGAGATTCAACAATTCGTGTCATCAAATATAGTGGTAAGTAGCCATTTGTTTAAAAGTATTTATTTGAATATTAAACTATCTGGAATATGTAGGTTGCAACTATCTAACAAATTTAGACACAAACTAAACTTTAGCATATTGATTTTCTGAGTCACCAGCCAAGTGACCAAAAATCAAAAAAAACAAACAAAACATGCCAAACCCAAAAACTTTATTATTATAAATTGTAATATTTGATTATAAATGTAGAGATATAGAATAATGTTTTACTTAACATTAAACCTATGTGGTAATGTCAACAATGACCCTTGATTTTCCATTTCATGTTATGATGCAATATTTCTGTATTTTATTTTTTAAATTCTTGATGGCTTTAAAATTCATGTCATTAAGATGTTAGCAAATGTGATAAAATGTTTTAAAAATTTTTTTAAATTAATAAACTTTTTATTTTTTAGAATCGTTTTACATTTACAGAAAACTGAGCAAAAAGTATAGAGAACTCTCACATATGCTCCAATGCACTTTCCTCCACTATTAACATCTTATATCACAGTGGTACATTTATTAAATTGATTAACAGATATTAACATTTTATTATTAAAGTAAATAGTTTATATTAAGATTTATTATTTATGGACTTTGACAAGTGTATAATGTTATCCACCCTACAGAAGCACACAGAATAGTTTCACTGCCCTAAAAATCCCCTGTGCTCCACCTATTTATCCTTCTCTCTCCTTCAACCCTTAAAACTACTGATCTTTTTCCTGTCTGCAGTTTTTTCTTTTCCAGAATATTGTATAGTTAGAATCATATGTAGCTTTTTGGAACTGTCTTATTTCACTGAGCAGTATACACTTAAGATGTCCCCATGTCTTTTGTTAGCTTAATAACTTACCTCTTTTTCTTGTTGAATAATATCTCATGATAGAATATATCACAGTTTGTTTATCCATTTATCTATTGAAGAACATCTTAGTCGACGTTTTTTGTGTTTTTTTTTCTTTTAGATTGCTAACTTTAAAAATAACTAAATATGTATATTTTTGAGTATGTTAGTGATAGTTTGCTTTTATAAACTATATGCATTTAATATGTCTTCATTACTTAAATGTCCTATTGAGCAAAAATTGAAACTAGTATAAAACTGTAAAAAAAATAAAAGTTGGTCAAAAACTTTAAAAAGTAAAAACAATATAAATTAGATATAATTTTTAAATTTTATTTTTATTTGGGGTGACATTGGTTAGTAAAATTATATAGGTTTCAAGTGTACACTTCTATAATATATCATCTATATATTGTATTGTATGTTCACCACTCAAAGTCAAATCTCCCTTCACTATATATTTAACTCCCTTTATCTTTTTCTATCTCCTCCTACCCCCTTTTCACCTGATATATTGTTTTAATGTATACTAAACAGATCAATATTTTATCAGTTGAAATTTATGTTCATTTTTCAGTAGAAATTTATATCATTGACTAGCTCCAGAACTGTCAAAGTATTTTTCAGAGTTGAATGAATCAGTGGCAAATATTTCATATTTGTTTAATTAATTCAGTAAAATGTTTTTTTAGCATTATCAGAGTTTGACTTAAAAAGATAATATGGTGTGTTTTTTTTTTCAGTTATAGGTCTCCATTCTGTTTGGCATTAAGTATATTTTTCTGCTTAAAAAAGAAACAGTGAATACTGTCAAAAGTGAAAATAAAATGAAATTATTAAAAACTTATCAGAGTTACATATTCATATAAAGTCACTTTTTTCACTCTCATCAGTCAGAGTGTATTGGGTATGATATATTTAATCTTCATCAAAAAATTAATATCTATAACCTAGAGTAGAATATTCATAGATAATTAAGGAATTTAAAAGCATTAGAATAACTATATATCTTTTTTCCTGAATGTGATTCATTAAATATATATGTTTGTAAAAGCATTAGAGTCACTGCATATCTTTTCTTGAATATTGTTCTTTAAAAAAATATATTTTTCATGTTAGTAATGTAAATATTATGAGAAATAATAATTGTTATTTTTTACTTCCCTGATTTCATTGGACAGATGACTAGAAAGCATTCAACTATATTTTTCTAAAGTTTTAGTTTTATATGTTTTATAAAATATTAATTATATCTTCTTATCTAATATTTATTCTCCCTGCCTCTAAGTTGTAAACCCTGGACTGTTTACTATAGAGGGATATTAGAAACTATGCATTGATATTCATTCCTTTAAAAGATGAATATATTAGGACCTAGAAAGTTTCAGTGTCCTGTAGAGTTAAACAGCTATGAAATGACAAACTCTAAGTAGAAATGGATAGATTCACTACAAAGGATCTATGCTTCTTTGCTAACTTTAGAAATTATTATGACTTTTTAAAAAGAGATAACTTTTCATGAACTTAGTAGTTCTTATTGAAAAATCTGAGGCAACAAACTAAAAATGAAAAATAAATCTAGAAAATAGATATTATGTTTAGTTTCAATTTTCTTTACTTATCTTTACATTCTTAGGCATATTTATTAGAATCATAAACATTTCAATTAAAAACTGATTTTATATAACATAGATTTAGGTAAAGTATACTTTAGTAGTATATAGGCATTTATAAGAAATTATACATGCAAATTTGAAAGAAGAAAAATAAACTCACTGCAATATTTAGAATTTAGAATGGCAAATTTTTAAAAGGATCATTGTGCTATTTATTCATAGTGAATCTGGTGATGAAAAATATTGTAGAAGACTACTTTAAAATTCATTCTGGTCAGAAGTTACCTGTATTTGTAACATATTTTCTAAAATTAAATTATAATTCAAAGAGGCTTATTTTTTTGAAAGATAATATGAAAATAATTTTATAATTTCACTTTATTTTAATTATGATATAATTTTATTTTTTACTAATTAATTTTTAAATTAAAATATACTAATATTTTGCAAAAAAAGAAAATTATTTTTTCTCCACTTTAATGGAACTAGTAAATGTATAGTCCCTTCTATATATTATTAATTTCATAATTTACAATGAAAAATGCAGAATCACAAAAGTAACTAAAGTAATGGGACTAGTATGTCTTCTGTATGTAGGAATAGCAAAAATAATTGAGACTCACTTGTTAAAATTAAACTCAATGTACTAATATAAGAATCATATATGAACATGTTTTGTGCACGTGTATGTGTTATTGACTATCATACTTTTCTAGTAATGTCTAAGTTGGATGAGTGGTTAATGGCAAACACTAGGAGCTAACATCAGAGTAGACAAACATCTGCAGGTTAGAATAACTGCTCATTGTAATCTTGGGCGACTACAACAATACTTTCCTTCATTCAAAATGGAATTTCCTTTCAGAGTGATAAATGCCTAATCAATATACAGATATCATTTTCTCTCAGGTTAGATATATTTTTGTTGTTTCAGTAAAATAAAGTATTCGTTCCCCTTTAGGTAGAAATCAATTGGTACTTTATTATAAATATGATTAATTTTTTTAAGGTAAATATTCTTCTGGTGCACAAAACTGCAAATGTGTTGCTTAACATTTGAAAATGTTGTGTGTGTGAGTATATGTGTGTGTTAATGTAATTAACAAAGCAGCATTGAATTGGCTATTTGTTTTAAGACACATATAATGATATGATATAAGAATTGCTTTATTTTCATATACATCATGTTATTTTCACCAAAAGTAGATAATGGCCAAAAAACTAAAGTGTAATCTCTGTTGAGTAATTTCTTTCATTGTTAAAATATCTAGTTTATATATTGTCCTACTGTCAGCTTCGGTTTTGATTTCTGGGTTTTGTTTAGGTTAAGATATAAAAGTTCAGCAATACTATTCTTTGGAAAATGACAAACTCATGTGCAATTTAGCATTGATTTTTTTGATACTTTTAGGCTGTTATTGCTGAGCTCCACAGTAGATTCTATTCAATCCTCTAGAACAAAATGGATTGCAGATATAAAATTTCAAGGCCACAGTGGGGAAGATCATTAAGTTTTGTTAAAGAACATGAGACACTGGTTAGACTTTTATTTATAAAAGACATTTAAGTTATGCTAACATTATTTTTTGCTTTTTCTTGTAGCTCCTGTTAATCCTCATTTAAGTAAGTATATTTTTTCTTTCAGAATGGCACTGTATTTTACAATTAAAATAGAAAATACATAAACAAAGATTATATAGCAACTATTTTTATTTAGTTTAAAATGAACTGGCTGAGAAACAGTAAAACTGGCATTAACTGTGAATTTTAAATTTCAAAGATTATTAATATAAAGACAAATTATTTAATATTGATAATTGATTTTTATTATAAGTTTTTCTAAATATGGAGCCATTTACCACAGAGGCTTAACATTTGTGATTTGTATAACTATGGGTTTATTTTTTCTTTTGTGGCATTACATACCATTTTTGTTGCAATTATTGTTCTCTAATTTTCATTTTTTTATTTTTATATTTCACTCATAAAAAACTACTGTTACTTAGAAAGTTGGTATTTGAATGGTTTAATCAAAATTTTTTATAAATTACTATTCTAAAGTCCAATCTCTTATGAAAAAGAAGATAATCTGGTCACCATCCCCTTGGTAAAATTTTACATTAAAATTAAGGATTGATTTTGGTCTTCTATTTTGTGTCTAGGAATATATTGTTCTTGGCTAATAAAAGAATAAAGAGCATTTTGCACTCCTGCCCCCATCCATCTAACATTCTCAATTACCCATACTTAGGGAATAAACATTCAAGTCTTATTTCTTATTTTACTGTGTTTCCTTTTCTGCAGTGGCCTTTTACTGACTATGTAACAAAGACAAAAAGACATAATTTTTTTCTTGTGATATTTTCTACCAAAGATCCTCTTTACTTCTGCATATCCAAATTATAATACTGAATATTATTATAGGTCTTTATTTCCATATTGCTTTCATGAATAAAAGTTCCTTTAGTCATCGCAATGACCCTTTAATGTGGATATTATTATCAATCCTTTGAGGTTCATTTTTCAGATAAGTTTTAGTACAAACAAGTATTCCTTCCTAAACATTTCCTATTTTTTATTTTTTTATATAAAGTACACAAGAGCTAATTTTCTAATTTCTCCCTATATCTCACTATCTTTATGTCTATCATAGCATTTCATATTTATCAGGCATTCCATGATCATTTGTTAAAAGAACAAATAAATGACAATTTTATGAAGAATTAATTACATAAATCAGGTTCTCTGTGCCTTCTACTCTGGGCGCTATTGTTAGTGAATTACTATATTGATTATAATTCTTTTTAGGTAAGATCTCTAACTGCACACTCAGAAATGTTTAAAAAGAGTTGTCACAGGAATATTAAAACTAGATAGAGAAAAAAAAACTTGCAAATATTTCAATTCAGAAAAATTTTTGAGTATGTTGTTGTATATGGTGGCCTTATGTAGTAGATGCCCTATATATCCCAGTGCTGCAGTCTACCTGATCACCTGCACTGTGTGCTCCAGGAGTGACCTTTGTGTGGTTTGTGTGTGCCTTCCTGTTGTAGTTGAGCCTTGATTTCTGTTGGCACATCATTGGTGGGATTGACTCTCAGGATGACTGGCTGTGAGGGCTGGCAACAGTCACCATATATGAGCTGTTATGTGTGGCTGATCTCACAGTGTGGGATTCACCACAAAAGCCTCATGTGCCTGTTGAGACCACCCTCTGGGTGTGCCATTGTGAAGCTAATTAGCTGGTACTCGGTTATGGTCTGATGCCAGTCACCAAGTGTATTGGTGCTAGGACCCTTTGGGAGGGGCACCTGTGGAGGCCAAGATCAGCTCCTGCCTATGAACAGTGTGGGCTTGCCTGGTAGAACCTGCAAAGCTATCTGCTGTTGGTCAAGTCCTGTGCTGAATCTGGAAGTACGTGGGAGAGACCAAGCAGTGAACCAAGGCTGGCTGCCATCATTACCGGGCCCAGGGAAGCTCAGCAAAAGGCACAGGGCATCCTAAGGCCTGAGGCTGCCTGCTGGCTGCCAGAAGCCTTAGCAACTGAAAGAACTTCAGGCAATAAGTGAGTTGGGTTAGGCATGGTCCCAGGGAGTTGCCAGGGTGGGATGAACAGTATTCACAAAGTTAGTGCAGTTTCCGATTTGGCACCAGATTTGGAGCCGGTGGCCACTCACATAAGTCTCAGATCATACTTCGGCCAGCCGCCACCTGCCTTAGGCCCATAAATGTCTGAGGTTTGTTCAAGAAATACTGAAGCTTGGGCGGAGCTAGTTGCTCACCACTGAAAGTGTCTTTGGAGGTGTAAGAGTTGAGTCCTGTTGATTACTACTAAAGGAGCATCCTGCTGTGTGCAGGGTGGGGTTGGTTGCCAAGCCAGAAAGTTGGGTGGGGTGGGGTCTCAGGGAGCCTGCTTATGAGCTGGACAGGAGGTGGACTCAACACAGAGATAATGGTGGCTTTCCCTCCTGCTTTCAACTTAAAAATCAGTCTTTCCGAACCTGTATGTCTCTTATACCTCTCAAGCTGCTGTTCCTCTGCTGGAGCTCAGGGTGAATGCTTGCGAGTAAGTGAGTCTTGTGCATGAGGCCTTTAAGAGAACATCTGGTTTCCAGCAGCCTTCCATCTCACAAGGACAAGAATCCCAAGTGATTTCACAGCCAGATTTTGTAGAGACTCCTCTTCCCAGCACTGGAATCCTGAACTGGAGAGCCCTGCTGTGGGGCTGGGGCCCCTCACTCTTCTGGGGTGGGATCCTCCACAGCTGAGATATCTATCCCTCCCAATGCTCAACATCCACACGTGAGTGTGGGGCTAGACCATTTCGCATCTCTACCCCTCCTTTCAGTCTTTGTGTGGCCTCTTCTTCATATTCTTAGTTACAGGAGTTCTGTTCAGCTAGTCTTCAAATGGTTCTCCAGGTTGATTGTTCTACAATTTAGTTGTAATTTTAATGTGGTCATGGGAGGATGCAAGCAGTGTGTATTACTCTGCCATCTTGGCCAGAACTTGTGTGTACCACTTATTTATCCAAATGTTGATTAATGGACACTTCAGTTAGTTCCATATCTTTGTTATTGTAAATGATGCTGCAATGATATATGAACACAGGAATGAATATATGTTTTTAAATTATTATTTTGAATTTATTCGAATAAATACCCAGCAGTGGTTTTGCTAGGTCATAAGGTAGTTTTTTTTTTTTTTTGGGGGGGGACTCTTTTTCATAGTGGCTGCACCAATTTGCAATCTCACTAACAGTGCACCAGAGTCCCCGTTTCTTCACATCCTCACCAACACTTGTTTTTTGACTTATTGATGATAGCCATTCTGAAAGGTGTGAGGTGATATCTTTTAATTTGCATTTTTCTGATGATAGTGACCTTGACAAACTTTTCATATGTCTATTGGCTATCTGTATGTCATCTTTGGAGAAATGTCTATTCAAACCCTCTGCTCATTTTTTAATTGGAAGTTTTTTGGTTTTTGGTGTTAAGTGGTTTTATTTTAATATTTTAAGATTTTTTATTTTCTAATTACAGTTAGCATTCAATATTATATTAGTTTAAGATGTACAAAATACTAATTAGACATTTATATAACTTAAAAAGGGATCACCACAATAAATCTAGTATACACATATGAGTTCTTTATAAATATTGAATATTAAACACTTTTTTCAGATGTATCTTTGGCATATATCTTCTCCCCATCAGTAAATAGTCTTTTTATTTGTTGATGGTTTCCTTTACTGCCAAAAAAACTTTTTAGTTTGATGTCATCCCATTTGTTTATTTTTTTATCAAGAAGGTGACTTCATAAATTATATTAATGTCTAACCACTATGCTGTGCACCTGAAATTAATATAAAATAATATTGAATGTCAACTGTAATTGAAAGAAATGTATTAAATAAAAATAAAATAAAATAAAACAAAATGGTCAAACTCATAAGCAGAGAGTAGAATTGTTGTTTCCAGGAATAAGGAATTGGAAATAGAAAGATGTTGATCAAAGGCTATAGAATTCCAATTTTGTAAGATGAGTCAGTTCTAGAGATCTAATGTATAACATGGTGATAATACTTAACAATACTGTATTGTATAATTGAAATTTGCCAATAGGGTAGATTTTAAGAATTCTCACCACAAAAAGACAAGAAAAAAAGAGATAATGTTAACTATGATACTGTGATATGTGGAGTGATAGATATATTGATTCACTTGATTGTGGTTGTCATTTCAAAATCTACATGTATATCAAAACGTCAAGTTGTTCACTTTAAATATATACAATTTTTAGTCAATTATACCTCAGTAAAGCTGAAAATAATAAATGGAAAGGGTGGGTAGGATAAGAGCACCATTGGACTAGAGGATTATTAATCATCAGGCTACTTATCTCTGAGTTTTAATTCTTTCTTCACCATATTGAAAAAGATTCAGAGAAATAAAACACAATTTTAGAGACCATTTTAGCAGAATATTTCAAATATATATTTTTTATTTCTGTGTAGTCCCTGAAACTCTGTCAAAATCATGTTATAATTAGAAATTTAGTGAAAAATTCAAAAACAAGTTAGCCTTCAGTTACATATCTCTGTGATAATCCTAGACTTTATTACTTTTTTATTTTATAGTATCTTTTCATATTTAATATTATATTTATTTCAATAAGTTTTTAGAGGTGAATACATTTTCATTATCTGTCAAAATAGTCCTTATTCCAATAAACATTTTTGTTTTTGCATATATCTACAATTATCTCATATAAAATGACATGATAATCATAAAATTATGATGGTCCTAAATAGTGGGGTGGGTTTTTTTTTACATTTTACCTGCCAACTTTTCATAAAATCTCTCTAGTAATAGATTTTTTAATGTAAAGATATATTTCAATGAAGCAATGAACTATTGAGATTACTTATATTTCTTTGTCCAGTGTGAATTATGGTGGTCTTATATCTCCTTCAAATTTATTGTAAACAACTGTTACACATAAAATAACCCAAACTATAAGAAATTTTAGTGATATCTAAAGTTATAGGCATATCTTATTTTTTCATAAGCTGTATTGTAGCTTAATTTTACTATGAGAGACTTAAATACTCCAAAAATTTGTTCTTTTTTTGAAGGCAAGCTTTTTTCTCTTTTTAAACAAGTTTAAATAAAATTTTTAAAAAGATATGTTTAAATGGTATTATAAAATTTATTAGACATAATTTAGAATAACATCTAAAAAGTAATGCAGATCTATAGATATAAGCTGAAATTCTCAATCTTTTTTTGACATTTTGTTTATGTATATATATAATTAAGCAAATGAAAGCATTTGAAATCAAACATTTGCCTCATCACAACTCCTAAGTAGCACCTAAAAGAATCTCATATTGTGCCTAAAAGTCATCTATTCATGTATATAACTTGCCCCGACCTGCAGGGCAAAACAACGCGCAGGGCGAGGAGGAACCTGTGGAGGATGAAAGTAGGACAGGAGACACAAAGAAATGGAGGCAAGACAGGGTTCTGATCAAGCCTCGTTTATTGTAGGTAGGGGTAGAGTATATAAAGGGGAGGATTTGCATAATCACGGTTGCCTTGGATACCGAACCGAAGAACATTCCATTTCCTTATATGACCCCAAAATGCAGAAGGGTCCCGGGAGAGGAAGAGGCTGCAAGGTCAGATTAGTTTAAGCAAATGGCTCAAGGGGCCCAGGGCAAGTCAGGGCATGTCAGGGCAACTGACTTTATGCTCTCTATCCTATCAGATAGCACAGGGCGAGGCAGACCCTGTCCCAAGGCGAAGTTGCCTAGATCTCAGGTATGAGAGCCTTGATAAGAACGGCTCCCGACAATAACTACATTTCTGTCACCAACATTGGATCTCCAACTGATACAATCAAGAGGTCATATTTTGTTTAGTACTAGATTTGTAGTATAAATATTTTATGCGGAATATTGTTTATCCCATAAATTTACTGATTTAGAAACCCCTAAATGCATATATATACACTGTAAATCATCTTACTCAAAATATACAATATAAATAAAACACAAAGAGATGCAGCATTTTTTTAATCTGAAAACAAAAATACAGCAAAACAAAAATTATTTATTAAACCCAAAGGGAAGGCATCTGTTTTATTTTTCTTCCTTTTTCTTTATTGCCTTCCTTCCTTCCTTCCTTCCTTCCTTCCTTCCTTCTTTTATTCTTTCTCTTTTTTTTCTTCCTTTTTCTCCCTTTTTTTTTATAGTAATGAAAACAGCTAACATGAGATCTACCTTCTTAATGCATTTTTAAGCATATAATACAGTACTTTTAACCACAGGGACAATGTTGTACAGCAGATCTCTAGAACTGACTCATCTTCCATAAATAAAAAATTTTACCTTTTAACAAACATCTCCCCTTTTCATCTCTCCTCAGCCTGTAATAACCTCTATTCTACTCTTTGCTCTATATATTTGACTTCTATTAGATTCTACATATAAGTGATATCATGCAGTTTTGTTTTACTTTCTGTGTCTGACTTTTTCACTTAGTATGATTTCTCCAGGGTCATCCATATTGTTGCAAGTGGTGGGGTAACCTTAATTTTTAAGACTTAATAATATCTCATTGTATATATCTGCCACAATTTCTTTATTCATTCATCAATAACACTTAGGTTGTTTCCATATCTTGGCTACTGTGAATAATACTGCAGTGAACATGGGGGTGCATATCTCTTTGAGGTACTGATTTCATTTCCTTTGGATATATCCTCATAAGACAGATTGTTGGATCGTGTGGTTCTATTTTTAGTTTTGGGGGGTAATCCCCATGCCTTTTTCATAATAGATGTATTGATTTACATTTCTACCAATCATATACAAATACCATACTCTTGATTACTGTAGCTTTGTAATACACTTTAAAATTAGTAAGTGTGATGTCTCCAGCTTTATTCTTGCTCATAATTGTGTTGGAAATTTGGGGTCTTTTGTGCTTTCACATGAATTTTAGAAATTTTTTTTGTATTTCTATATAAAAAAAATGCCATTGCTATTTTTATAGAAATTGCATTGAATCCATAGATTATTTTGCATAATATGAACACTAACAATATTAATTCTTACAATCCAAGAACTTGAGGTACCTTTCTTTTATTTGTGTCTTTTTAATTTTTTTTATTCAATGTTTTGTAGTTTTTTATGTGTCTTTCATCTCTTCAGTTAAGTTTATTCCTGAGCATTTTATTATTTTTATGCTATTGTAAATGGGGTAGTTTTTTTTTTTTTTATTGCACTTTCAGATAGTTCATTGTTAGTGTATAGAAACAGAAAGATTAATTCAGGGCTATGATCCCAATTTCAAGGACTTTACTACTAAAGATATCTGCTAAGTCTAACCAGTTGCAGGTGGGATGGGGTGAGAGTCTCTGTTCTTTAAAAGTTTATATCTCTATGAGTTCCAGGGAATCTATATTTGATTTTGACTTTATTATTAACTAGCTGAACTTAGCCAAAGTTTCCTTCTTATGTATCTCACAAATTAGTATTACTGTGATTTTTCATAGAGTTGTAATGAGTTTGAATAAAATAATATAAACTATGTTTAATTGCTGGAGGCCGTGGGCTAAGATCAAACAGTTCCCGAGAGGGGGAGTGAGGATTAAGAAAAAAAGAGAGAGAGACAAAAGATAGAGTTGGGAGGGCTAACAGTAAATACTGTGCCCAGAGTTTATTAAGCACAGAATATTTATACCTTTGGAAATGCATGAAAAGCAAAACCCACAGATATTCTAACAATTGCTGACATTTACATAAGTTCTCTCAAAACATCCTTGTTCCTGTTTTCCCTCCTTATTCCTTTTGTCAAGGAAGGTTCACCTCTTTCCATTAAGCCAAACTTCCTCCTTCAGTACAGAGCCCACCTATTCTGCAAAATTCTAGCTTGCAGGCAACTTTAATCCTATCTGTAGGGCATTTAGCAAGAATGGCTCCCAACATTTAATTTTTATTGGTTAAGAATCATTATGGGCATTATCATCTCCTTTGTTTGCTCCTATATCCAAAGCAAACTATATCCCAATAAGAAAACGCTCTGATACCTAGAAACATCACTACCACCCTCATTTTAGGGACAGTTGTAGCAAGCTCTCTCTGCACTTGTTGGATCTGAAATCCACATGTGACAGGCATCTAAAAAAAAAATTTCAGTCTTTCCACCAGGTCTTCATACAGTCTTCATTATTTCAACTTTAGTGAATTTCAAACACCTGGCAAATCTATATTCACATAAAGTATGAAAGATAACTGCTTTTTAAAATAATTTGCCATTAGCTACCCCTAATAAACTTCTATTTGTGCAAATAGGCATCTCTAGACATGGTGTGAAAAATTATAACCTCAAAGTATACAACTTTAACTTGCTGCCAGGTAAATTAATAAAGGTAATTTTCTAATTGACATTTTAGTTTGGATTGTTGCTATACTAAAACGTGAAAGTTGGGAAAATTCTTCAGCCATAATCCAAGATTGAATTATATTTGTTAATTTCAGTTATCTGAATATTTCAGAGGAAATGGTTTGAGTTTAAATTATTAAACATGAGACTGTTTATATATCGATATTACTTTTCTTTTTTTATTAAAATGAAATCCTTTTACATTTAGTCATAATCTTGTGTTCAGTTATGACCCTGCTACCATTATTGTAATCTTACATTATTGCCATATAATGTTTTAAATTTCTCCTATAGAAATGTGCCAATGTTTGTATTTAACTAATATTAATCACTTTAATTAAATTTTTTAACAGGAGAATTTCATTGTGGATTTGAAGATGGTAATATTTGTTTGTTCACCCAAGATGATACAGATAATTTTGACTGGACAAAGCAAAGTACTGCAACGAGAAATACAAAATACACTCCAAACACAGGACCAAATGCTGACCGTAGTGGCTCCAAAGAAGGTATGAGGGTATGAAATATGTTCATAACAATTATACGCCAACCTTGGAATATTGGAAAGGCCATTATTATGAAATGTAAGGGGCTACTTAGCTATAGATTTGAAAATTGTGAAGTAAAACATTAAAATTTTATTGCAGTATTAATAATTAAGATATTTTTGAAGTCCGTAGACAGTTTTCTCTCAGAACTTGCTGACACATATAGTTGAGAGACTTTTTTTTTTTTGAAAATTTAAGTCTAAAGTTCTAATTTTGTCTTATTTTTATGCATTCTAAACAATGTTATCTTTAATTATGTAGGTCATTTACTCTATATTATATCATGCATATACAAGTTTTATAAATGAGATAAAATCTTATCAATCTATACTTGTTAAAAACTCTAAAACTTCTCAGTGATTTCCAATTTCATATTACCTGATAATAATGTTTAATCATTTTATTTTGTATTTTTTAAGGTTTTTATATGTACATAGAGACATCTCGACCAAGATTGGAAGGTGAAAAGGCTCGACTTCTCAGCCCGGTTTTCAGCATAGCTCCAAAAAACCCTTATGGACCCTCTAACACTGCTTATTGTTTCAGCTTCTTTTATCATATGTATGGACAACATATAGGTGAGGTGGCAAGAATTACTACTATTTTTTTTCTCCAGTATGTCATACTTAAGAAGAAAAATGTTCACAAACACACGTTAAATCAATTTTAGCCAAAGAACATTATTATTGACTTTTAAATGACTTACCTATAAATTGCAAAATAAGATGCTAAGAATGTTCCCCTGTCATGTCCTAACTTCCCAAATTTAGATTAGAATTTGAAATTTTTGAGTATTACCTTTCTCTTTTTGGAATCTTAACTGAGACGATTAATGTAATATATTCTTAATGAGATATTCTTGTGGGATTTAATAAAGTATAGTTTATACTGATTCTTTTCAATGAAAATTGCTTGAATTACCACTCAGTGTGTATTAAAGATCATGAAAATGAGTACTGTCATATTTAGAAGACAGTACTTTTAGCACCATTTATACATTTTGAATATTGATGTTTTTTTCTTGTTATAAAGTATGCCTAACATATCTAGTAAGATTTGAGAACATCCTATGTCCTAAAAAGTATACAAAGATGAACACAGTCTCTGCTCTTAGAGATTTTGCACAATAATGCAAGCTAAGATGAGTAATAGAATACCAAATAACCTTTCTTAAGAAAGAACTGAGCAAAACTGTTGAGGGAGGTGGGGAAGTCATACAGGTCTACAATTCTTTAAGTGTGATCCTAAAATAAAAATAATAATAATAATAACATTGAATACAGTTTTTGAAAAATTATTGACAGTTCATGCCAACTTGATCTATGTGTTAGAATATATGACCTGAACTTGTATTTTTTTAAATTTATATTGTCTGTATTTATTCAAATGAGTGTGAACATTTGTACTATTTGTGGTAAAAATATTACTGTTTAATTATGGATTCTGTTCCAGATTTTTCTAGGAGATATCACATAATATGCAAGATTTCAGCTTTCTAATATAAGACAATATTTTGAAGAAGGAAGCATATCCAGCTCCACAGAGCTTGGATGAGGGATTGTGGATCTGTATCTAGTTAAATAATAAGGCAATGCTTTGGGACAAAGGAAAACCTTTCTTTGTAAAAAAAAGAAAGAGAATCTTTTCAATACGGAGATAATCACAGTGAAGATTAAGGCACTGTTAATGAGGAAGTAAAATGTAAGCAATTAGGATGGCATTAAATGTCTTGATATAAATCAATAAAACAAATACAAAAATATATTTTATAAACTAAAATTATATATATGATATATGCCAGCTACAGTACTAAGTGAAGTAATCCTGTTGATAATTTTTTAAAAATTTGTATCACTGTCTATCTTTTACAATAGAGAAAACTGAACCTTGGAGAGTGTGTATAAATTGCAAACAACTGAGATCAAACTCAGGGCCAGTACTATTAACCAGTAGTTTTCACAGTGGAGCAATAGGTGACAAGTGTATCAGGATACCTCTGTGCAGCAAAAAGTACCCTCAATATGAAGGCAGAAAATCTAGGCTGGAACTTGGCTGTAGCAATTTAAAGAATTTAGAGAAGTCACTTAACATGTTTAGATCTTAATCTCCTTATCTCTAAAAAAGGAATATTAATTCCTATTTTAGAATTTAGCTATTTGAGTTAAATGTGTGTGTGTGTGTGTATGTGTGTGTGTGTGTGTGTGTGTGTGTATCTATCTATCTATCTATCTATCTATCTATCTATATAAAACCTTCTATCAGGTGGTAGATACTCAAAATTTTAGATTACTTTGAATCTCAAGTAGCAATAATACAAATAATAAAGCAATAGTTAAAGTACTCAAGGACAAAAATACTATTTCTAATACATCATAAATTATTTCTTTTAATTTTCACACTAATCATTTGTGCTCATTAAAATCATTCTGTTTCATAGATAATGAAACTGTAATATAGAAAATTTTAATTACCATGCCCATCAAACTGAGCCAATAAGTTGTAAAGTCATGAAACCAATCCAAGGAGGTGGACACAGTGTTTTCCTCCTTCACCACTCTACAGAGAGACTTACTGGAGTGTTATAAAAGCTTAGCTAATTTAGTAGTCAGGGGGTGATATTACAGATTTTGTACAGACAATAAGCATGATGAGATCTTTGATTTGGGAAAATAAATCTTATAGGAGTGGGCAAAATCATCAAGAAACAGGACATAGACTGTAAAAGCAGTTAGAAAGCCATGAGAACAGTTATTGATTTACTGTGGCCTTAGCCATGAAAGAAAATTAACCTCTACACAATTGCCAAAATATCTTATTTATTGTGAGATAACTATCTTGTCACAAAAGAAGGATTAGCTCAATTTTTCCCTTTAGTTGGTTATGTATATTTTACTTACTCTCTATTTTGATTATGTTCATGAACTCTTTTCTCTTCCAATTTACATTGCTACAGTATATTTTAAGTTTCTTTTTAAGTAATTTCAAGGTCAATATTTTTAATTCTTTTAATAACTAAAATATCTACTTACCTTATGTATGAGGTTGGCTTCCTCTCAAAATTTTTACATATTTATGCTGAATCTCAAGGCCATTTTAATATACTTTTAACACAGGTGTTATTCTTATTCTGTTTATTGTCAATGGATGTCCACTTGACTTTTGCTAGTTTTATTATTATTGTTTCAGGGAGAAAGCAGGTCTTCCTTTCTTTCTATTCTCATTTACTACTTTGAACCCTGTGCCATTTCTCTGCTTCAGATGGTTGAAGGTTAAGGATATCATATCACTCGGGTCCCTTTCATGGGTGTATAATCATGTTCCTTACTAAAATCTAGGCAAAAATATCTGTTTCAGATATTGACTAATTAATTAGGACTAAATGAGTGACCTCATTAGAGAGATGCTACCTGTCACTGAAACCTTGCCTTTTTGCAAATATTTTTCTGACACTCATTCATCTGTTAACCTAGGGCATTTATAGTCACTGGTTTTACAAATTAAATTATCAGTTTGATTGATTCTTTTGGAAATCCAGATTCACAAATGATTTATTCTAGATTTCCAATAACCTAATTGTAGTTGCTACTTGAGTAAACATAAATAACTCTTGCTGTTTAAATATAATTAATAGATTAGTGTATACCACTGACAAGAGTCATATTTTTTTAATAATATAAAAATGGGTGTTCAGTTATATGTTAATTAGAAAAGAGATTCCTTTCTGAAATAGTCAAATATTTTATATTGTTTATTTATCTCTATGTAACAAATTTCTCCAAAATTTTATAATTTAAAGCAATAGACAGACAAGCTTCCAGGCAAATCTGCAGTATAATTTGAAGACTTGGCTTGGAGAGGATACACTTCGAAGCCCACTCACCTAATTTTTGACAGGCCTCATTTCTTCACCAGTATTGGACTATAGATATTGATTACTTGTTGGCTGTTGGTCAGAGGCCTCTCTCAGTTCCTTCTCATGTTGACGTGGCAACCAGAATTGTCTCATGGCATGGCAGCAGGCTTCCTCAAAAGCAAGCAATCCATGAGAGAGACAACACATACCCAAGACTTTAACCTAATCTCTGAAATGACAAACTATAACTTCTACTTTATTTTGTTGATCATAACTGAGTTGGTAATTCCATCTCTTAGTTGGGGAGAAAATTATGCAAGCATGTTAATACTAGGAGGCTAAAATCATTGGGGGAGCATCTAGTCTGCCACACCGGAACAATTTATTTTTAGTTAAATGTTTCATCAAAATTAATTGAAGAAAAAATTAGTGAAAGCCATAATATGTTGTCCTTTAAAAAATTGTGTATTTATATGTATATGTATATAATATCTGTATATATGTATATACTATCTGGCTATTGACAATAATATAAGGTTATTTAGCAATCCTAGTAGGCATTTTGATTCTTGATCAGTCAGCTGAATTGCTAATGTTTTTGCAAAGAAATTCAACCTTATATGAGGTCAATGGATATAACCAAAGTTTATTAAAAATTAGTAAAATATGTACTTCATTTATTTCTACAAAGAAGAAAATGAGATATAAGCATCATATCATACTGAGAAATTAAAGAGAAAATTAAAAAGATACTTATGAATATAACCATTGAACTTGGTAAGATGGTTCAATAAAGTTGTGACTCTAGAAAGTTAATTATACTGAGGAATAATGGGAGGCAAGGAAAAAAGAGTCTTTTAATAAAGCCTACTCTCATAAATCTTGGGGGTGAGAAAAAAGTGATATATAGGTGTGGGATTGTAAAGGGCCTGTTTTAAGAGGAATATGTGTCAATAAAAAGTGTAAGTTTAAAGATACAAAAACCAAAGGGAAGGATATTTTTTTGAAGAGATGGGAATTATGAATGTTACTAGAGGAATTAGCTGTGAAGAGGGAAATGAGTGTCCCTTCTACTGAGGTGAGAGGTAAAAATGTGGCAAACAACTTGAAATTTGCCTTCCCAACAGTCTCTGTTTTCTCTGGAAAGTAAATGCAAAGGTTATATTTTCAATGAGTAAATCATTTTAGGAAGTTAGTAAATGGAAGCAGAAAATGATGAGCGATAAAGAATTGGAGGGGTTGGAGATTGAGACATCAGTCAGACTTTTGAAATGTATTTTAGGATGTAATGTTCACTTTGACTCCCTATCACTTTTTGAATATATTACTGAATTATCCTGCTGACTTTTTGCTGTCTCTTTGGCCCATAGTTTCTGGGGTAAATATCATTCTGTAAAACCAGTAACATAAAGACCACAGGAATATATGCCCATCTGGCTTCTCCTTGAACAGCATGATAGTCTATTTCCGCCATACATGAAGTTACCCAAATCTAGCTGTATTGTATCTGTGACCTCTTTATAGGTTCGGTGTGTAAATCTGTATGCTTGGGGAGAGCAGAAGCAATATTTCTCTTCATCACATGATGCCCTGCAAATGTAAATATCTATTTGCCCACCTATATTTATAAAGTAAAGGAACATTTTTAAAACTGTGATAGAATAAGCTTCTGAGAGTGCTTAGAAGAATGACAAAACAAAAGAATTGAAGTATGGATTTTAGATTGGAAATAGAATGTGGTTTCACCAAGACCCTATAGGTAGGTTGGAAAAAAAAAACAAATGGAAGTTAATCAATAACTTAAGTTGAAGTTGAATCTAAGTGCTTTGGCAGCCAAAGCTAGAGGAAAGCAAAAATGTCAAATATTTCTTAACAATTAATTCAAAGGAAAATTTATCTGTATAAAATTACTCTTAGTAATGTAATAGGTAATATCTTCACTTAATACTTTTAGAAAAATATAAAACTTGTTCAATAAAAATTTTATATATTGATAGACCATAATATACTAGAGAATAAAATATGTGTTTTTAGCTGAAATATTATGGTCCAGATATGTCATTGTATTATGATCTAATGAAATGTAGGAATAGAATTTAATAAATCTATAATTAACCTCTAATTACATTTCTCTTAATAAGATATCTTAGGCTACCTTTAGCAAGAGTTGGATTGAAGCTTTCTCAGTGATGGCTTTCAAAGATTTTAAACTGGAGACTTGAATGTTCTTATACAAGGTATAGAGAAGGCAAAGGTGCAATATTTTGCATGGTTTTAGGAATATGATTTTTATTCTTACTTTGGTCAAAGACCATATTTTTTTTGGTTAGAGTTTAAAAATTTATATTCTTCTTTATATTTCAAATATGACCCTCAAATAAGAAATCTGCTCACATATGTTTTTACCCTTGGAGTTAGGTACTGTCTGAGAGAATATGTCAGTCTAAAAAAAATCTTAGGATAGGGTGCTATTATTTTAGAACCTTGGCTATGTTTACTGTAGAAGAATTTCAGCAGAATAAATATGTAATTTTGAGATACTTGAATTCTAGTAAATTCTTAGAATTAAATTCCTTGCAAAAGACAATCTCTAGAGGGCTGAGGGAATCAATAAGGTTATTTAATATTCTCTATTTAAATATTAGAAAATAGCTACCAAACCATGGACTATTTGATAATAGTTGATATTGTCACTCTTTCTGTTAAGAATTAGTCAATTCTAGCAGAGAAGTCCTGTTTTTAATATTAACAATTCCAGTGTCATCAGTGTGAAAATAATGTTGAAGGTGGGAGTCAACAATTTAACATTATTTTTTAATTAAGAAATATATTTTAAGAAGGTTGGAAAGAATGTAGCCATGATTTATTAACACTTATAAATATGTTTAAAGACACTTATCAAGGATTCTCTAATAACACCATATGAAATATCTAGTTCATTTACCTGGTCTCTGGTTTTGAACCACCAACTACCCTAAAATTTATTTTCCTTATATTTAATTATTCATTGATGAGAGTCTTCAGACAATGTAGAGTAGAAGTTAGAATGTTTAAACAAAATTAATGATATGACTGAGACAAGCTGGTGTTCCAAATATACATCTCATTTTCAGCATAATTAATAAGCAATATTATTTTGTCAATTGAATTAATGGTAAGCAAATGGGTTAACTGACTTTGTTTCTCACCCATTATACCAAACTCTTTATATTAACTTTATTGAAAGTATAGATTTTTTGTGATGAATATTTTTCCCTTAGATCTTGAATTCACTCATTTTTGTTCAATTGAATAAATTGCACATGCTATGTGCCCAGTGGTGTTTAGGCCTCTCTGGAGGATGAAAGAGAATTATGATAAAAGGTTCTTATTTATTAAATAGTTTGTCATCTATTTGGAGTAATAAATTGCTGAATAAAATAAAAGTCAGAAAGTAATACACATCAAAATGCATGGCAAGCCAATACTATGGATCAACAAGGGAGAGAACATTGAGAACAGCAAAGTTAAAATAAAGTTTCTGTAGAAGAGAATAAATGTAAATCATTTTCTAAAAGAGGTAAGGAGAAAGCAGGAAGCAACAGATAGAGAATGTGAGAAAAGAAGCAGCCATGGTATAGGAATGGAGATTACTGTTCTTCTTACAGAGTGGCAGAACCAGTGATGAGGTCTGCATAAGAGATCTGACATATATCAGAGAAATAGCTTGATGAAAGCTATGTTAGGAAAATTTATCTCTATACTAATGTGGAGATTCAACTGCATGTAAGAAGGCATGGTCTAGGAAGACTGGAAAAATGAACTGATATTTTTTAAATTTAAGATATCATTGCAGTTATATGTTGAAAAAATGACAATGGATGAATGTGGTTATTTCTATTCAATCAGAAAATGATGATTTTGTAATTTCCCCTTTTTGTCTGTGTATACAAAACAAATGATGCTAATAATTACCTGTTACGATACATAGCTCTTTCCTGGAGCTAGGTAATTTTGGCATATCCTCATTTTCATGAAATGTAAAACTCAAATTAATAAGTCTGTATTACTGATTAGAGTAAAATGTGATTTATATGTAAGTGATCCCCAGGCCTTGGAGTAATAAATTAGAAATTAATTTATATAGATTTGTAATTTCAAGTATACATTTTAGGACATTTATTTAAATTACTTATATAAAACATATAAAATACATGTTTATAGTAAAGTAAATAAAAGTAAAATTATGTTAAGAGCCTAACAAAAGAAATCAACTAGGTAATATAATTATAAATAATATTTATGCACATTATATTTTATACACTAGTTTATAAGAAATAATATTAAAACAAGAATCATGCTAGTGAATAATGCCATGAATAAACCCCAAACTTAGCTCACTGCTCATGAGATAATGTAGCACTTAGGTCACATAGCTTTTCTGATTATAAACATGAGATGAGCAACGCATGAGATGAGCAAAGTCTTCTCTAGCTCTTAACACCTGGCTCTTAAGAAGTGGTGATCAAAAAAGATGAAAATTAGCAAACCGAAGGAGAAAAAAAAAGACAGTTAAGTTTTTCTTAGCAACTTCAAACTTGTGTCATGGAACTACGTTGTGTTTGAAAATCCTTGGGGATGATTAAATTCATACCTCTTGATATTTGGTGACTACTAAAGCATAAACCCAGTGCCTCTGAGGATTTAAAATTACTTTTAAAGAGTATTAACACAATCCATCATATTCACTTTGAAATTTTCCTACTATAATGACCTGCTGAATCAGCTTTGCTAAATCTAACTTCCCTTAAATCACTTTATTCTGTTTCACAAGTTCTAATTTTGCTGAACGATATGATCGGAATATAAGTTTATATAACTTTTGGCACTGAATTCTCTTTTATAAACTTAAAAACTGGAAACTTACTTGGAAAAAGAATCTTTCAAAATCATTAGTTTATTGATATTGCTTTTGTCATCATCTTTTAAACAGACCATAAAACCAATAGCTTGTATTTATTGACTTGAATAATAGAATATAATTAACACCACATAAGAATAAGCATTAAATTATAACGTATTTGGAAGAAGTTATTTCAATCAGCTACACTTCTATTGCCTTTTTCTTATAAAACAATATTTGTCTTCTAAAATAAAATCTACCACAACTGAATAGCTCATATAATCTATTCAAAAACTAATTCAAAACCTGTAATATAGAGCTAACTTTTTTAGATCTAGGATGAATATTTTTCACATAGTATATATTTAATAAATATAAATTGAAATAATTCAAGTTTGAATTATATTAAAGATATAAAAATATTAATTTAAAAATGTAAACATGCTCACAGGAAAAATATATTTTCTGAGAAAAAAATATATTCAATGTTGATATAATAACATTGTTATTAATATAACAATGGTAAATCATATATGCTAATATGTGTTTCATTAAAGCATGTGTCTATTATTTTAAGTAAATTTTGAAAGACATATAATACCACCACTTTTTTAGTCTAAATACAACTAATAGTTCTAAAAAGTATTATTTCATTAAAATTTAATAGAAATTACCATGTATTGATTTGATGACAAGATTCATTCCTGTTACTTCAATCAAAATATCAGCTCATGCTACTCAAGAGAAATAAGACTTCCATATAAAATTATAATTTATTGACTACCATCTGTTTATATTTGCACTTCACATTTATTGAAGCATCTACTGGTAATTTTTGTATGGAACAACTTGAAATGCATTGGTAGCTTAAAGAGAGCATTCTTCATTCATTAAACACAACATATTGAAGGACTTCCACTAGGCAAAGAAGTTAAAGGGCTACATTTAACACATACAAAAAAGAAAAAGATAACTGACTCTTTCTGAAAAAGCAGTAAAGTATAATGAGAAATCAGTAGAGAATCTCACAACACAATTGGTCACCACTAATACAGCCATAGGCTATAGTAGACACAGACTATGAAGCAGAAGGAAGACCTTTTCCTATTTAATTTACACATAATTTCTTCAAATATTTTTTGAAAGATATATGCTATATAACACCTTGTAAGTCCAATGACATCTAATTGGTTCAAAAATATTTATTTAGCATTTAATACAAAATGTATTATTTATTTGGGCTTGATTTTTTGTAGACTCCTTCCTTGTTATGTATTAATGTCCAAAAACATAATACATTTACATCACAAAGAAATATGTTCCCTAGTGGTCTTTCTTTTGGGCACATGGTTGCCGTTCTGATGTATAATGTACCAGCACCAATAAGCAAGAGAAACTGAGCCATATTGAGTATATATATTTAAAAAAAAAAAAAAAACAGAAGGATGGATTTAAAAATGTTTCCTTCCACAAAGGCTTATTAAGCACATTGGGAAAATCCCAGAAAGTTAAACTCTTATATTGCCCAAAGGCATAAATATTTTTTCACTATTCTTAGATTGTTGAATCTTGATGTTGTGAAACCTCAGTTAACTTGCCAGTAGCTTTAGATTTTAGAGGAGGAGCTAACAAAATCTATCTCATTCTGTACACGTAGAAGAAGCTCCATTGGTGATTTTAGGAAAAACATCACAGGATTATTTATCATTGTATAGAATATTTAAGGATGAATAAAGTAAAAGAAAATGAGAGAGAGAAAGAAACACACTAATGAAGATTCCACATTATAAAACAAGGCTAATAAGCACATAGTAAAAGAGGCACATATTGTTGAAAAAGACTTACTGAAAATTCAGGTGAAAATAAAACTCATATAGTATATATGCTTTATATTTTCAATAAAATACATAAGAATATAAAAGATAAGGATGATACAATAATGGACCAAGAAAAAAGAAGGAACTAGATAAAAGACTGAAATAAAGGGGAGCTTGACAAGATCAGAAAAGAATGTAATGTCATGAATAATACAATAGCCAAATAAAGATGACATTAGCAACAAAATAACAGAATCTACACTATGGAAAATAAAATTAGTACTATAGAGGACTAATTGGAGATTATTTCTCATATTAAAGAGAAAAACGATAGAAAATAATAGATTCTGAAGCAAAAAGTAAAAACACAACATAGAAAGATAAAATTTTTAAAAAATGGAGAATTTTATATATAAATGTATATGCATTATTCTTAAATACTTCTTCAATACTAACAACTTGAATCTACCTTAATAAGAGTAATAGCTCATTACCAAATCAAAGTTATTCCGGAATGTCTTAGTAGATAATAATAAAACCCGAAGAATATGTATGAGACATAATGTACAGTTTACATACTTTAACTCATTTTAATTCTCCCAAAAAGCTTACTAGTTACTATTAATATCATCACTTAACCTGATGAGAAAATTGAGACAGAGAGATTAAATAAGAGACCAAGCGAAGGTTATCCAGCTAGTAAACAATAGCTGTGATGTGAAGAATGTATTTGTTTGTTGTTTAAAAAGTAGGTATTTATATTTATGAATTTGTGTGTAATATGAATATGAATATGTGTGATCTTATGTATAAAGGATTAAACAAAATTGCACTAAAAATCTGAAGGATGAACTACCTATACCATGTAACTGTATATTTGTAGATATACGTTAAAAAAAAAAAGAAACTGAAGCAACACACGCCAAAATATAAAAAAAGCTCTCTTTGAGTGATCAATTTAATGGTGATTGATTTTTATATTATCTTTTCTGCTTTTCAGAAGATGGATGATATCTATATAATCTACATATAAATATCTAAATAATAACATAATTATCTGTAAAAGTTATTAAAATGAGAGTATCTTAAAGCCATACAGTAGTAACTGGTTCCAGATAAGTCCAACTTCCATAAATAAGTATTAAAATGGGAAAAATATATTAAGTAACTATTTTTATAAAAAAGAAAAAAAGTGGAAGGAGACAGATATGTGAAAAAAGGGGAAACTAATGATGAGTTCTCCAAAGGAGTCAATTTCTCTGTCATAGGACAATTTCCCAGTCCTGTGCCTGGGCTAGGAAATTCAAGCAGAGTGTGGATATCCCAGAGTTCAGAAAGCAGAGATCAGAGTTCTGGGTAGCTGAAGTAGAATCTGTAAATCAGGGTAAGAGAAAGAAGGGAGTTCTGCGGGATTGATTCTAAAAGTCCATATGGGGTTTCCCGTGAGTTTTTGCCCAAAGGCTATTCTGTACTCCTGAAAGACTAAAAAAATTCAAGGCTTACGCTATATCAGCATAGCAGCTTTTATGAAGTTGACAGCAGAACAGAGATGGGGAGATTCAAGAGTCCTGAGAGAAGAGCAATAGGGAATATTGACACTTAAACCATTTTAGAATGAAGAGATCTCATAAATGCCCCTGGCAACATGAAGAAAGTCAGAAAGCTCTTCCTTAGTGGTTAGAATTATGCCCTGGAGAAATGTTCTCTAATGGGAATAATAGGAAGTACTTGGGATTGTTGAGAGGATTACTACTTCATCTGAAGTAAGTGTTTTAATACAGGTTGTATTAATATTATCATCATTTCTATTATTACTATGTGCAAGACATGAAACTGTTGTAAGACATATCAAATCATGAGACAAAGCTGTATTTTTAAATGTTTAAAAGATACTTTTATAATAAAGTGAGAGTTTGGATGAAGTAAACTGAAAAAGAGATGTTAATTATTAAGACAAAACAATTAGAATCAGACTTTGAGCAGATCACTAAGTACATGGTTATATACTATGTTAGTTTTCTATTGCCACTGAAACAAGTAAGTTACCACAAACTTTGTGGTTTAAAACAACACAAATTTGTTACTGTTGTGACCAGAATAACCAGACTCAACCTGAGTGCTCTGATATTAGAGGCAGTTTATTAGCCGGTGGCCATCCTTCCAAAGGAGCAGCCCCAAAACATAAAGGTACAAGGGTTTTAAGCCCTAAATCCTATAAATCATTTTGTCTGAATCACAAAGGTATAATATTTCTTCTATTCACTACCTGTCAACCTAAGGGTGGGTTGTGCAAGCGGGGGTACAGAAGCAGAAAGCGTACTGTTAAAATGTTAGGTTCCCAGGGGTAATAGTCAGACAATAACTTTTCAAGCAAGCAGGTGTCCAGAAGCAAGACATGGTGATTAGCACATAGGCTCTTAACCTTAACCCATTACTACATCTTTGTGATCTTTTCAGTAGTACGTCATCACATTACCTTACAGTTTTAGAGGACAGAAATCCAAACTGAGTATAATGAGGTGAAAATCAAGGTGTTAGCAGGGCTGGTTCCTTCTCTAGGGAAGAACCCATGTCCTTGTCTTCTCTAGCTTTTAGAGGTTGCTTACATTCCACTTGCTGCTATCTCCTCTATCTTCAAATACAGCTACATTGCATCTTCTTTTTCTTTCATAGGACACTCTCTTGTATCAAATTTTCTTCCTCCATCTTATGATATATGTGATTACATTTAGGACACACCTAGATGATCTAGAATAATTTCTGCATCTCAAGATTCTTAATTACATCTGCAAAGCTTCTTTTCTCATATAAAGTAACATTCACAGATTCTAGGGATTGGGGCACAATTATCTTTGGAGCTTTACCACACATGTTAAATATTTCAAGAGAAAGATTAAAAATGAGATAGGAACAGAAGAGGAGATGCTAAAATGTTCTGCAAAATTTTATTTTTAAAAGTGTTTCATCAAAGAGAAACAAATTTGAAGCAAAAACAAATATACAAAATAAAATTTCATTGTTATTTTTAGGTGTTTTAAATGTTTATCTACGTTTGAAAGGACAGACAACGATAGAGAATCCACTGTGGTCTTCGAGTGGGAATAAAGGACAACGATGGAATGAGGCTCATGTTAATATATATCCAATTACTTCATTTCAGGTAAGAGAACAATTATTTCTGTAGATACATGGCTGCATATAAGCATAATGTTAAAGGCAGACCTTGAACAAACATTAGAATATTAATATTCAGAAATTCTGTGATATGAACATCATAAAAATCACATTGTTAGGTATGGGGTGACACTGGAATTCAGTTCACCCAAACAGTAACAATATGATTAAGGTTCTCTTTAGTTGTAAAATCTGTTTTATAAAGAAAAAATGCTCTTTTCCTTTATTAATTAACATCTATTAAGTAATATGTTTGAATAATAGTCTATCAAATGATTTGCCTGAAGAAAATGTGATCCATTGCTATCAAGTCAAACTTGTATATTTTTACCCTGAAGAAAAATAAAATAGGTTTTTGCAATAATGGAAACTAGATAATCAATTCTCAATTAATCTGTTTAAATTTTACTTGATGAAATTTTATAGACTTTAGTAAAATGTGTCTCTTTGAGGTAATGTCATTTTAGTAATTTATCACTTTGATTTTAAAGTCGGAGAACTTTAAACAAGTTTTTTTTCTTTGTTTTTATACAGAAAAGAAGTAAGACTTAGATAAATTAAGAAAGTTAGCTGCAAATATATAATAGAAATTTTAATGAATAGAACAATGGTCATCATGGCTAGAAATAATATTTCATAAAACTATTTTAGTGGAGAAAATAATGTACTTTAAGTAATTTTAATAACTACATATGTGTATTATATACCTAGGTTGATTTTTTTTTACTGGTGATGTTTATATGCAGTCATGGCATATACAGTAAGAGTATGAAAAATGTAACAACTCCAATTCTGTCTCTCTTTTTTATTTTCCTTTGGTAGAATGTCCTTTTCTTGAAACCTAATTTATAAAATTCTAATGACTTTTATTTAGAAATTGTACTTCTACATCTAAGCATGATAATAAAAGTGCACATAGTTGTTCACAATGGTAAAGAATAATGAAGTAAGGATAGTCGATTATATACAAACATACAAAATATACTCAGATCGTAGACCCTGGGAATCATTTTGTTTTTATAAAGGAAAATGTAATTGTGAAAATTAAATCCATGGTAATATATCATTAAACCAAATTAAACTAGGGAGACAGAACTCTAAAGCATTACTGATAAAAGTAATCTTACTATTAAAATGTGTACACCTATATAAGCATCAAAGAGCACTTATTTCTAAAAAGTTGATGTTTTTCCAGATATATTTTTCTTCCTACATGTTTGTCTTGCCAACACAAAATTATTAAATCAAATACGTATGCAATTAGTATTTAAGAGAATAGTTATATTAATGCTTCCTTTAGGATAATCCTTTGTTGCCACAGACATTTTAGTAAATTTAATAAATATTCATTGAGCACCTTCAGGGCAATTATTTATTGTCATTGGCAACAGTTCAACAAATACTTGTTGAGCCATTACTCTATGCCAGGCACATTGCTAGGCACGAAGATTTAAAAAATATATCATATACCTCAAAATCATAGAAATACATATTTAAATAAATATATATATATAATATAATATAATATAATATAATATAATATAATATAATATAATATAATATAATAAATATAATATAATATTATATTATATTTATTATATTATATTATATTATATTATATTATATTATAATAATTGCAGTAACAGATCTGCACAAGTTTCTATGAGCACACCTAACCGAAAAGATTATGTAGAAAAGTTGATTGTATGAGGTAAAACTTGAACCTAAGAGAGAGATTCCAAAGCAGAGGAAGGGCTGATATTAATATATTGCAGCAAGGTTCAGAGTAAACAAGGACATCAAGGTCATGTGCCACAGGATTTGTCAGAGAAACAGAGACATTTACCTGGAATTTGGTTCACAAAAATAAGTCAAAGACAAGTATGAGATGAAGTTAAGGAACCTAAGGTGTTTAGGCAATAGGGAAGCATTGAAAGATTTTACTTAGGGAAGGACATACTACATCACTCAGGTTGTTGTAGGGAAGATTGGTTCAAGGAGGTAAAATTAAGCTATCAAATCAAGTACAACACCATTGCAAAATCCACATAAAAGGTATTAAAGGGAAAAGTTAGGAAAGTGGTTTAAAGAAAAATGAATGATTTCAAGATTATATTTGGTGTAAATATATATATAAAATACATTATATATTTATTATATATTAAGTTTAATATACATATGTGAACAGTTATTAAAGGATGGAACCATGCTGAACATCAGACAATTATTAACATGAACCGCAGCAGAGAAGTTCGATCCTGTAGTATTTTTAGAGTTAAAAGAAAGGAGATTCAGGAAAGTTTAGTGCCCCTAAAATTTAAAAACACTGTTACTCAAATTGAAAAGCGAATTGAGTTCAGTGAACTGGTCGTTACAGAATGTTTGTTCTTGGGAAATTTGCATAAGATGGTAAGGAAATTAGTAAAACCACCATCTTAACTAAAATTATTCACTATTCAGAATTAAGAGAATGACCTACAGGCTGATATTAAATTATAATTTATGCAAATAGTTATTTTATTCTGTCATTTTTCACATTAGAAAAAGTATAGATTTTGTTTTATTTTGTTTTATTTTGTTTTTGCAAGTGAATGAATTCTTTGTTCAGAATGTCACCAGAGAGGGAACCTTAAGGGAATGTCCCCCTAGATATAAGGTATGAAAAGGGTTTCATAGTGTTACCAGTGAGTGGGTTTCCTCTCTCGACATGTTGTCTAGGTTCTTGATGTCTCGAACAAAGAAATGAGCAAAGCACCAAAATACAGCAGAAAAGAATAGCTTTATTAGAAGCAATAGTAGACTTCCAGACATGGAAGCAGGACTGAACAAGAGAAGAGTAGCTCAAAGGCCTGGTAACAAAGTCTTTGAAGTTTTTATCTCTATTTTCTGTGGGTGGTTACTTTTCTTAGAGGATTGGGCTTTCTTAATTGACAACTAAGATCGACAGGACTCAATAACTCATCATTTGCTTTCTGTGCATGTTCATTTCCAGAATTCAGTTAATTATAATGATATTAATGAATTTCCAGGAATATGCATCATATTATAATGATGGTATAATGAGGTTCAAGTGAGTTGAAGGTCATTAGGGCCTTCATTGCGCAGGTGCCAGTGACTGACTGAAACTAGTACCCAGTTATCTGCTTACTTGTTTCCTCATGTTACTCTTAGCCCAAAAATACCTTCTGGCTTGCTTAATTATAGGCTAGGATGACCTTTTCAAGAATAGGATGACCTCAGTGTTTTTTCAGGGAAACCAAAACCCCCAAACTTTTCTGGCTAGCCCTTTTCTAAGAGCCATGAACTCCCTTTTTATTAATATGGATGTTGAGGGACGGGAGGTCTCTTCTGTATCTGCTCCAGCTGAGGAGGGTAGTGTTCCCTGCCTATTGGTGTTTCATGGAGCTCTTTCCCTCTCTGCCTTAGGTTTTCTGCAGAAATGCCGTCTCTATTCCTAGATAAGGAAAAATTAAAATACAAACTTGTTACTTAAATTGTATATCTAGTTATCTTTCTATTATTGATTTGCCTATCAAGTGAGTAGAGGAAATCAGGGTTGGTTAATATATTTTGTAAAACTGAGTTAAAGACCCCCCTCTGACTCTAAAGGCCTGTTTTGGCCTAAAACCATCCCTGCCCTATAATGGGCCAAGGAGAATGCTGAGTTTCAGTGATCCTTATCAATAGCCAGAGGACCTGAGTCACCAGGTCAAGATAATTATCTAAGTTTCAGCGAAAGGGTCTTTCTCCAAAGAAAGGAGGAAAGAAAAAACGTAACTAGGTTTACTAAAAAGATTAAGAATTTTGCTAGTGATGGTGCATATCAATTGAGAAAAGAAATAAGAAGCAGAGTGCCAGTTCCAAGTTTATTGTTGCTATCTTATAGAAAGGAATTGCTTTTCTTTGTGATTTGGCCCATCTTAATCCATTGCATCTCATTCCCAGAATTGTTGATTAAAAAAAACAACAGATTTCAAGATGTGAGTTAATCTTTTGTTATCAGGAAGCATGTGGTCAGTGTAAAATCAGAGCAAAACACTTTTACAATTCACTACAAAAGACAACAGATTTTCTACATTTGCATATTACATTCACAAAAAAGAGATTGACAAGAATGTTCCAAGCAGATGTTCAGGAATGTCCAAATGAATAAAACTTTATTCACAATGAGTCAAACCCTGGAGAATTTCACTACAATGAGCTTTTATCTTCATTCCAACAGAGAGAAATAAGACTAGATTTTCAGAGCTGGTATCCAAAGTTGTTATCATTTCTGGTGCTTTTGTTCCTTTTTGTAAATCCGTACCCTCATCCAGTATCAATTTTGTTTTGCCTGAAGGGTTTCATTTAACATTTATTGTAGTGTGGGCTACTAGACATGAATTCTTTTCACCTTTTGTATTTCTGAAAAAATCTATTTCACCCTTATTTTGTGAAGATATTTCCTCTGAGAATAGTGTCCTGGTGTTTCATTTTGGAAACCTAAGGAGGTTGTTCTGCTGTCCTTGTTTGCATTGTTTCCAAGGATAAATTTGCTGATGCTCTTATATTTAGTCACCTATGTGTAATGTGACCATACTTTGGTTGCTTTTAAAATTTTCTTTTTATCACTAGTTTTGAGCATTTTGACTATGATGTGATTTTTGTGTAGTTTTCTTCTTTTTCACGTGCTTGGGGTTCATTGAACTTGTTGGATCTGTGGGTTTATAGTTTTGATAAAATGTAAGTATTTTCTGGCTAATGTTTCTTAAATAATTTTGCTCTTTTTAAAAAAAAACTTTAATTATATATAGCCTCTTAAAGGAGTTACACAGCTCATTAATGCTTTTAAAATCTTTAATTATTTTTCTTCTATTTGTGTTTATTTTGGACAGTTTTTATTGTCTTCACATTCACTAATTCCTTATTTTGAAACATCTAATCTGCCCCAATACTATTCAGTATATTTTTTATCTCAGCCATTGTACTTTTCATCTTTTGATTCTTAAAAAATATATATTGGTCATGTCTCTAGTTAATGTTTTGAACATATAAAACCCAGTTATAATAATTGTTTTAATGTCATTTGTTTGTTAAGGCTAATAGCCATGTTAGTTCTTGGTTGGTTTTATTGTTTGTTTTTTTTTTCTCGTTACAAAAATTATTATATTCCTGCTTCTTTACATGTATGGTAGTCTGATTGGATCTCAGAGATTGTGAGTTTTTCCTTGGTACTTGCTGAATATTTTTGTAACTATTCTTGAACTTGTTTGGGGATGTATTAAGTTACTTAGAAACAGTTTAATCATTGTTGGTCTTGCTTTTGTGATTTGTTAGGAAAGACCAAAGCAGTGTTTGGTATATGGTTAATTATTTCTCACAAATAGGCAAGAGTCTACTGAATACTCTAGCCAATGCCCCACGAACTATGAGGTCTTCTAAGTCTATGTGAGCTGGGTACTGTTACCTTAAATGCATCTTTCTTGTTCTTTTCCAAGTCTTGGGTAGTTTTCTAACATTCATGTTCTGATTGGTACTTTTGTGAATACTTGAGGGGGTCCTTATGCAGATCTCCCTTTCTGTGAAACATTTTCTTCTCTGGTATTCTACCCTGCATACTCCAGGTGCCTTGGACTCCTTGGACTATCAGCTCTATCTCATCAACTTAGATTTTCTAACAGACTCTACCTTTGTAGAAGCTTGTACCATGATCTATAAATTCTGTATAAAACAGTCATAAGACTTACCTTGTTTGATACCCATCTTTTGGGGATCACTATTCTTCATTACCTGATGTCTGATGTCCTGAACATCATCATTCATCAATTCTGTCCAGTCATTTGGTTGTTTCAGATGGGAGGCTAGATCTAGTTCCGGTTTCTCTATCTTGGCTGGAAGCAAGTCAAAAAGTAAAAAATTTGGATCAATACATTTTAAGCTATTTAAATTATCAATGGAAAATAAAGATAATGTCATATTTTTCTTTTGAATATTTATGTTTTTTCATTCACTAATATATTGCAAGGTCCATGGGCTAAAAACTTTCTTTTATTTCATAAATCTTGATTGTTGAAGGAAACATGAAACACACTACATTATCCTATCGTGGGGTTTTTTTTGGCTCTTGTTTTATTTTATTTTTGTGTTTCTTGCTGCTTTGAACATTTTTCAAAGTATTTTTTACTCAAAAAGTTGTTATAACCTATCAAGCTTTTCAAAAATACTTGCTTTGGTATATAATGCATACCAAGAAAGCATGGTAATAATTGTGTGGAATATGTTACTGTATAAGCTAAATTGTGAGAAGTTTTGATATTATTCAAATGTAGCTTTGTGGCATTCTAGAATGTCCTTTATTTAAATTGAAAGGATATCTCTTACCTCTTGGAATTCTAAAATGAGATAGAAGTCATCTTGAGCCTGTTTCATTGACATTGATGCTGTTTTATTTATTTTGAATTGCATGCCTTTAAATTAGTTTGATTCATAAACTCTTTAAAAAATAACCACTTACAAAGTCCTTTGAGTGTATCCAGTTAGTTTGCTTAGCTGAAAATAAAATCATTCTGTAGTGCCTCACAGGGAAAATATAAGTTTTACTATACTGAAATTTCTCTGGGGGATTCTTTTTCCAGAATTAATTTAGCATGATCAGTGCTTATAATGAAAATAAATTTTGCTGTATTTGGAAGGATTAGGGCAAATTTTTTAAAAAAGGTAAAATGAATATAGCGTTAGTATTGGAATATCACTTATATTTTATATTCTACACCAAGGAAAACATTTAGCCATTCTTTTTAGTACCTTACTTTTTTCATAGTACATTGGAAATATTTTCAAGGGGAAAATTATAGAGACATGAGACACAAAATACTGACTTTTCATTTTCTTAGTTATAGTTGAAAGTAATTTTGGAGATCCTCTTATAACCTCATTTAAAGGTTTTGAGACAATTTATCTTAAATCACACAAATCATTAACATTAATTTGGATTAGAAAAGAGATTATAATGTTTTTATTATATCATGCTGCCTTTATGTTTATCTTAGAATAATATTAACCTGGAAAATATTGTTCTTCTAAGTAGACATCATATGTTCATGTAGATACATATCTGACATTCTATGCCAAATTTCATAGCAATTATATAAATATGATGATGGCTCTCAAAGCATTTTCCAATTGCAGTTCACAATGTGATCTATTTCTTTCTGTCTTTGACAACAGTTAAATCTCATAATATTATTTCAGATTGGAAGCTTTTACAACCAATTGATGTTTATCCACAATTTGGATTGGCAGAGTCTTCTGAAGTTAAACTTACCATTAATATTTTTATAGCTTCCCCAGGGAAAAAGCTAAAGCCATCCACCTAAATTATAATGATGCCTCTATTCAAATCTTTTTTGTAATAAATAATATAGTTCAATTATTTGCTTAACCAGTAATAAAGAAAAGTTAAACTTATTATTGTTAATTAATATATAATTAATAATTAATTAGTATGTTTAGCTTTATTATATCTATAAACATACAAATTATATATTTATAACATAATTTATATTAAAAACATACTTACATTTACATCTATACTTACAATGTTCTATACCATCAGTTTTAAACTGCATTCTTAGGCTTTATATTTGCCTTGGCAGTAATAACCAGAAGTCATGTATCTTTTGTCAGGAAGAAATAATGTGAACATCTGCAGAACACACCATTACTGTTGAAATCAGATGGTCAGAGGTGCATTTTATTCTTTGATTCCCTCATCTACTTTTACTCATAAGTACTGAGTGTAACTCTTTTTCTCAATATTTCTATTTTTCTATTGACATCTATATCTCTGTAGATGCTTCAGAGAATTTTAATGTATGTAAGCAACTGTCCGTCAATGAATTAAAGTAATTTTGTGTGGTATGATTCTAATACAGAATTTCACATATATTTTTCCAAAATTTCCACTTGAAGATACACACCAAGAATTAATTTTCTGATTATACAGTATTGCTTGCATACAGTATTGCTTGCATGAGTTTCCCAAATTGCATACACACATTGTGCAACTTTTAACTTGTCATTTCAGTGAGGAAAAGCATTTTAAATAATGATTGTATTTCTTCACATGATTGTATGTGAAGAACAGGTTTTGCATAATCTGAATCCTCTTTTAGGAGACCCAATTTCAACATTTTGTCCCTGGATAACTAGATACTGGTAATTCTTTATTCATGAAAATTAAACCAAATGCATTTTGGAAGTATAGAAGAGAAAAGAAACATAATTTTATCTCTATAATGTAACAGTAGTCAGAATCTTGATAGTACTTTAAAATGTTATATAATTTAACCTATTGAATTAGAGAGCATTTCTTCTCTAAGTGAATATAATTCAGATTTTTTTCACTGCATACAAATTACATCTTCTAAGCTGACATACATAATCTTATAATTGCTATAGTTCCTCATTTTTATATTTAAAAATGTTTATCATCAAAGATTTATTTTTATAAACATTTGAAAGTTTGACCAAAGTACATTCTTTAAATTTAATACTTATGCGTTTTATGTCTGTTATCTACCTTACAGTCAAAAACAATATAAAGAAAAAAGTACCCCTTTATGTCTTAGTCTAGAAACCATTTATCTGTTTATTAGAATCTATAAATTTTTAAATAATAATTCAGATATAATTATAGATGGAGTTCAAAATATAAACAGAACAATGAAATAAATATTTCTTTGTGAGAGTCAAGACAAGTAAAATGCATTCTATATCTTCTCAATAGTAAAACTACTGTGGCAATTAAAAGGAAACAAAGATATTCCTCAGGACCTCTTTCTTCCAGTTCAAAGAGGACCCTGAGGAAGGCGACAGAATTTCTCAGGCCTATTGGATTAGATAGATTTCCTGTCATGACTAGATTACAAATAAATATTAAAAATTCTAATTATAAGTATACCAACAGTTTGTCAGAAATTATTTTTATAATTCTAGTAATAACTATTACTAATTCTGATTTATTTCCACACTATATATACATCTGCTATACTTATATAGAAATTAATCAACTTGTTTTATTTAGTGACAAGCTGTATTATCCATAGTTGTACAGATAAATGTAAATAATAGATTTATGAATCAGTAAATTTTTATTACTGTAACAATTCATTTGGAATATTAAAGGATAAAAAATTAATAGAAGACAATATTCTAGATATAGGCAGTCCTCTGGATGCATGAAAATTTGACTTTTGGTTATTTGTATCTTTGCTGCTTAGCCAACTATAAACTTACAGTCAACACATTGTCATCAGGTAGGTGGCAAACATATTAAATTTCATCAGTCAATAGATCTCTGTTGTTTACCACAAAAGGCTCCCAACACTCCCTCTTAATCTGACCACAAAAGAAGGGTAGAAGCATTCTTCACAATCTCTCTACTTCAGAATTTTTGTCTTTGGCCTAAGCCTGAGGCTCACCTTGTGTTTTTGATTAAGGTTCACAGGAAGGGAAAAAAGGGAAGAAAAAGGAAATTCATAGTAGGAGTATTTAATACTTTAAAGTTAGTAACAATGGTTTTGAAATGCTATGAGGACCATTCCAGAGAAAGCATCCTTGAAAAGTTTGGAAATAATTTTGATGATATGTTTATTTTAGTTTTGATTTTTTAAAATAATTTTTAATCTTTAAATTACAGTTGACATATAATATTATATTAGTTTCAGGTGTACAGCACAATAATTAGACATTTATATAACCTTCAAAGTAATTGCCTCGATAAATCTAGTACCCATCTGATATATACATAGTTATTACAATATTATTGACTACATTCCTTACTCTACACTTTACATTCCATGACTATTTTATAACTACCAACGTACTTCTTAACCCCTACCCCTTTTTCGTCCACCCTGCCTTCTCCCTCTCATCTGGTAACATCAAAATGTTCTCTGTACCTATGAATTTGTTTTTTTGCTGTTGTAGCTTTATTTTATTCTTTAGATTCTACATGTAAGTGAAATCCAATAACGTTTGTCTGTCTCTATCTAAATCACATGACATGACTCACTCTACTCAGCCCAATACTCTTTAGCTCCATCTGTGTTGTTGCAGATGGCAAACTTTTATTCTTTTTTTTTTTTTTTACGGCTGAGTAATATTCTATTGTATATATGTTCCACTTCTTTATTCATTCATCCATTGATGGATACCCAGGTTGCATCACATAGTAAATAATGCTGCAATGAACATTTGGATGCACATCTCCCTTCAAAGTAGTGTTTTGTGTTTCTTTGCATAAATCTCCAGAAGTGAGATAACTAGGTTCTTCTTTGTCCCTTGTTATAGTGTTTGATTTAAAGTGTATTTTGTCTGGCATAAATATTGCTACCCCAGCTTTTTTATTTTTATTTTTTGTAGTTTGTTTCTATTCGCATGAAATATTTTTTTCATCTCTTTACTTTTAGTCTGTGTATGTATGTGATTTGAAATGAATGTCTTTTAGACAGCATATGTAAAAGTCTTGTTTTCTTATCTATTCAGTCACTCTATCTTTTGATTGGAGCATATAATCCATTTATATTTAAAGCAATTTTAGTAGACATGTAGTTATTGCCAATATATTTTTCTTCGTATTTGTTTTCATATTTTTTTCTTCCTCTTCCTCCTCCTCTTTCTCCTTTTCTTCCTTCTCCTTCTCCTCCTCCTCTTTTTCTTTTTTTCTTCTTAAAAAAAGCTCCATTAACATTTCTTATAATACTGGTTTGATAATGATGAACTCCTTTATATTTGCCTTTTCTGGGAAGCTCTTCATCTATCCTTCCATTCTAAATGATAGCTCTGCTAGGTAGTGTAATCTTGGTTATAGATCCTTACTTTTTATTATTTTGAATATTTCCTACCAATGCCTTCTTGCCTGCAAAGTTTCTGTTGAGAAATCAGCTGACAATCTTATGGGAGCTCTCTTGTAGGTAACTGACTACTTTTCTCTTGCTGCTTTTAAGGTTTTCTCTTTGTCTTTAACCTTTTTCATTTTAATGATGATGTGCTTGATGTGGGCCTCTTTGGGTTCGTCTTGTTAGGGACTCTTTGTGCTTCCTGGGCTTGTATGTTTATTTCTTTTGCCATGTTAGGATGTTTTCTATCATTATTTCTTTAAATAGGTTTTCAATTCCTTGCTATCTCTCTTCTCATTTTGGTACCCCTGTGATGTGAATGTTATTATGCTTGGTGTCATCCTCATTTTTCTGGATTTTTTTCTTGTTACTGTTCTGAATATTTTCTACTACCTTGTCTTCTAAATTGCTGATTAGATCCTCTGCTTCATCTAATCTACTATCAATTATCTAATGTATTCTACATTTCAATTATTGTATTCTTCATTTCTTTTTACATATTCTATCTCAATTTTTATGTTTTCTATCTCTTTGGTTAAGTTCCCAGTGAGTTAATTTACTGTTCCTCTAAATTCATTGGGCATCCATATGACCAGTGTTTTGAACTCTGCACTTGGTAGATTGTTTGTCCCTGTGTTTGTTTCTATATATTAGGTAGGGTTTCTATGTTTTCCAGTCTTAGTAGAGTGGCTTTTTGTAGTAGGTGTCCAGTGAGGCCCAGTGACACAGTCATCCCTATTTATCTGAACTGGGTACTCCAGGTGTGCCTCTTCTGTGAGTTATGTGTGCCCTCCTGTGGTAGTTAAACTTTGGTTGCTACTTGTATGTCAGTGAGAGGGAATGACCCTTAGGCTGATTGGTTATGAGGACAAGCTGATGAGGTGCTGACCATATAAAGAAAGATTCACTTTATCAGGGCTCTGGTGCCTGCCCAGTCTGCCTTTGGCTTGTGTCATCCTTGGTGATGGTTTGGTTAGGACAGAAGTTGGGCACTAGGCAGACTGGCCCCAGGGCCTCCTGGGAGGGACCCCACAGCAGGCCAAGTTTAGTCTTGATCTGTGCCTTGCCCAGGACCACCTGACAAGGGTCACTGAACAATCCACAGATGGCTGCCACCCATGCTGGGCTTAGAGGTGCCTCAAGAGGCTAAGCCTTGAGCTGAGGCCAGCTGCCACTAGTGCCAGGCTTGGGGCTTCTCAGTAAGAGGTACAGGGCACACTGAGGCCAGATGCTGCTTGTTTTGGGTTTGGGTACCTTTGGGAGATTTTAGGAAAGTTTTCAGTATGAGCCAAGATAGGCCTTTCATATGGCAAAGCTACTGGAGGTAGCTTGGGTGGGCCTGAAAGTTGGGTAGGGCAGGATCTCGGAATCACCAGGGTGGGACAACCCATGTTAGTCAAGGTGATAGAGACACAGATATGGTGGCGGCCTGCCTCTGCATGCCAGGACAGGCGTGAGATCAACAAAGAGACAATAAATTTTTGCCAACACTTCTATCTGGAAAAATTTGTCCCTCCAGACTTGCCCTGAAGCCAGACAACCCAGTTCCTCCCTGTAGGTCCCTGACACTTTTCTAACAGCTGCTCCAGAGTCAAAGCTGAGAGAGTGACGTCTGTCAGTGAGTGAGTCTATGTACCTGTACCCCTTAAGAGGAACATCTGTGACTTCAGCCACCCTCTGTCTCATTCAGCCATAAATTCTCCTGGGTTTCACGGCCAGAAGTTGTGGGGACTTCTCTTCCCAGCACTGGAACAATGGGCTAAGGAGCCTGGTCTAAGATGAGACTCCTCATTCCTCTAGGAGAAACTTTGTAGCTGAGACATCCCTACTGATTCTCAACTGCCACAGGCAGGTTTGGGGACCAGCTTATTCCATGTCTCCACCTTTTTTTTTTTTTCTTAGCAATCACTAAGTGGCTCTTTTTAGTCCTAGTTGTAGGACTTCTATTCAGCTATACTTCAGGCAGTTCTCAATGATGGTTGTTCTATAATTTTGTGATTGTAATGGGAGGCAAGCATAGCATTTACCTACTCTGCCATTTTGACTGGAACTTCTATTTTTGATTTTTAAATAACTCCATTATTTTATAGTGACTCATCTCCTAGTAACAAGACATTATAGAAAATAACTTTGCACTTTAAATAATAAAATATTGTGGATGATTTTATTATCTATTCACTTCTGCATAGCAAAAATGGAAAAATTCATGAACTCCCAAGCTCATTTCTCCAGCATCTTTTCCAATAAAAGGATTATGACTTCAGCTTCTATTTCAATTTCAGGTGTGAAGATGTTTAGAACATTCTTACCTACCCTTATTAGTCTTTTCATCAACATCTCACTTCCCACACACAGCATATGAGAATGCAATTCCCTTTTCTTTGCCATGGCTACATTTCAAATCCTGTATTCTACTGTGCAAGCAGTGTTTTTACTTCCTTCTCCTTCTCATTTCATCTTTTAAAATTAAAACTCTTGGTGACTAAGGAGATTTCCTCTTCACCATACCAAAATTTCCTGACTAATAAACATTCTTATTTCTGCTTCATTTCAGAATTAAAACTTGACTGAGAGGCAGAAATCTATACTTTATTCAATTTGGTCCTTTAAAATACCTGCATAAAAGAAAAATTTGTGATGACAGTGCTCCATTTGCATTCAATAAATTATTAGCCTTGAGGCCAAAGTGGAAATGTTTGATTTTATGGAATAAAACTCTTATCAGCATGAATCTATGAGTACTGACTTTCTCCAAGATAACATTTCATTCATGTTGTTATCTTTAGGAGAGAAGACTTAGCATCGCATAACTAAAACTAAGAAGGGGGTGGGAATAACCACTGATTTACTCTAACATTGATTCTCTACCAGGTAAGCAGCATTTATCAAAAAAAAAAGGGAAAATTTCCAAAAGACTTAAAAACACAGAGTTAGGAAAATAACAATGCTGTCTCATAGATAAGAGTGCTGATAGCAGCAATTTATAATGAACTTAAAAAGCCAAGTGCTCTAAATAAGTGTAAAAGTATAAAAATATTTTAAAATGTATTTAAATTAGCCTTGTTCAGAATAGCTGAAATAATTTTATGTACAGCAATAACAATAAGGTGTTTTTTAAATAAATTGTGATGTGTCTATAAGATGGATTATTCTGCAGCTATTAAAATGACTTCTCCTTTTTTATATTTAGTTTTTAAAATGTTTATACTACTTTTTTTAAATCCTCACTTGTGATTTAAACAATCCTCTGAGAACTTTGAGCCACTTCCAAGATATCTTTCAAAACACCACCCCAAGTCAAATGCAAGTCATTATTTCCAGACAAAATAATTAATGCTTCATTGCTGATTCTGAGGACTGAGTATTCATATACTGCCAACTTAATTATGAATATTTTAACTTTGTCCTGCCATTTTATTATAATTTCAATGATACAGGATATTTTAGATGCTTTTCAAAGACATGGCTTTGGACATTATTAACATACTTATCTCAACAAAGCAAGCAGGAAACCTTCTCTACCGAAATTAAATATAGTAATAAAAACTTCTCAAGTGTTTTTCTACTTCAAATCATGAAAATTATTTTTACTCTTATGGATTATATTTAAGAGGGGGAGGCAGGGACTCACTGCGAAAGTTGATAAATAATTCTGCTTAGTTCAATTGATAAAATTATGATAGCATATCAGAGATCAGTGGATCAAAGGTAGCTTCTTAAAGGATACTTAAATTCTCTGAAAATCACAAGTATACTTTTAAGAATCTATATTAAGATGCTGTCAAAGACAAATGAAAAGTAAAAACAAACATTTTGGTAACGATACAAATAGACTTTCACTCTAAATTGTTGCAATAAAATTGGCCTAGAAATTATATTAAAATGCACATATCAGCTTGATGTTGAAATAGCTCTTAATTAAGCTAATTTTTCTTTTGAAAAACCAAACAAGATATTTCATTTTGACATGTAGATATTTTTTTCTAGGAATATAATCACAAAATACATAGGTTGCTTTTTAGTATAAAAAAGATTAAAAGATTTTGCTGGAAGCAAAGAATAATTGGAGAGTTACAGAGAAAATTCTAAAAGAGCCATTTCTGTAAGAATAAAATAATAATTACTATAATTATTATTATAATAATTTGAAAATTGTTGGGATATTGTCATTATATCCAGAATTCATCTATCAAGGAATGATTTAATTAATCTATTATTCAACACTTGTATATTAAGCCTCAGTGCCAACCATTGTATTGAAAGTTCAAAGGTTGGCTACTAAACAATTACCATTAGTAGATCTATGAATATCTTCAAGTGCTTAAAGATAGAATGTCAAAAGAGAAATTATAGAGGCAAATCATAACATCTGGGAGTATGAATACTGTATTTACAAGTGATCAAAAAATTTTAAAGTGATAGTAAACTCTTGCTCTGAGCTTTAATAAACATAATACTGAAGAACTCAGAACTGGTTCATTCCTTAAAATATTTCTAGAAAACCAATGTTATGAAATATGCTTAGAGAAATTTAGAGGGAATCTATTTCACAGAAATGCCTCTCAAACAAAATTTTCCTCACCCCTGAAAATGAAAATTTATATAATTTGTAGTAGTTGTTTTATTATATTATTCAACTAAACGTGGTTTTGTTTTAAAATCAACACAAAGCTTTTGCTGTGAAAAACTAATATTCTGCAAGAAAGATCTCATTATTGGTTTTGTTAAGATAGTTTTTTTAAGAACAATTTTTAAAGACTGTCAAGAATAAAAGATGCCTGGATTATTGAAAATTTTAGGTTTCACCCCTCAATTTCTCAATAGAAATTGTTCTGCAAATTAAAGCTCTACATTTAGATTTGTTTCATTCATATTTGTAGCTCATTTTTGAAGGTATTCGAGGTCCTGGCATAGAAGGTGACATTGCTATTGATGATGTATCAATTGCAGAAGGAGAATGTGCAAAACAAGACCTGACGACTAAGAGTAAGTGTCTCTTCTTAGATTGGTTCAATGAGATGTTAAAGTAATGTAATTACTATTTAACTAATATATTCTAATTAAAAAAAACTTTATTTTGAGTTTGTTTATTTAAAATTTCTTCTACATGAGGCCCTAATATTTTAAAATCAAAGTATTAAATTTAACCATATGCTTATTTGGTTCAAGATAAAATAGAAGTAATTTTGATTTAAAACTATGTAAAGAAAGCACACTTCAATTTTTAATTAAAATTTCAAAATATTTTTAATTTATATTATTACTTTTAGAGTTTTTTAAGCCTTTGTTAAAATATTTGACTAATCTATATACTCAGCACACATTTATAGAGACACACCTGTTTCTATTCCCCATGTTTATGAAGATATCTCCAAGATCTAGCTTCTATTAAGCTTTTGAACAAGTTCTATCTTGTGAACAACACTTTATACATACACACACACACACACACACACATATATCTATATCTATATCTATCTATATCTATCTATATCTATATCTATATCTATATCTATATATACATATATAATATATATAATATGTAATATATATTATGGTGTAGCCCTATCTTTTTTCTGGTATAATTAATCTTTTTTACCTGCACCACAATCAAATGTTTATTATTGGTTTCACTTTTTTTACTCTGGTTAGAATATTATAGTTTAATGATACATTCAATTTTTATTTTTTATCACAAATCTATTTTTTAATAAAAGAAGTATAAATAAAAATAAGTAATGTAAAAAGCATCAGAATTATGTGTTGAGCTGTTTCTTAAAATTTTTAACTTTATATTATCCACTTGAAGTTGAGAAATCTAAAATCATTCTTATTAAAAATTTATCCAATTTAAGGATTTTTATAGTATTATTTGGAATTTTTAATTTTATGGTCATATAAAGAGGTAATAATCAAACTAAGTTTATAAAAATAACTCATAAATTATTTAACACATACAAAATGAGCATAGAAATCCATTCTGTATGTCTAGAGCAAATCAGAGTCTTCGTTTAGTATACTCAGTGAGAAATTATATCAATCTAGATGTTGAAAGTTGAAGTTATAGTTACCCAGTGAGTCCTCAAATGAACTGAACTGACTCTATTTTTAAACTTTGTGAAAAGACAAAAACTAAGATTTTGCATAACAATGAGCCATTTTGCTCATAGTTTTACCTTCTTGTCATAACACTTGGTATTTCAAGTAACACATTTATAAAAATTTATCCCTGTGTCTGGCTAATTTTGCCTTAGAAAGCCAGTAGCTGTTCTCAAATGAGGTACATTTGTCAAATACACAAAAGAAAGTATACTTCTCCTTTGAGGGGAATGGGATTTCTATTGAATTTCACAATATGAATCAATGACAGTAACATTATATCAACTGAAGATAGCATCTTATATAGAAAATTTACATTTTGATAATTTAATAACTGAAAAATATTATAAATTAAATTCAATAAGTTGAATTAAACTTTCCAAATGAAGAAAGCAAGAGAATATAATTTACTCCCAAAAGGGGAAAGTGGAGTGGTAAAAGTAGCCATGACTATGTCTATAAAATAACTAGGAAGACCCATAGTGACTTTGCTATTACACTTTATAATAATATAGAATATTTTCATAATCAGTTTTCTTAAACTACTAAATCCAGAAATATGTGTGGTTTATTTAAATGAGATTTATCTATATGTATTGAAGTAATTTTTATTTAATCTTTATAAATCAGGGAAAACAAATTATCTGAATTAAACAAAAATTGATATGAGAAAGTATTCTGTTACATTTGTATCTATCATATAAATTTATTTTGATGAGTAGTACTTGATAAATATTAAATTAATGTTAATTTCTAAGTACAAATCAGATTGGTAGAGGAGATTTTTTAGTTAGAATGGACTTCAAAGTGCTTCTAAAAATTACACTAAATAATTATTTACTTAATTTATAGATATTGGACTGATCTAAACATTTATAATCCACTACAGTAATTTCTCTACCCATAACAGTCTCTTCCTAGTTTTCATTAAGAGTAATTTTTCTATCTTTAAGCTTAAGCATTTCTGGAAGCTTGAAAAAAAGCTGACCTTTTAGGATTCATGTGACTAGCAGAACTCTGAGGTTGAACTAAGCCACAAACTCACACAAAATATCTTCTGAACAAGTTCTTATAGTATTTTATATCAACTTATGTTTGCAAATATGTTTATTTTATCAAATGCCTAACCATATATTCAAGTTATAGTTCTTTCACTTGTCTTGAAAATGAAGCTGATAAAATAAAATTTAAAAATTTCAAAAAAGTTTGCCATATACAAAAATTGTTTTGAGTTCACAAAAGTTGTATTGGTAGTCACATGGAATATTTATTCTCCCTTTTTGTTGTTGTCTTGGCATTTATTTTCCTTGTCTTTAGATTCCGTTGATGGTGCTGTTGGAATTTTAGTACATATATGGCTTTTTCCAGTTATCGTCCTCATCTCTATCCTAAGTCCTCGGAGGTGACCTTATCTTGGCAGAGGCTATAAAAGAAATACCAGGCACTGGCATGAAGAGTCTTTGTAAATGGACATTGAAAAAACAAACTACCAAAGATTCCTCCACTGACTACTGACTCAAAAATAAAATAATAAAAACAAATTTTTTTAAGCACTGGGGATAAAAAGACATCATGGAAGTATAACTTATTCCAAACTACATATAAAAGATAATCTTGACCTGAGTAGAGAAGAGACCTTCAGGTGCTTTTGTGGCTAAAAGATTACAGTGTTATCTGGTCATCTGGTTGAACTCTGGAAAAAAAAAAAAAGAGCTATAGAAATTCTTGTCAAAGCACAAAGTCATGGCTGGTTTTGTTTCAAATGAATAGTTTGCTTGTTACCATGGAAACCTAATGGCCTGCCAACAAAAACCTCACAGTAAACAGGGTACATGAAGAACTGGCATTTATTTTCCTTTCGAGAAGGTTTTACGTAGAGAATTAAATAAATGTAGGCCCTTTTACCTTTGGTTGCTACCCTTGCTTGAAAAGAACCCGAACTCAGAATTATTTAAAACATTCATGTTCCTTCCACCTTATCCCTATCCAACCTTTATTATTTTTATTCGTTTTCCTCCCATGGCTAAACTATATGACTTTATGCTGTTTCTCTTTGCATGCAGTACTATCCAGGATGGTAAACCTGGGCTTACATAATACACAGGCTTATCAGAGTTTGCTCGCGGCCACTTGAACACTCAAACTAAGTCATCTGTTCCAATGAAGAAACCAAACCACCATCTTTTATAAATTGCCATGGAAACCAAGTGCCTTCAATGAAACAAGCCTGAATAATTTTCAACTCAGAAGCTTGCACTGCTAAGAGTGGTTTGTGTAAAACTATTTTATAAACAAACTACAGAGCCTAAATGTGCAAATTACAGGCAAGACAACAAAGCTGCTTCTGAAGAAGAAAGGACCGAAGCTGCTGCGTAAGCCCATACAGACGAGATATCTGTCTTTTGACCTCCTGGACAGCCATGGCCTTTCGGCTTATTGTCCATTAGAAAATAACTTCCACTGAGACCAGACATGGGAGCAACACTTTTTTTTTTTCTTCCAGGTTATTAAATGGGTCAACCAGAGCAAAAGGTTAAGGTAATACTTAGCGAAGAAGGTGGTAAAACATCAGAGTGATTTTTTTTTACTCTAACCTCCATTTGAAATGAAATTGGCCCTAGCTTTAGAGGGAAAAAGAAAATATTTGTGATTGCAGTGCATACAAACTCTACAGCAGAACTGGGCCTGAAATCTGGCTTTATTCTAAACACTGAGGGTAATATGCCTCTGCCCTTTAGTCAGACTCTGTGCAAATTGTGAAATATTATTTTATTATTTTCAAATATTAAAAAAAACACTTTTACAAAAAAACAAAAACCTGTAAAAATGATTTTGAGCTACCTGAGGACAAATCATAACTTTAACCAGCCAGTTTTCCAATGCATTGTAAATTTCACTTAAACCTGTTGGTTATGAATATTTGAAGATTTTTTTCTTTAAATTATCTCAGCTTTTCACTTCATTTAAAAAGACTTTTGTCTAAAGAAGAATATTATTATATTTTCTTTCAACCCCCTAGGATTAAAAAAAACTGATTATGCAAGAAATTGGGATATAAGTATTAAATTATAACATTTACAAATATTAATATAAAAAGCACAACAAAATGTGGTGGAAAAATGATACAGCTTGATTTTTTAAAAAAAATTCTGTAGAAATGTTTGTGCAAATTCGGTAATTCAACTTAAAAGATAATTTTACAGTTATGTTCAATAAAGCCTCTTTCCAGGTAAGGTATGAAAAGCAGTATGTGTGTTTGTTGAGCAACGTTCACTTATCACAAAAATGAGACTAGTTATACAATTTATCGGTTATGTTACCATGGGATAAATCTTCAGTGCTTCATATACCTTGATGTCTGCAGGAAGAAATTTTAATTGGAATTCCCTGATGCAGTCTCCCATATTTGTAATACATGTAAAAAATATGTCAAATCTTTGAAAGTAAAACATGAAACAAATATGAACTTGGAATTTAATGTGTATTTAATAGTTAAAGAGGAGACCAGTCTAAATATCTAGATAGTGATAGAATTGAGCTAAGCCAAGTCCTTTAAATTAAACAGAATAAAAAAATAAATTTCATGACTTATTTGAACAAATCAGACATATTGAAAAAAATTTGTTTTTAATTAGAGTCATCCATTTTATCAAACCAAAGAGATTAAAGTAAACAATATTTGAAGCATTTAGCTTAATACTTACTAAATTTTTCTCCACTTGACTTCTATTTTATGTGGCAACTAACCACTTTTTTTTTCTATCTCATATTAGTATATCATCTTTTTAAATTGTTTTCTGCACACTCATTGCTGGTAATATTAATAAAAAGATTTTAGATATAAAGAGAGGATTAACTCATTATCACCTTCTTTTCATGATCTTTAATTGATTTGAGTGAGGATTTTGCAAAAAAAACCCACAACAACCTAAAAAACGTGTATTCAGAATATTTGGATGACATATGTCCTTTCCAGGAGAACAGTCAAGTCTCCTTTTTGCCTAAGTAACCCTACATAAAGAAATTGCTGTAAGTTAAGGTTTAAATCCTACTATTTAACATTAATAAGATATTAAGTCTCTGTAACCTTTCACACACTAAGAATACACAATGTTTCAGAGATTCTTGAAAATTGGCTGGTACTTCAAACATTTTTTGATTAAATTTTTGAGAAATTGCTGATGAGTGCCAAAAACAGGGCAATCAAAACTGCAGAGCAATCAAATTTATTGATACAGTAATAAATTAAAATATATATCTCAAGTGGGTTCTGGATTATTTATGCAAACCAAAAAACTTAGATTTAGAATCAATGTTTTTCACTCCAGATCAAATGTTTAGTTGCTTTAATCGAAAGTAATAGATAAAAATGCAAGAAATTTAAATATGTTGGGATAAGTGAAGTGTAAATTGTTAAGTAGTTTCTTCTTTAATATTGGTGATAATAATGACAATTTTAAAGCACTTACCTGTTTACCCACTGCCTTCCTTTTCCTAATTTTTTTGTGTTTATTATGAGTTGAACTCACGAACATATTTCCCTTTTTCCTTTTTTATAACACATCTTAAGTGTAATTGATGTCAATTTTTTTGTTGTTCTTTTATAGGAAGGCATCAGGCAATGGAGATTTTAATTTTCTGAGAAAAAGATTATACTACATAATCTCCTACTGTCAGTAATTGATCCCTGATTAGTTAGGAGGATTACTTTGTGTCATTAGTTCAAAGATGCTTGTTTCTCTACATTTTAACATCTCTGCAATCGGCATATTTTAATGATAAATGGCAGCATTTCTGTGTACTGATATTATAAAATAATAGTGCATCCTAAAACTGATGGCACCTTAGATATTGAAATTCACTAAAGTTTCTAGAAGTGCCCAATTTTATTGCTTATTAATAGTAATAATTGCCCCCATCATATTTGTAGGATTTATATTAAATACTCATTGACTATGCATTATTTAAAAATAACTTTTATTTTTTGCTTTTTAAAAATCTGTGTTTCATTTGTATACATGATATACATATCTAGCCCTGCCTTTTTTTCTGCTTTTAGTTTTATTGTGAATCCCAATAAGCTATGTATTTCTGGTTTAAAATGTTTTTTCAGTTTCTAGTGACTCATGGTACTTAGTAGGTTAGCAGTTTGACCTACTATTCAATTTTCTTTAAGAGACTTGAAAGATGCATGGTACACCACAAGTCATGCAATAGGCTGAACTATAATGGTACTTCATTTCACATATATCACGGAATTAGCTTTGGCATGGCAATAAAGTATGATAATTATAATAATCAGAATTATAAACCAGCTAGTCAGTTATATTATGTTACAAATAGTAAAAATAATCCCATTCTTTACTTTTATATTTTAAAATATGACACAGTATGAATGACAATTGTAGTAACTTTTCACCAAACATGCATTTTTATTTTACAGACTTTATAATAATCTTATCTGTCAAAATATGTTATTTGAAGAACAATTAATTAATTTAGTTCTATGCTTAAGACTGTATGAAACTGGCTGTGGTATTTTTCATTATCTGTTTTTTATTTTTATTTTTTGGTTATTGATTTGAAAGTGGAGACAACTAATCTGATTTTGATAGAGTGATTTCAATGGATTATTTTAAATGCATGTTCTTTATCGAAATACTTTTTTTTAAATGTGCCTTTCAATGATCAGGGCCTCTCAACAGACATTTAAACTGGAAAAATTTTATTCCCTATTCATTCTCTTCTTGGTTGATGACTACTTCTTACTAATTGCTTCGTCTGTGTCTCAACAAAGCAGAAGGTATACTCTTCTTGCAACTGGGTAGTTGATGTCAATGAGGAGTTATTACATTTTCTGTGAAAACAATAAATTCATAGGGTTCAATCCCAATCTATTGCCCTTCCTACAATGTTCCCTTTGTAGCTAACTAGTTTAATTAGTTTTCTTAGTGCTTATTTTTAAAAAGCAATGTCTCTGGCATTTTCTACTTTAGCTTAGGAGAAAAGCTACCACTGAATGATCACACCTTTTTTCAAATCTAATATAAAAACTTCTTTGCTGAGTATCCATAATATTTATAAATAAATATGTATGTTATTACATAGAAAAGTAAGACTTAAAGACTGGAAATTTTAATGTGAAATATGTTAATTCAGAATCAATCCATCATATGTTCATGTCTGCTTAGAAACAGAAGTGAAAGTTAGGGAGAGATAAATATTCCATGTATTTGTATATGGACTACTTTATTGACATTATTAATATCAAGCTTAATAAATTATAAGTGGTAATTGCACTACCCTAAATCCACAATGAGTATATTAAAAGTAAGAAAATGGAATTCAAAATTTTGCATAGGGCAGAGGTTAAACTCTGAGTAGAAATTGAAATCATTTTCTCAAGGGAATATTTACAACTGATTGAATTTAATTTCAATTGTACTAATTTTCCATGAGTTGAGCTAAAATGTATTCTTATTTTTCAATAAAATGATGAAAAATTTTATGAAATAGGGATTAGCTTGTTAGTTTCATTTGTTTTCTTATGGCTCTTAATTGTTGTCCTGGATTTCCAGGGTATCACTTTTATTTCTTGAATCTCATCAGTATATTTAAATGTATAAGTTTAATCAAATATACATTGTGTTAAATTTATATTGAATATTAGTTACATTTTAGATCTCAAAGTTTAGATTTAACTTACTTTTTCCTTTTGATATTTTCCTTCTGCTAAATAGTTTCAGATAGCTGTATGTTATTTTCCCTTGGATTTTCTTTCAATAAATAAAATTATGTCAAATACTCTATTAGTGTTTTGGGGAAATTTCTGCTGTCAATGAGCACTTAAATTAGAAACAGAAAGATATTTAAATGGCAATTATATTTGCAAATTAAGATGAAAATGCCATCATTTCTCTCACTGTTAAAAAGCTTTTATAGACTCAACACTGCAGTGAAGCACAATTAGCCCATTAAAGATATGTGTTGGTTTTTACATTCTTTGTGAGGGATCATTTATAAAATTGTGTTAAACAAGTAAGCACTAAAATCTTCCTGAATGAACTGTGTGATTCAAGAATTATGGCTCAATTTAATAACCTTGGTCTTCTGTATAATAAGTGAAATAACTGACTATAAATTAACAACTCTAATGTTATTGAGGCTGATAATTTTAATCACATATTTCATGGGGGCACTGTCAGCTAAATGTGGGTCTTCTGAGGGAAACAAATAATACTGCTTGACAATGATTTTAGTGTTCTAAAGCATAAATAGAATCCTAAAAATTAAGTCGGTTATTGTTGTTTTCCTATGGTATATCTAGCTTAGTTTTCTCTTTGTCTTTGGTATTATATCTGTAAATATATCCATGAAATTTTGGAAATGCAAATACAATTAACATTAACAAACCTATTAACTATGTTTAAAAATCATTACAACTACCCCTAACTACATGTTAAAGTACTGTTTATTCTCCAATAGCTGTTTAGTCAAATTAAGGATTTTACCATATTTGATTTCTTATAGCACTTATATTTCTTCAAAGTGTTGTTTAGTTATCTGCATTTCCGCTTCCCAGTTGATATTGTAATCTTCTCCATGGCAAGGACTACGACTTTTTGTAAGTTTAAGAACTTCCAATTTAGCTAGATTCTATAGAGATTATTGAATTAATGATTACTGAATTAATCTATGATTTAAAGCTATATTTAGAACAGACTTATTTAATGAAGCCAGGCATTAAGCAGCAATGTCGCTTTCAGTTATAAAATCAATGAAATTTTATGAACAGAAGATAACTTCTGTACACTGAGAAAAATGAGGAGTCAACGCTACTGAAACATCAGTTTAAGCATTTGCAATGACTTTTTGGCACTTCTTAGTTTAACAGAAAATGATTATATTTCGTAATAAAAGGGTAAATGATCTTAATGTTTTTGCAAATAATCATTATATGATTAAACTAAGAAAAATGAGACTAATTCTGCATGTTTTGTTTTAGATACCATTATTATATATGAGAATAATGCTATATAGACTATTATGCTTAATTTTACATTAGAGAGATCATATGAGCTCTAGCTAAATTCAAAGACTTAGGTCCCTTTTAGAGTTTGTTGCAATATATATTTCTTGGAATCCTATGATCCACTAAATTTGAAATGAAGTATATTTAAAAATGCAAATATTTTTAAAGTTGTATAATAATTAGATTTATAAAAATATATAAAAATAAGATTTTTATTTACTAGGTAATATTTTAGGTAGCAAAAACTAGATTCTTACACATGAAACAAAATAATAAGAAACAAATTAATTTTCAAAACTGGAAACTTTATCAGAGAGGACTATTAATTTGTACTATTTTATCTTGTTTTTGTTTTGAATTATATGTTTTTATTTCTGCAATTAACACAAAAAAAGGCCAATGAGCCCAAAATAGAAGTTTGCACAGTGTTCATATGTAACAACCACACAATAATTAATGGTTATGTAAATAAAAAATAAATAGTACAGTCAGCTATAATTTTTTAATAAAATAAACATGCGTATTTTCTTTTGCATTGATTTAGTTTTTGACAATATCATGAACAAGACTAGGGTTTTGCATACAGTCAAAAGATCTTCCTATGTTGGAGTATCTGAGGGTATGGAAGGTATCCATTATAAATCAACACCCTTCACTATGGCTTGCAATTCCTCACTCAGCAATCCATTCTTTCATGCTTAGTGTTGCTTTCTCTATTTAATCTTTCAAACTATAAATACTTCCATAAGGGAAACATATTAGTCTATAATATTTGGAATTAACATTTTATCAAATCACAGTCTTTAAGTATCTAACAAAATAGACTGAGAAAACACTGTACCTACACTAAAAGGAACAGGAAGGAGAAGCATGCAAAGAAAGGAGGTATAGTATTTCAAAGACTGCATATTACATATCTAGTACATAAAACATAGAAGAAGAAGAATGTCAGGCTGTCAGATACATGGAAAGGTTTATAGAAAGAAAGGATAGGACTTCGACAACAGAAACATAAACAACTAGGTCACAGGAGACCATAGGAATAGATGGGGATAATGAATTTAAAAATGAAACGAAACAAAATGGAGTGTTCATATTAATAAAAAGAGGAGAAAAGGAAAATTACATAACCAAATGCATTTTGTAGAGATGCATAATCTAAAATATGAAAATAAAATATTTAGATCAAGTAAGTTTGAAAAGGAGCTACACACACACACACACACACACTCACACACTGTCCACTTTCTCCTTCTGGTTATGTAGATTCACATGTATAGGTTAGTCTAAATTTTCTTTAGAAATGTACCAAGCAGGTTCCTATCTCAGATTGCCTCTGTTCATACTCTTTCTCCACCACTTTCTCATTACATACTTTTAGTCAACTTACTGAATGTTCCTAACAATGCAGTTTCCTTTCCTGTAAAATCTCTAGTAACAATAATAGGATATTTCATAGAATTGTCAAGAGGCTCAAATGACATAAACTATGTATAACAGTTAATTTCCTAGAGCATAGCAAGCACTAATGAGCACTAACTTTTTATTGATATGCTTGCTATTCTTGAGAAAGAAGCAGGGTAAAGTTAAGGATCTTAATGTCTATTATAATGCAAGTATGCTAAGTTTGAAAATGAGCATTTTCAAATTATTTCTACTTTCCCTTATAAGCTTACTTCAAGCCCATGCATATGAACACATTCCATTTACATAATGATTTATCGTTTTTAAATTGTTTTCACACTCATCATTTCATCTGTTCTGACCCATAATGATTAGTGATTTATGCACGAGGTATGTGAGTCTAGGTGTGATAGATGACTTCCAGTCTTCTTTCCATCACCCTGTCTCTCACAGCACATACACAGACACCTTTTTACAGTGTGACTCAGAACTGAAAAGAAGAGTTTAATAAGCAATGTCTTTTGTATGTTATTACCCAGTAAACTTCCATACAATATCAAATATAAAACAACATTATTTTATGTATATATTTTTATTGTGACTGCAAGATACCATCAGTTTTAATAAGAGACATTAAAATTGTGAAGAAAAAGAGAATCTTAAGATTAATGGGATATAACATCATTTATAATTACACTATATATTTAATTTGTACTTCACAGGAAACCTGCTTTGTGAATATAATGCAGTTGGACTCTGACTTTAATGTGCATCAAAATCTCCTAGAATGGTTGTTTAAAATACAAAACCCAGAGTCTTGGCACATGAGGTTTTGATTCAATAGAGCTAGGAAGACATAGGTTTTGAAACCAAGCCTTTAAATGATTTGGATATTTGTGATCAAACAACCGCAATTTGACAAATTTTTGTGTAGTGGGAAGAATGTAAGTCCAAATCCTGATTTCTACCATGAGTAGCTGTGTGACCTTGAATGGATGGGTTAAAATCTCTATGCTCTACGCTCCTGGAGACACCACGGTAAGATCTGAAGTCTGACTGCTAGGATTCTTCATTATGTAATCTCCCTCAGCTCCCCTCTCTGTAAAAAGGGTATTGAGTTATCTAATTAATGAGCTAACATATGTAAAACACTTAGAACATTACTGGCATTTAAAAAGTATCACATACGTCTTTGCTCACATATACAAATAAATGGTAATAATAACACCCACCTCATGATATCATGATTACTAAATGAGATAACATGTATCAAGTATTTGGCAAAAAGAGAAGTGTGTTTGTTTGTTTGTTTATTTATTTATTTATTTATTTATTTATTTATTTATTTTTACTATTGGCTTAATAAAATAACATATCTTTCAAAATAAGTTTTAAAAAAATTTTTCTCATGGCTAACTCTAACTTCCTTTTCCTTGTTTTATCTTGAAGATAGACAAGAATTTTCTACACTATTTGATTTTCTTAGTTATTCGACATAAAATGTATTAGCCCCCAAATGAAGTAAGCTCTCTGACATTACTTTAAAATGTAAATTATTTTTTGAATTTTAGGAGACAAATATTTTATACAAATATTTATATATTTTTTAATTTTAGGATATAAAAAATAAGCTAGAAAAATTAGACCAGTTTTAGTGAACGAGCACAAGTTTGGCATTCGTCAAAAGTTATCATTGAAATTTACATATGTGTTTATATTCCAGACAGAAATGCTGCTCATTATTTTTACAATATTATTTTGAGATAATTTTATATTCACATGCATTTGCAAGGAATATTATACAGATATCCTTTGTACACTTTACCCAGTTTCTTCAGTGATAACATCTTGTAATTGTGAGTGTATTTATTTCTAAGTATTTTTATTGCATCTGTATGTACACATATTCACCACCACCACAGTTAAGACACACAATCAATCACCACAAAAATTCCTTTATTGTTGCCTTTTAAATTTTTTTTTTTTTTTTTAGGCGAGGCAACCCTTGATTGACCTCACAGATTTCAAGGAACTTGTCAGCTTACAATCCCTTATTTTTTTATTTTTTACACCTATAACACCTGGTCTTCCTACATGGTCTCCTATCCAAATACTAACCAGGCCTGACCCTGCTTAGCTTCCAAGATCAGACGGGATCAGGCTTGTTCAGGGTGGCATGGCCATAGACTAGTGTTGCCTTTTTCAAAACTACATCTACTTCTCTCCTGCCTCCCCACACCACCGCCCCCCCCCCCCCACACACACCCACTCCATACTTCTGGCAACAACTAATCTTTCTTCATTTCTACATTTATGTCATTTAAAGAATGTTACATAAATTCTAGCATATACTAGGTAAGTTTTACACTCAGCATAATTCCCTGAAGATTTACCGAACTTGTGACATGTATTAATAGTTTATATTCCTTTATTACAGAATAATATTGTACAGTATAGATGTATTACAGTTGGTTTACCCATTTACCCACAGAAGGACAACTGAATTGTTTGCAGTGTAGGGCTATAGCAAATTAAGCAGCTGAGGACAGTCACTTACAGATTGTTGTGTAAATATAGGTTTCCATTTCCAAGATAAATGTTCAGGAGTGGAATTACTGGGTAATATGGTAATTATATGCGTAGTTTTATAAGAAACTGTAAATTGCTTTCCAGAGCATATATATTGTTTAACATTCTCACCAGAAATATATGAGTGATCTGATGTCTGTGTTGTCGCTACTTTTTTATTCAACTATTCCAACAGGTGTGTAATGATATCTCACTGTGGTTTTGTATTTTTCTAGTGGCTAACGATGTTGAACATCTTTTCATTTGCCATCGAAATGTTTTCTTCTGTAAAATGTCTAGCCATGTTTTTTTCCTGTTTTCTAATGGGATTTTGTTTTTTTACTGTTGAGTTTTGAGAGTTATTTTCATATTCTACACATAAGTCATGTGCCTGATAGGTAACTCTTAAGTTTTTTTTTTCATGTCTGTACCTTATCTTGTCATTCCTCTTCACATGGTATTTTGCAAAGCAAAAGTTTTTAGTTTGGTGAGGCCAAATATATCTTTATTTCTTTTATTATGTTGATAGTGTCAAGTCTATGAACTTGTCTAGCTGCAGATACTAAAGATTTTTTTCTCTGTTATTTTCTTAAAATCAATGTTGTTCTTAAGATAAAAATTTGACATATTTTAACTCATAATGTTAGGTACATTTATTTTAGGTCAAAAATACTGACATTTTATCATAGCAACAATAGAAGGTATAAAATAAAGAAATAAATGAAACACTATCTAAAATATCTAAATAAAATTTGATTAAATTTTAGATATTAAATTTAGATATTAAGTCTAAATTAAGAATGTTACATTTATAGTTATATGATATGGCATGACCACTCCATAAAAACTTTCCTCTAAGAAGAAAGTTGCCTCTCTTTATCCTAAAACACACCCAAAGGTTACTGCTTTTAATTTTACAAATTCTTCTTTAATTCTACTTATAGGAATTACATTATGGAAAATCAGACTGTCATACAAATAACCATATGTAATGATACTGTGGTAGTTTATAATGCAAAAAAAAAAAGTAACAATCTAGATGCCCACCAGTAAGAGAATAATTAAATAAAGCATGATTGTGCTCTTTCCATATCTTACTCCAGATTTAGAACTGCAGTGCAGCCTGACAACTGCCAATGGTATGAGGGGTTTCTTCAGGAGCCAGGGCCTACTCACTCACTACAGGTCAAAAGTGCCAGAAATTAACACCTCCTCAACCAGCCCCCTAACTGCCCTGCACCAGCAGCCCTTAACAGATACTTAATGGCTCAGCTTTCTCACTCTGAGAGAGAAAACTTCAAGATGCCTGTTCTACAAACTACCAGAGTTCCCCAGTGGGACTGAGTTCGTTATCCACAGGGATCCTTGGGTTAAGAGCACTTCTTTACTGAATGCCTTTCCTTCTTTTTAATCACTTCCTCGTACTCCTATATATATTTCCTGAAATCACCTTCCAGATAAAATATTGTGCCAAAACTTTGTCTCAAAGACTGCCTCTGAGAGAACCAAACTAAGACAATGGTTTATTCATAGAAGAAACAGGAATTATTTTTTAAATGCGCTCAAACATTTTTAACATAAATATATCTATTATATATTGTTAGGTTCCAAACATATATAACATTACATGTAGTCTTGAGATATTTATAAAAATATGTACATCTAAGCTGCTAAATTCTTTCTGTCTGGTATGTATGGTTTAGCAGAGTTTCATATTCTGTTTTATTCCTGGATTCTGAATTTTTTGACGTTAAACATATATTAATTTGTAGTTCTAAAAATAAGAAAAAAAGCTGAGGAAAGAAAAAGAAGAAAATGGCTCAGTGTAAGAGAAATTTTCTTTTGGGTTTCTTCTTGTTCAAAAGTGGATCTTCCCTAGATTTTGCTTGCCTAGAAAACATAGCTTTAGGCATCCTACATGATAACATAAGAAAGTGAGGAGAATAACTGTTTCTGCCTGGGTGCTGGAATAGTGAAACAGAATAATTATCAAGAGTAAAATATCACTAATGTTGCACTTTGGCAGAGGAAATCAGGTAAGATTGTAGAGTCAAAGTTCACTCTTCTTAATGAACCATCAAAGTTTAGGTAAGAAATATTTAATTTAAAAAAGTGAAACTCTTGTTTGTATATTAATGAAAATGATATATGTACACTAATTATGAATAATAATGAAGAGTTTACATATCAGGGGAATATGCAAAATTTCTGTTTTAGAATATAATGTATGTGTTCTTCAAGATTATTTTTTCACTTTCATCTTTTCCCTTTTGTACACTAATTATTTGTTGCTCTCAATGATAGTCTTTCGACTGTAGTTATTTCACACTGTACGTGAAAGTAGTCTCCATCACAATGAGTGCATTTATTTTCATCTTTTGGCTCAGTTAGCTCCATTGATTTGACCATGTACAAATGAGGTCTGTCCTGCAAATTCAAACTTCATCCTAATTAGCCGCACATGGAAAGATGAACTCCATGGACACATACTGATAGTCTCAGACAAAAATCTGACCAATGCTTGTTATTAGTCAGCAATGAGACTAATATTATGTGGCTAAATTGATGGTTTTCATTATCACTACAGAATAAAAATTTCCAAAACCTTGTTTTTCATTGGTGTATTAATAGCGCTGTTTCTCCAGTGTTCCTTGTATCTGAAGTGGTATCAACAGTCATTATAATATTAAGCCAAAAATCTGGGAATCAACCTTGATCCTTTTCCATTCTTCATCCCTTATATTTAATTCATAATCATATCTTGTTGATTTTTACCTCAAGAATACATTTTGAATCTATCTATTTGCTACCATTTCTAATATCACTACCATAGACAGAGTTACATGAACTTTTGCTAGGACACTGCACTAGCTTCTCACTGTAGACTTCTACATTTTATACTACCACCCTCTGTCATTCTTTACCTTGTAGTTTATATGATTATCTTAAAATACAAATATAAGTTCACTCTCCTTCTTAAAGTTCTTTAATGGCTTACCACCACTTGCCAAATAAAACTTGAATTCCTTAAAGAAGCAAAAAAACACAAAAACAAAAACAAAAAACTTGTATAATTTGGCTGCTTCTCATCCATCCAGCTTCATCTTCCCTTTTCACTAAGGGTGGGAAGGTATTCCCCAGTAGCTATTATGTTACCTAATCTATAGTTGGCACTCATCAAATTAAGATAAGAGAATAGATGATTATCTTACCACTCTCCCTGTTGCTCATGTTGCTTCAGACACAGAGCTTTTCTTCAGTTTCTCCAAGGTTGCCTGCATATTCAGGACCTTTGTGTCTGCTTTTCCTATGTATCAAGTATTCTAAGCCCCCTTTGCTCATTTATTCCTGATCTCAGTTTATAAATATGTTTTTCTGGAAACCTTTTCTTCATCATTTAGAACAAATCAGTTTCCTTTATTATATATTTCCTCTATTTTCTTTTAGATCACTTCTCATACGCTTAATTGAATATTTGTGTATTTGATTCTTGTGAGTTTCCCTTACCACACTAAAAGCTCTACGAAACCAGAGGAAACTTGCTTATTCTGCTGACCATTTTTTAAACATTCAAAGTAGGCTGTTAAATATTTGTTAAGCTAAAGTGAATGACTATCCTCCCCACTTTGATCCTTTAGAGACCAGTCCAAAGACTTCCCCAAAGATTCACTCTCTTCAGTATCTTTATTCTTTTTTATGATGTTCATCACACTTTTTTAAAATTTTGAAATGACCAACTTTGAAATTACCAACATCAGGCTTTTCCTGATTGTTTTGGATACTAACTATTGTCTGCTTGTCACCTATTCCTTCTTCTATATTTAACTAGAAATATTTTTCAACAGTTTAAATTATTTTTTGTTAGTCCCAGCCCATCCACAACCAGAAAGAACAATTCTTCAATGGGTGATCTTCAAAATGACCTTATTCTCTACATTTGTATCGCATATACAGATTCAAAATTTATGCTGAATACTATTCTCTATAGCCCAAATCAGTAATAAACTGCCTCTTAATTCCTAAAAAACAAATTCTCCTCCTGAATTCTCTCATTAATTTGGTCACTGTCATGCTACCATTCTTCTAGAGAAATATGTTCAACTATGTTCAGAACCTATGGAATCATCTTTGCTTCCATTTCTTTTGTGTCCTAAATTTAATCAGTATTGCCTCCTCACTTCTGTCCTCTTAGACCCTATTTAAATTCCATTCTGCTTTCACAGAAAATCACTTAAATTTTTTTCTGTCTAGACAGAGTAATAACATCCTAACTCATGTCATTGCCCTTATGCCCCTTGTTCCCATAACTCTGTCAAATTGGTCTTCCAAAATGGAGTCCCACTTCTTTATAAGACTATAGAGCCTCAACATATCAGTCCCCTACTCAGGGATTCTCGGTGTCTACGTTTTGCATACAAACTGAGGTACAAATGCCTAAGTGTATACCAACAAATTTTCTTAAATTTTTTCAATATATTTTGCCAGATTACTGTACATTGTGATTTTATTAAGAAAGCATACCTTTCCCAGAACATATTTAGCCTTTCTAAATTCTTTCAAGTTTTATCTTACTATTCCACTTTACTAAAATGACTTCTAGCTTATAATCTTAGAGAGGTGGGGAGGGAGAAGTTCTACATATTTCAAACATTCATATCAAATTCTACTTTTTTTTTTCCTGATACCCTTCTTGAAATTCATAACACCTCTTGGCTCCTCTTTTATGAAACAGATATTTTGCTTCATATTATAACTATTGGGCCCTTGTCCTGTTTCCTTAATAGAGACTGTAAGCTCCTTAAGAGCAGGAATTTCTAATTAATTTTATGTTCCCTGCAATGCCAGTTTCAAAATTGGTATATACTAGGTGCTTAATTAATATTTGTTAAACTAAATATGTAGGTAACCAAATGTGTGTGTGTGTGTGTGTGTGTGTGTGTACACAAAAAAATGTTCAAGAAATCACTGAAATGTGTACATCAGAATGTACAGAATAAAAAATTTATTGTTTCTGCTGTATCATCTGTTTTCTTACAATATTTAATATTATTTATGTTTATAGAATTTAATGTCTTCAAACTTTCTAATAAAACAATAATATAATAGTTCTAAATGCTCAGTGAGATAGTCATAAGAAATAATACTATATGCATTTTATAGATTAGCAAACCTGAGCACAGGGATTTTATAACCTTATAAGTTTACACGATTGATAAAGCCAAAACTAAAATCAGGGTCTTTCACATTTCTCCAAAGAGAAGATACAGATGGACAATATGAAAAGATACTGTCACTAATCATCAAAGAAACGTAAATTAAAACCACAATGAGATATCACTTCACATCTGTCAGAATGCCCATCATCAATAAATCAACAAAAAACAAATGTTGGAAAGGATGTGGAGAAAAAGGAATCTTCATGCACTGTTGGAGGGATTGCAAATTTATGCAACCATTATAGAAAACAAAAAAAATAAACACAAAACTACCTATGACCTAACAACTCTACCTCTGTGTATTTATTCAAATAAATCCAAAACACTAATTTTAAAAAATACATATGCATCCTTATGTTCATTGTAGCATTATTTGCAATAGCCAAGACATGAATGCAACCTAACTGTCCATGAAGAGATGAATGAGTGAAGAAGAAGTGGTATATAAATAATGGAACATTACTCAGCCATAAAAAGAAATGAAATCTTATCCTTTATGACTACATGAATGAATCTTGGGGGTATTATGTTAAGAGAAATAAGTCTGACAATAAAAGACAAAAAATAAACAGCCAAAACAGAAACAAATTCATAAATATAGAGAACAAACAAATAGTTGCCAGAGGGGAGGGGTTTCAGGGGCTGTCTGAAAAAAAAACGAAGGGATTAAGAAATACAATTGGCAGTTACAAAATAGTCATGGGAATGTAAAGAAAAGCATAGGGAATATAACCAATAATCCCATGATTATTTGTTTGCAGATAGAAAGTGAATTAATATATTAATGGAATGTATGGTTTAAGTTCTGTTTTAGCTAAATTATAGTATATATAGGATATATTCACCTGGATATTCTGAAAAATAATAGGACAATTGGAAAAGTCTTTAATAAAAAAGAAAGAATGCCAATAATTAGAATGTGTCAGTTATTTGCAATTATGTGTACACACATAATTGGTTGTGTATACATCTATATATGTATATATCCACATATGTATATACTATCTGTTTGAAAATTCTAGGCACGTGATTATTTCTCTCAATCTTATGATTTTAGAAGAAGGATTTTGTGACCTTCTTTCAGCATCCATACTCATCTTTTGACAAGAAGAACTCATTAAACCTGTATCATATAATAGCTCAATAAGATAAAATTGAGATTAACATTCTCATCAAAATTTAATTATGTTTAGTTTGAGATTATCTATAACATCCAGCATAAAATAAGGTTTGTAAAATTACAAGCAGTTCTATTATTTTAGTGTTATTTGTATATAGCTGTTTGCACATGAATAAGCAAGACTAAGATCCTTTGTGATGCCTTGTAATTTGGACGTAGAGTCACTTTGAAAATTGTACAAGAACACCTGGTGTTTAAATTTCAACAATTGCTTTCATTCATCCTTACCACTGAATGAGGCTCAAGGAAAGAATTTAAAATGCCATTTGGTAATAAAATATTCTGATACCAAAAAATATGTAATTTTTTTTCTGTCTTACTGAGAACTAAGAGGTTTAAGTGCATGGACTTAGCTGGAAAGACATCTATTTTTATAATTCTACCCCCAAAAAGAGTTTGTTGAGAAGCACTATAGCTTTTTCCACCTGGCTATATATATATATATATAAAAGATTTCAAAAATGTTAATTCTATGTTGAAATTAAGTAGAAATGAATTTCATAAAGGTAGAATTTAAATAAGTCAAAGGGGTAGGGGAGTTTAGTATTTATATTTATAATTAATTATCTAAGAAGAATTTCATGTCTCTTTATAAATATTTTCTAAAATTGCTACTGCTATTTTTTAAAATGAATTTACATTCTATCTTTAAGAATAAGATTAGAACATATATTGATTTTTGAAACTCAATTGAATAAGAACAGTGCCTATATAAAATGTAATCCCTTTTCTTAAAGAAAAATTCTGTTTTAAGAAATGTTTGCTGATAAGAACATTTCAGTCTTTTAAAAGTAGTTTTATACTATAATTTGATTTGTCAAATTTCTCAGATTTTGTTTACATTTGAATTCTTTTCTTCTATTGAAAGTTGGTTGGGTCTTTAGTGTTGCAGAGAAAGCAGATGAATTGCTTTTATTAACTAGAGTGTAAGCTTTATAACTTAGTCGTGGTGATTTCATAACCGTTCTTACACTTCCTTTTCACTTGCAGATTAATTCCTTCAGGCATACGTTAATTCAATACATCTATGTAACATGCTTTGATGAGCTAGGCATAGGGCTAAGGATTGAAAATGCAGTGTGAACAAGATAGACGACACTACGTATTCTCAAGTTAATATCATAATTAAGTAGACTTTGCTTTTGTATTTTTAAGGTAATCTAGTCTCGATCTTCTAGGTGGGAAAAAGACCTTGAAGAAAAGATTAATCACTCTATTCGATTCTTAGTAAATGTTTTTTAAATATTACTCCATGTTGATTCCACTCTAGTATTCATTGCAAAACTTACAGGGAATCACATTGAAAATAGAATAACACTCTATTTTCAAAGATAATTCTTAGGCAAGCTCAAAGGATTTGACTTAGCTCATGAACCCAGCATCCCTTTATGGCGTGAAGCTCCTACAGTAGCCAAAATGGAGTGAGAACAAGCGGAAGAAAGGCAGTGTCTATGAAGGGAGTATGATGCCAGACTGTGAAGGTCAGTTGTTCATAGAACCCTCCCTTCTCTCAGTACCAATATTTTAATAAATTTATTAGTAAAAGTTATAAAGTAAATGTATTAACAATTCTGAAGATGTAATATAAGCAAACTATCTTTTTGAGAAGTTAGCTTGAACTGAAACTTACATTTTATTTTAAAAATATAAATATATAAATATAATATATAAATAAATATATTTATACACTTATGAAAACTGTGATGCTCTGCAGTCAATTGAGAAAGAAGTTATCCTGAGGGAGTCTGGTTAAATATGCTCATTTCTAAGGAAGGTCTTATAATTCAGCTTTTCTTATTCTTAAGTAAAGTAATACCTATCTGATGAGGTATTGCAAGCAAACCTTCCAGAACTGAGTTGCAGGTATAAAGGAGGAATTACCTAGAAATAAAGTAATTGAGTTTGGAGGACAAGGTACATTTTGTTTAAACTATTTCTGTCCCCAAACTATAGAAATTGCTATCAATTTTAATGACTTTGTAAAGTGTAAGCTTTCATAGTGACATTATAGTTAAAGGTGTTTAATTTTTATTTAATTAATTGTTAAATTGTAATAAAATGTTTTCTCAAAAATTGTGATTGGCTTCTTAAAGGTAATGGATGCATTACATATCTATTCATCTAACTGTACATTCATTTAACAACAACAACAAAAATCAGTGACTTCTGTGAGCCAAACATTGCTCTATGTGCTAATAACATAATAATGTAAACAGACACTACAAACAATAACACATCAACAACAAAATAACTGTATTAATGTAAAAACAGTTACAAGTGTTACCAGTAATAAATAAATAAAGCAGAGGAGAAGAATGAAATTTTAGAATGTAGTGATATCATTTGCCCTTAATAGGTTTGAGAATGATTTAGAAAATATATTGACAATGGCCCAAATAATGATAATTGATAAAGCATCCATTCTCTATCAAATTATCAAACAATAAAAATTACCTGAAAATTTATTTTTTCTTTTTTCTCCATAAGGGGGTGGGGGGGCTATGGCCAAAAAAAATGAAAATCAAGAATCGCACATGTCAAGAACTGATTAGAAATTAAATAGTTCTCAAATGATTTTAAAAAGCTAGAATTTATTTTAATAAATAGAATTTTAAAATATAAATCTTAATATTTAACTTTATATTTCAAATATAAAATCTTCATATCTAAAGTCATGTATGCACCTATGATTACTGTACACTTCTCTCTTCCGCTGTGTGTTCCACTTCACATTTTATTTTAGAAGATGTATAAAGTTCCATTTTCAAATAAGTTCTCACTTTTTGACCATAGAAAATGCAAAGATACATTTATGCAGCATAAAACTTCTGATGTGTCAACTACATTTAGAAAAAAGAAAATAAGCAAGACAAAAATCACATTACTGCCTACTATAATAAGTAGTTAAACATTATATGTGATTTTTAAATCATTAACTTACATTTAGAAAGTGTGTATCTTGATAAACCTGTATTGGTTACTTGCAAATATAGTCAACTAGTAACCTTAACTATATAGTATATACCAACTCAGTGTTGGGTATCCAGTGACTGAACTGTACTAGAATAAGCGGGGCACATATCACAATTTTGTATGAGTGGAAATGAAATATACATTTAAATGTGTAATGATTTTTACAATCTTTATGCATACATGTAAAATTTTGCTCATTTTAAACATATTAATCATGTTTAAAATTAGATTTCTTTCAGGACAATGGCATGGGGTATAATTTAACAAATATTTTTAATAAATGATAATAAATATTTAAGAAACATCTTGTAATCAATTAATATTTTACATATTTTACCTTATTTGATAAGGAGGATAACACTATAAATTAAATATTGTCACTATGTCCAATTGAAATAAATGTTTTATGTTAAATATGGTCAAACAGCCTGGGTATAACTCTCAGCTCCAATATTTATAAGCTGTCTGATCCTATTTTTCTACTTTCCTTTATGCTTCAATTTTTCTATCTGTAAAATGGTGATAATAGTAGGATCTGTCTCTAATATGAGAATTCAATAAATTAAAACATGTAAATTTCCCAGAACACTACATTCACATATTAAGAAGTCTATATATGTTATCTACTATGATGGTAGTAGTTAGTGTCATAGATAAGAATCTGAAGCTTAAAGAAGTTAATATGTTGTAATGAGAAGGCGCTTGAGTGAAGGCACAAAATCAAGTCTCTTACTTTCAAACCTTGTATCTTTCCAAAGTTCTATGTGACTTCTTATAGCTTGGATGACTCAAAAGTTGAGTTTCTTCAGATGTAGAAAATAAAAACAAAATTCATAGATATGGGGGTATGTCATCAGGAAGCTCTGTAAATTGAAACTCTATTTTAAATTATAATTTTATTTAAAATTTTTCTTATCTTTTGATTTTAAAATTTTGAAATAATTACTTTAGAATTCATCAGTTTTAAATGACTATGACATTATTATATTATTATGCAATCACATTTAAGAGAATGGATTCAAGGATGTAATATTTTAATTAAAAATAAATAAAATATTATTTTGCAATGTATCTAATCACTATGCTATAGACCTGAAATTAATGTCATATGTCAATTATACTTCAATAGAAAAATAGTACAGTATATATTAAATTAATCTTATATAGTTTAGTTTTTTGTATAAATTAGAATTTAATGCTGATCCCTAAAACTGATTTGACATTAGTATAATATATAATTTCTCTTGTTTACTTCTATTTGATTTCATTTTTGGCACTAGTATGTGATGGGGTTTATATAAAAATAAGATGTTAACAAAAACTCATCATTATTATTAAGCATGTTAACCTTCAAAGGAACCTGCAGTAAAGAAACCTAGAAATAATACACAACTCCATTTCCATTTTCCCATCATTCCCTTTAACAAATTATGACCTAAAATATCAGCTGATTTCTTATTTGTGCACCATACTGATCAATTTTTTTTTAAGTTTTAAAGCACCTTTATTATTTATTTATTTTTTAAAGTATAATTGGCACACAATCTTATATTGTTTCTATTAGTTTTAGGTGTACAATATAGTCATTCAACATTTTTATACCTTACAAAGTGATCATCCACTAATTCTAGTAATCATCTGTCATGGTGTAAATTTATCACAAGATTATTGACTATATTCCCTTTCCCCTTTTAACCCATCCTCACACCCGCTCCATTGTGGTAATGTTGCCTTTGGTTTCTGTTTCTATGAGTTTGTTTTAGTTTTGTTTTGTTTTTACATGCCACATAAATGAAACCATATGGTGTTTGTCTTCCTCTGTCTAACTTATTTCACTTAGCATAATACCCTCTACATCTATTCATGTTGTTACAAAGGCAAGAAAGATTTCATTATTTTTCATGGTTTCATAATCTTCCACTAAAATGTATCACATTTTCTTTGACCATTCATCTATTGTTGGACACCTAGGTTCATATTTTGGCTATTATAAATAATGTTGCAACAAACATAATAGTGCATCTTTTCAAATTAATGTTTTTATTTTCTTTAGATAAATACTTGAAAGCGAAATTGCAGGTCATATGATATATTCATTTTTAGTTTTTTGAGAAATTTCCATACCGTTTTTCATGGGTCGCTTTCATCGACTTTGATTTTACTGGGTTCTGGTTCACAAAAGTAGATAAAACATAACAATTCAGGAAAAACAGTGGTCCAAAGGTATAGTATTCATCCCAGAAAGGTAGGTGAATTTCTAAAGACATTTGTGTTTCTTAACGTGTGCCGGAGCCTGCCAGCTAAGAGAGAGAGAGAGAGAGAGAGAGAGAGAGAGAGAGAGAGAGAGAGAGAGAGAGAGAGAGAGAGAGAGAGAGAGAGAGAGTCCGGAGAGCTAACAGTAAATACTGCACCCAGAGTTTATTAAGCACAGCATATTTGTAACCTTGGAAATGCATGAGAAACAAAACCTACAGATATGCTAACAACTGCGGACATTTACATAAGTTCTCTCAAAACATCCTTGTTCCTGTTTTTCATTCCTTATGCCTTTTGTCAAGGAACGTTCAACTCTATCCATTAAACCAAACTTCCTCCTTCAGTACAGAGCCCACCTGCTCTGCAAACTTCTAGCTTGCAGGCAACTTTAACCCTGTTTGTAGGGCATTCAGCAAGAATGGCTCCCAACAAACGTGATATCTAAAAGATGCCTACCTGAGACAGTCAGGTAAGACTACTCTCCATATTCTCACAAATTTACTTTAGATAAAAAAGGCCTTCTACTTGTGTCCTTTTAAATGTGTAAAGTTTCAACTCTGAGTCCCTTTATCTCATAAGGCTAATTTTTATTATATGGAACAAATGCTTTTCTATTAAAATTTGGAGCATAAACTGTGATTTAAAAGCCATCGCTTAAAGTTTTTACTAAAATTTCCAAATATAAATTAAATATCATTATTTATTTAGTCTGACCAGTGTCTTTTGACCTTGCCTCCCCACTTTCTCTCTCTCTAAAAGGTGCATGGATGGGAAAAAGAAGGGTCATATTTTTAAATCTACTGATCTCTAAATATATATCTTTTGCCTTTATCTTTAAATTGTATTCTATATCTACAGATATAAATTCAAAATTTTGAATAGATTTCAACTTCAATCTTTTTTTGCCTCATTATCTCTCTAGAATGTAAACAGTCAGCAAATACTACCAATTCTTTTTTTTTTCTCATCCCTTTTGCATTACTGATATTTATACCCTTTGTTCTCCTATGGAATTTTGCTTGTGAAATTTTTCTTTCCAAGATATCTTTTTTCTTCCTACACAAAATGGCCTCGTGAATACATTTACTTCAATGTTTGTCTCAATTATTAGTTTTTAAAAAAGTTTTTCTTCACGAACTGTTGCCTATTAAAATCTCCCTTTTATTTTATGTTCACTTGAGCATATTCTCTCATGGTTCACTAGCATATTTTATATAAATTATTCTTGTTCTAATTCAATATTTTTTTATTGATTTGAATATTGGCAAATAGTGTGCATGCTGTGACTCACAACAGTGGAAAGACAAAACCCTGGAATTTGCACATTTTCTGAGACAGGTGGGCACTGGGGGAAGCTAATATCCTTTTATTTATTTATTTATTTATCTATTTATTTATTTATTTATTTAAATTAGTTTCAAGTATACAGTACACTGGTTAGACATCTATATAGTTCATAAAACGGTCCTCCCCCAATTGCTCCCTCCCTCCCTGACCCTTCACCTAGCCAACGTATTAATGCTAACTGCATTCCCTATATTGTGCTCCCTATACCCGTGACCATCCATCAGCAACTAATTTGTACTCCTTTAATCTTTCACTCCATTCTCCCAGACCCTCAAGTCTCTCTATCCTCTGTCCATCACCAAGTTGTTCACTATATTCGTGAGTCTGTTTTGATTAGTTTGTTCTTTTTCTTCCTTAGATTCCATATATAAATGAAATCATATAGTGATTATCTTTCTGTCCGACTTAAATACTTTCTAGGTCCATCAAAGCAATTTGTTTTTCTATTCCCTTCCTTTTAATCTGAAGTGAATCTCTTATAGGCAACATGTAGGGGTCTTGTTTTCCTTTCCATTCATTCACTCTTTTGGTTGGAGCACTAAATTTTTTCATTTAAGGTACTTATTGATAGGAATGTAGTTGTTACCATTCTTTATTCCTGTTTTTGATACATGTTTTTTCTTCTTAAAGAGGTCCCTCTAACATTTCCTATAATACTGGCTTGGTGGTGATAAATTCCTTCAGCTTATTTTTATCTGGGAAGCACTTTATCTGCCCTTCAACTCTAAATGATAGCTTTGCTGAATAAATTATTCTTGGTTGTAGATTCTAGGTCTTCATCCTGTCACAGCCAAATTGGCACTGGTGCTCATAGTGAGCAGGTCTGTCACTGTGAAAATCCTGTCGTGACCCTTTAAGAGACTTCTGCTATTGCTGCTGCCTCTATCTCACTCTGCCGTTCGGGACCAGGTCACCCCATGTCTTTGCCCCATCCTACTTTCTGCCATTGCAAGGTGCTATTTTGGATTTCTCCCTAGTCATATGGCTTGTCTATCTAGATCTCAGGTGATTTTTTCTTGCTGCTGCTCCTTGTTTTCATCACAACTTTAATTTGGTCTCCAGAGGGATGAACAGAGCCTCTATTATCTATGCCATTTTGGTTGCCTGCTCCCCAGCCCCTAGAAAATTTTTTGGAAACTGATATTCTTGCAAGGGTGGAAATCTAATCTAGCAACTCAAAATTTAATCACTCTATAAGACTCTATTCATGTTTTCTTCTTCCATGCTCTATCTCCTCAGCTCTATCTTCTCAGTTTCAATATCCTTGGTGATCCTAAAATATAAGGTATATTCACCTAACTTGTTTTAAGTATTTCTTTAAACATTTTTTCTCTTGTTTCTGAACTTCTTTTTTAAATTTTGCCCCCAAATTTAAAGCACATCGTGCTTATCGTTTGGCAAGAATGTTAACCTGATGACAAGCTGCAAAATTCTGAATCAGGGTTCCTTGCGTCCTTTTGCCTAGTATCAGTTTGATATGCAGTTGAGTTTAGAATTAGTTGTTCTCCCATTGAAGAGAAAGAAACGCTATAGAGCAGATCTTCTGAAAACATGAGAAAAAGCTATAAAGTTGGGACAAAAAGATTGAGAACAAAGGGGAAAAAAAGTAGTTCATAGTGTCCCTGAGAAGACATGTGGACAGACATTGACTCATATAAATGATAAACCCTGCAGATTCTGCTGAGCTACTCTGGACTCACAACCAGTGCTCAGGAAGCCTGGCTTTGGGACAGTCTCTGTGTTCTCATAGGTTTTCTATTGTTCTTATTTCAGCCCATATCCTTACAATAAATCATCCTTTAACTGAGGCAACCTCAGAGAATTTCAACCTCTTCTGAGAAAAGTGCTCATTTATTTAATAATTTGAGAAATAGTGTTATACATTGTATTAGATTCTATGATGGTCACTATAATGGGTATGATGTGTTTCCGATACTTTCCTGCTAAATTATAATTATAATTTTATTCTTTTTGTTAAAAAATGTAGTATGTAGTGTTATATTGACTGACGGATGATTAATAAGTTCTTTTTGAGTAATTAATGAAAGATCCATTGATTTTCTACATATTCCGTTCTCCAAATATAACTTGAAGTAATTAAATAAAATATAATTAACTAAAAAATTGATTTGACATATTTTCCAAACTATAAAATTATTTAGTAGAAATTCTTTTCACCTAATATATTATAAACCTGAGGGCAGAAATCATGTTTATTTACTGTTGATTTCCTCATTTAAGCATTTCTCAAAATATGATTAAAGACTACTTTCATTAGAATCACATGGGGTGCTTGATAAAATATGTATTTAGAGACTCCATATTGAATGAATCAGAAATTCAGGGAAATTGAACCCAGAGATCTGCATTTAACATACTCCCTGAGTGAAACTTATGCATATTACAGTTTGAGAACCCTCATCTGAAGATAATGCCCACAGTACTTTAAAAAGAGACAAGTAGAGAACCATTCATCTGCAGGGCTAGGAGGTATCATTTTAGCCAGGATGACTTAATACTGAGAGACTGTGACTGAGAACTCTCTCTCTAGTTTAGGTTCCTGAAATGTAGAAGTAGATGAGATTTCTAGAGCAGATATGCCTCACTCTTTTGCAACATGGGGAAAGAGGGTCTACACAGAGAAATGCATGTAAAGATGGAGATTAGTTAGCACAAGGGTAGGGGTGCCCAACCTCCAGGCTACAAACCAGGACCAGTCTATGGCCTGTTAGGAACTGGGCCACACTCCAGGAGGTATATGGTAGGCTAGAGAACAAAATTTCATCTATGTTTGCAGCTGCTCCTCAGTGCTAGCATCATCGCCTCACCTCTACCTCAGATCACCAAGCATTAGATTACCATAGGAGCACTGGTCCCTGGTGCCAAAAAAGGTTGGGGACCGCTGATAGGAGATATAGCCCAAGTCCCCAAAAAATCCCCAGTGGGAGACTATTTATAATTGAGTGTCTACTCAGTAGGTTTTTGCCTTTCTTTTCATTGGTTTTGTAAAACACAAAATAAATGAGAGATGATGACCACGATGAAAAGGAACACAACTTCTCCACTTCCAATGTGTGGCCCATGTTATAAATCAAGGTATCAGCTAAATCGCCATGGACACTCAAAATCAGTCTTTTTTCCTTCTTTCTTCTTCTGTTCCATCATCTGAAAGTAAAGACAGAGGAAAAAGAGGGACACAAGAAACAGATCAGGTACACTCATCCTGCAGTATGAGCTACTGAGACATCACTGAGACTTCAGTAGGGGAAGATCATTAAGTCAACCACAAATCTCTATCTTAAAAAGTGTAGAAAAGAATCTCAGTAACTGAACCAAACTGTTTTAATAATCCAAGGTTAATAACAACTTGTGAAGTTTGACCGATCTATCAAAAAGTAATCTTGGTGCCCAGCAAAATGGTAGTCATAGTAGAATGGATAACAATTATAAATAATTAAGCCATTTAATGTTCACACCTGACTTAGATAAAACTCTTCAGAGCATAGCAAAAATTTACAGAAACACTGTAAAAATTAAGTGATTTTATTGTGAGGCTTAAAAACTGACTCATGATCCATATGGGATAGCCTGAATGACATCAGTGTGATAGATGGGCACCCACTCTCTAAGGATAACAGCAATTTCCAGGCGATTCTAAGCTATGACTTGAACACAGCCCTTGTGTCAATTCCCCTCAGAATTGTAGAGCCTGGTTTACCTCTCATTAAGAGTGAGTATCAGGAAATTAGGATGCCTGAAAAACACATGCTGAAATCTGCTGAGCTTTCAGAAGTGGAACATGGAGGGTAAATTGGATCTTGTGTTATACTTGCATATGCTTGAGAAAATGCGTACCTAAAAAAAGAAAAAATGCTTCTTCTCTGATTGTTACAATGACAAGGTGAGTCACACTGTAGTGAGTGATAACAGGGAGCTTTAAATGAACCATAAAACTAGTCTATTGACTAAAACTAATTACTTGGCACCAGTGACTGTCTATGATAACAGAGTACTCATTTAGTACAACATAGGAAATTAAAATTATGTGATTATGCCTTCAATTTAGGTAAGAAACAAACCATCATTTTTCTATTAAAAAATTGATACCTATTTTGATATTGTGGATTGAACAATAACTCATTAACCCCTTGCCAACCAAAATTGTTAAATATTTTATTGTGCCAATATTCAGGAAGGGTTTTAAGTGGTAATTCAGTTAACTAGGAGGAGAAAATTAAAATGAGGCAATGAAATACTAGGATATATGTATGTGATTTCTCTTGTTTTAGAGAGAAATAAACTTTGTATTTTGAAAAGAAACAAAATATTTGGCAATATTTTTAACATTCCCATTATTTAATATTGAATGATAAAGGGGTTTATTATAAGTTTAAAAGACCCCATAAAATTCTAATGGTTAACCATGTAATTCTTTCGGCACAAATTCTTTCCTCATAATCATTACTATGAGAATCTGAAAGCAAATGTACTACCACCACTGGCAATTATAAGTGCCTAATTATTAAGTGCATTAACAATTTTAGGCTTATTAGAGTTTTACTTAATGCACTGGAGTAGCAATTTACTAAATGCACTCAAGTGGTTGAAAGAGCTAATGCACCCCACAAAGGTAAGCACTCAATCACTTAATCTGCATTTGGATCATCTGTATATTTAAGAAGAGTAAAATTGTGGAAGTTAAAATTATTATTAAGAGACAAACAAAAAAATGCACCATAACATAAGCATTTTAGAAATTGTATTTTCTTGAGAAATCAGATATTTTTAAATGCTTTTTTTTAGAATATAACATTTATTAAGTTTGATGTGATGAGTTATAGTCAACAAAGTCAGGCTTTTTTGAATAATTAAGAGTCAAAGTAAGAATTATTTTAAAATCTTATCTGCAAATAATGAACACTGGAATATAAAGTTACTCAAAAAAAGAAAAAAAACTATTTTACTTGAATAAAGAGTTAAACACTCAAGTTCATTAAATCAACAACAAAAAATTAAATTTGACCTCAAAAACCTAATGTTGACATATGTAAGGACATGCAGGTCAACAGTATAAATATAGTAAATGTATTAAATTTTTAAGACTGTTTTGATTCATTTTGTTTGTTTTAATTTTATATTTCAATTCAGGCTTCAAGAGAACACCACAGACGATCGCTCCTGAGTTTGCTTTTCTAACTGAAAATGTTTACTCTAAGAATTATTGATGTAGAATCTGCAACTAGCTATCTTTATACAAATCTGTTTTAGATATGATTATTATTGATAAATATCAATGAATACATTTAATAATCAAGTCTCTAGCCTGAATATTCCTGTTACAGTTTTATAAATTCATCACATATTAAGTGAGATCCAAAATTATTTTAAAGTCAATTTTATAGACGCCTCATCTCATAGTCTAGGAAACTTTTTTGTGTTTTGTTATGCACTGTTGATTGTGGGAAATAAAGATTCAAAGAGGGTTTTTCAGATAGTGATGATATTAAGGACACACAGGGGTGGGTAAAAGAGTCCCTGAATTTTATATACCACTAAGAGGAACTTTTATGTGGTTGGAGACTAGAATTCTTTCTAGATCTAAGGCTTTTGTCAGTACCTGGGCAGCATGATGTGCTGATAGTTCTCCCCATTTACAGTGCCTCAACTGTTCTCTGCATATCTATTTTCATCTGGATCTATCTGTGTCTCTTTCTGTTACTAATTGACCTCCTTATTCATGCAACAAATATTTACCAAGTGCCAACTACATGCCAGGTTCTGTTCTTGGCACTTGGAAACATCAGTATAAAAAGTGTAAGAACATCAGTAAACCCAACAGATAAATATTCAGAATTTCTCAAATGTCTGTTGTAGTTGTGGGAAGACTGAGAATAAACAATAAATAAAATTTTTAAGAGAAAATTAGATAGTATATTAGATGATGCATATCATGGAAAAAAGTATGTATTAATATTATACATTTGAGCAAACCAATTAGAAAGCCCAGTGCTCCATCCTTTGACACTGACAGAAAGGTCAAACCACATGATCCCTTCATAAGGGTACATTCTCTTGCTTGTACTTTCTAACCTCAATGAAAGTCAAGACTAGTCACCCCTCCTTGCTATCTCAAGACAGTTTTAAAGATGTTTGAGAGCTTCTTTTGCTTAATTCAAAAGCCTCATTATATTAGTAATCAATCTCTCCATTGCCTTTTGGTGTTTGCGTGGTGTCATCAATTTTGACATCCTAACAATTTTGCATAAAGGTCCATCTCTCCTTAAAGGAGTGACTATAACACCTGTGATCAACCAGGAACATATCTCACATTTATGACTCACTTTTCATTTCATGCAAATTAGGCATTTTCAGTCCTCGCGAATATCTGATGTTTCTTCCAGACCACTAAACATAATCAGGACATTAGTTTGATCACGTTTAACTAAACTATATCCTAGTAGGAGCTGTCTTTTCCTCTTTGAACCATCTCAGATTGTATTTGGTAGCGTTATCAAATCAATTTCTTTGACGACTACAGAATGTGCTAAACAATTAAAAACTTGCAATATAATAAACTGCTCCCAAATATATCCCCTTTTTTAACAGCTGTTAAAAACTCAATGCTTTGCTTCCAAAGGAATATTAACATCACCAGACACTTGTAAAATCTAATTAGAACCTAAGTTTGGGGTTTTTTTTTGTTTGTTTGTTTGTTTTGCTTTCTTTTCCCTGGTGTTTGAAGAAAAAGACACTTTCATGAAAAATGATGTTATCCCTTCAACATGTCCTAATTACACATTTTAACATTCCAGATTTCTAAGGAGAAAACAGAATATATAAGAATATTATTTCAATTCAGCATTCGCAGCTTTAAAATATAACAATCAAATATGCAACGGTCAATATCATTTATCACACTAACTGAAAAAAATTAAAACAATATGGAAATGTAAATAATTTTATTACTAATAGTATTTTTATTATTAATAGTAAAGAATATACTAATTATTAATTACCTGAAAATTGGGGGAAAAAGCTAAAGTATCTATTCTTCCAAAAGACTCAAACTAGTAAAAGATAAGCTAAATTAAGCAAGCTAGCTTCATAAATATTTTTAAATACACTTTAGAATAATTTTGGAAGTTTGTCTATTCCATATATATGATGCTAAACAAATATTTGACAAATTGAGTAAGCTCTGTTTCAGGAAACATTGAATTTTTTTTATGTCCTCTCCAAACTGAGAGTTCAATTTTTAAAGAAAAGCACGTTAGTCAAAGTTTTTCTCATTTATGACATAAATATCATAGTGATATAATAAAAACTTCTTTTCTAATAATTATCATGTATAAAAAATCACTCTAACCATATATCTTTTTTCTGCTCATATGGCAAAATAACATATATGTATATATGTTTGGCTTTTGTCTCTGGCATACAGCTCCTAAAACCCTTGGAATCTTTTGAGTAGCTAGTACTTTTGCTATTCTGATGAGGTGACTTGGCTAAGGGACTCTCTCTTATTAAACTTGGAAATTCCTCAACCTTAAAAAAGGTTTATATATATATATATATATATATATATATAATCCTCTATAGCTAACATTATATATTATAGTGAAAGTCTTCTTCACTAAAACAATGAACAAGGAAAGGATATTTAATCTCATCACTCCTGTTTAACATTGCACTGGAGAGCCTGTGCAATAAGACAAACATGAGATTTTTTAGCAGACAGATGCGTACATCTTTTGTGAGATTTATAGCTATAAATTTATAGCTATAAATTTATTTATAGCTATAAATCTCACAAAAGATGTACGCATCTGTCTGCTAAAAATTACAGAACATTGATTGAAATAAATGGAGAGATTTATAAATTCAGGAACTGGAAGACAATATATTTTTGGATTTTAAAAAATCTCTAAATTGAGCTATAGATTTTTGAGTTCACTTCACAATCCCAGTGGAATTTCTTTTGTAAAAACTGACAAGTCAATTCTATAATTTATAACCAAGAAAAGAATTTATCCACCTGGGTACTTTAGATAGCCAATTACACTGACACTAGGGAGCAGCAAAAGTGGCATTTATTGTATAGCACTACACAATGGAGAACCTGCAGATTGCAGTTGCAAAAACCCAAACTCCCTGATGGTTTATAGATAAGAAGTTTTATATAGCAAATATCATAAATCATCATGAGTAAGCAGTTTGGAGTTGTGGGTGAAACTGATTGGCAAGAGTGAGGTAAGGGCAGTAAATCATAATTTCAGGTTTGGATGTTAACTTCAGAATCTTTCAGTCTGGTGTCACAGACCCAAGGGCCAATGGGTCGTTCAGCTTAGGGCTCAGAAGCTAAAACACAATCTAGGGCATGATGGCATCTTTAGCTTAAGGAAACTCATACTTGTGACCATTAGGGCCTGACCATCAAGTTTTGCTGCCTCAGGGAGTTAATAAGCGTTAAGAGAAGGGCCAAGGCTTCCTGAGCATGTTGTGAAGAAATCGAATTGATTTATAGGGTTATATAATAAATCAAAATCATTCTTTAAATCAGGACCCTTGGTTTCAAATTTACATGAAAAATACAAGCAAACTATAATGCTTAATTCAACTTTGAAAGACTAGAGCAAAGTTAGAGAATACAGTATTTGATATCAAGACAATATTAAGCAAAAGAGTGTAGTATGGTGAAAGCATGGGTACACAGATTAATGTAACAGAATGGAGTATCCAGATATACTCCCAGACATATAAGGTCAATTGATTTTTGACAAAAATGCCAAGGTAATTTAATAGAAAAAAGAAGAATTTTCATCATATGGTGTTGATGTCTGGTCACATTTATAATTCTATCACATCTATTTCTTTCCAAGTCTGCTAAAAGTCTGATTTCATTATATAATCAGCTAAAAAAATCCATACTCTTTCTATATCAGGTTAGGTAGATAGACTTCTTCCTCAATTGAGTTATTTAGATACAGCTACGAACGAATAACCTGATATAAAGAGACCCACTGCTCACCCACACTTAGCATACTATTGTAGGGCAGGTATAGGATAACTACTCAAAACATTCTTATTCACAATGAGGAAAATGCGTCACATAATTGCTGTCCCATAACAATTTTGAAATTCATCCAAACAAGCTGCCCATAAGCTTCTTAAAAACCATATAATTTGATTGAAAGGATACATGAGATGACCCATTAAATTCTTCAATGGGTCTTTTGGGAATCCAGAGTTTTCTTTTTCATTTTCTGTTTTTATGTCTTTAACTTCAAGTTCACAATGTTTCGTGAATATAATTTTCTTAAAACTTTATGTGAATAATGCTGAGGTTCATTTCATTTTTAAAAGCTAAATCCACAAATCTTTTCAAGATAATTTCTCTCTTTGCCTAAGACTTCTAATATTGACAATGAGGACAATGCCTATAAGCTTCTTGAAAAGTCTATCATTTAATTGAGAGGATACATGAAATAACCCATTAAATTCTTTAGTGGGCATTCTTTCTGAGATATCATCACTAATATTTCTAAGGCCCTAAAGAAGGAGCTTAGCATTCATATCTTTTGTTTCAGATTTAGATAATAATTCCCTTTCAATACCCTGTATTTGATATTTTCTTAAAAGCTATTGAAAAATTTTAACATTGTTTATCTTCTGGAAAGTCTGAGAATCTTCAGTATCATAAAACTCTTCATCATTAATGTATAACAGTCTCTCCACTGTTTATCTCTTTCCTCCCACATTTTTCTGTAAGCTGCAAGATTCCACTCAGGCTACATATTCCTGTTAGACTGGGAATTTCCTTACCTAGGTCATTAGTCACTAGTGCGGGGAAGCGCATATCACATGGAGAAATTTCCTGCAGGTAGTCCAGTGGCAACCTCTGCTAAAGTCACACCTGTTAGCAAGCATATGGATGAAGATGACTTGGAGAAGACTCCAGCCCCGGCAACCATTGGACTGCAACCTTATGAGAGGCCACAAGCTAAAAATACTTACCTATGCTGTCATGCCCTAGAACTGAAGAATGCATACAATTAAAGAGAATAAAGCTAGACTATAGATGGATTTAGAAACAGGATTTGGAAAGAGAGCCCCAAATATATATTCTAATCTGAAGTTCTGATCACCAGTGTCTTTCCCTTAATTTTCTTATGTTCACCAATATTATTTCCTTAAGATTTTTTTCATCAAAGATAGCTCAGGTTAAGTCTTTGCACTTGCAAACAATCCTAATTCTTTCCCATGATTCTCTTCTAACTTTAATCTTCTGTTTTAATAATACATATATTAAAAATAATGACAGAGTAGAAGACAGAAAAAATGACAATTTATACTGATAATATGAATTAATATTGTTACAGAAGAAAAAGACAATATTAGAGCTTAGATAGATTTTACAAATAACAACAACAAAAAAAACACACACACACACAAAACTTATATCAATTCTCTATTTTTTTTCTCCTGACTTTTCAGTCAGAAGGCAAGCTAGGGGAAGTGCTGAGTCCTAAAAGAATAAAGTATTTAAGATTGCTTTTCCTGAAATTAAAAAAAAAAAGTAAGAATTTTAGACATATCAGGGCAAATTCCTAAAATAAATATAACTTACTTTTTCTCCCCAAAGATTAGCAAAAACAGATTCAAGGATAATAATTTTATAAAAGCAATAATAAAGAAAGAGGAATAATGATGAAAACACAACACAGGAAGAAATGGTGCCAAGGCTTTAAGAGTCTCCCGAAAGTACTGTAGTAAAAGTGAGTAGAAGGTAAAAAACAGATTCAGAAGCCAGAGATCTCAAATGGGCACATTCCACAGAATTTACACTCTAGAAGCAGGAAGACTGAGAAAGAACATCCTGAGAGAACAAGAAAATCTGAAAGAACACTAGAGGTTTAATCTATAAAATGAATTGCTGTATATTGAAGCATAGACTTCTGCACTTGTTATTACTTCATGTAGTTTTTCTAAAGTTTTTTTAAACATATAAAAATTTTATTGATCCATTAGGAAAAATCAAAGCAACAATGTAACTCACAATCTTCCCCTGGACTAAACCCCTTAGCATAGATTATGGTTTTTAAGTACTGGTTCTCCTCAGTGTCTGAGATTGTTTATCAATGACAAGTTTTCTCCTTTAAATAAGGTTTAAAATGGTGCTTTTTCACTCACACTTAGGAAAATAATTCACACTGGGCATCTTGTATTGTACCACTTATTATGTTCTTCATAGTAAAGTTATGCAACAATAAAATAATAAAAACAGTAGCAGTGACAGGCCCTATAGAGATGATGTGTGTTCAGCCTCCCCTACAGAGATGTGGTTGTGAGGTGTTGAAACCAGAGAGAGTTGTCCCTTATAAAACTGTGAAACTCTCAAATCTAATAAATATTTAGATCTCAATCAGAAGCACTTCATATTGACCTGAGCTTGCCCCCAAGTAAAGGACTGAATGGACCCCCTTGGCACTGTCAGCAGCCTAGACAACTGACCTAGACAACAAAGGGTTCCTTTCTTCAAATATCCTGTACTCCATTTGTACTTCAGGATGGTGTCTAGAACTTCTGATGGGAAGGAACTTAGCCACCCCATGCTTGAGACCATTATCAGCTTTGATGAGCTTTTCTGTGTACGGTCTTTCCTACATTTGTTACATGATTTATAATAATTTTCTTTAAATAAATTCACTCCCTTTTTTCAAATTAAATGAATCTATTTTTAAAACATCATTTTAATGTATCTTTATATTTACTCACAACTTTATTACTTTGCTACTCATTTTACATGTTATTCTACTATAGCTGACTGCGAGTTGCTTTCAAAGCAAAACTTGTTCTTTCTTGTCTCTTTTTTAATCTTTGCAATTTTAGTTCCAGTTGGTGCTAGAATTTTATAGATGTGTAATAAGTATTAAGTAATAGCTCCAAAACTACTATTTAATAAGGATAAAGACTATCAATTTATTCTGTCAGAAAATGGATAAAGTGATGACCTAGTAGTACCTAACAATGGAGTATTAGGGGCTATAGTAAAAGTGAGTAGAATGTAAAAAGTCAGATACAGAAGCCAGAGATCTCAAATGGACACATTCCACAGGATTTACACTCTAGAAGGAGAAAGACTGAGAAAGAACATTCCAAATATAAGAGAACCCTAGAGGTTTAATCTATAAAGTGAATTGCTGTATATTGCAAATCCTTCTGTGGATTATCGGATTGAATAACAATGGGCATTCTTCATTGTTTTTAATTAAGTTATTTTATATTTTCAAGAATATAACAATATAGGTTGTAGAAAATTCGTAGCAAGGTAAATATTTCTTACATATAATAATGTAAACATATATCCAGCATATAATATATATATAACATATAACATAGTTTTATATATTATATATATATATAATATTACATAAAATTTTTATTTGAACCCATATTGGTTTTTTTTTTTCATTTAAGATTTAGGAAACAAAAATCTTTGACATGCAGTAATTATTTTTTTTTAGAGTCATGCTTTTATCTTTTTGAAAATTATACTTTAGCAACTCATGTACATAAGGGAGAACATTTTTCTTAAAGACCATAACTCCAAACAAAGGCTAAAGTAAATCTTATTAAAGAAAGACTTAAAATATTTTACAAGAAAAAATGGTTGCTCTGCTTAGTCAAGTTTGCAGTTGATAGTAAGAATTGGTGGCTGCAGAGGAATGCTATGTTGGCTGATCGCTGATCTGTCAAGCCTTAAAGTGTGATTTCTCCATATATATTTTGTAGCAAAATCAAACCAGAACAGTAAGCCATACAAGATGAAGTATAGTGGTGTGATTAAATATCTTCCTTTTAACTGTTTCTGATGTGAATTCTCACAGTGTAACTCACCTGTTGTCATGGAAAGCAAAGACTACAGTTTGAACAATTCTGTTTTTAAAATTTCAACATAAAAAATACAAAAAAAATAAATAATTAAGTACTTAATTTTTTGTATTCATTATAAGAAGTTTGGGAATCCAGAGGTTTTTCTTTTATCATTTGTAAAGATTTTATGCAAAAGATAAAGCTTAATTGAGTCTATAAAACTTGGATAGACAAAGGACAAGAAGAGGTATTTTATGGAAGAAAATCTAAGCAGGGGCACAAGAAAGGATGAAGTTGGCCTGGAAAAGCAGAGGCTGGAGCCAGGAGCCTGAGTATACTTATCAGACTTGTGAGGATGGAGAGAATCTCCAAAGGTAGAAAATGAAGAGTTGCATCAGTAAGGCAATGGAAAGTAGCTGTGTGTGGGTTCCACACAAGGAAGAAAAGGAAATATTGGGAAAGCTGCTAGGGCTGATGGCTAGAAGGATAAGAGGAAACCCAAGGGATTTTCTCTAGAGAACAGAGCAGAGATTGTGTGTGTGTGTGTGTGTGTGTGTGTGTGTGTGTGTGTGTGTGTGCGTGCGTGCATGCGCGCGCGCTCGCACATGTGTGAAAAATCTCTGGGGACAGATAAAAGCAGAAAAAATAAGCTGATACATAATAGGAGGGAATGGGAACCAGTTTGCTAGAAAAACAATAACCATAGAATGATCTGAAAACACAAAGTTATTTTTTAATATTTTTGAAATACAGAATACACTTTTGAGAATAGGAATAATATCTGGTCAACAGGCTTACAGTTATGAATCTTAACACATTATTAAAACAAATGGTAATACTTTTGAATATATTGTGAATATATTTTCAAATGAAATTAAGACATTTCTTTAAAAATATTTTGGAGATGACTGCAAAAGTAGTATGCTACTTTTTAATTGAATTATGTTATTAATGATGATGTTTGAGGGCAGAAACTTGTAAAAAGTAATAAATAAGCTATAGAGAACTAATGCACAGCATAATATATATATATATACAATAGTATAATCATGCAATGTGATAAATATCACTACAATGGCAATTATGTTACAATATATAAATCTATCAAAGTGGTACCCTATACACCTTAAACTTATACAATATTACATGTTAAATGTATTCAGTAAAAAACAAACAAATGAAATATATCTTGTTAAGTTCATTTTTTCAAATTCACCCAGAGTAAAAGATATATTTATTTAAATAAAAATGTTGTGTAGTATAAAAACCATTTCTTACAAAATAGTCAAATAAAAATCAAAATATTTTATAATATTGACTAAAAAATATCTGTAGCACCATGTCCTGTTGTGAATGGCTTTGTTTCTATAAATGGGCTTCTATTAAAAATGCTGCAGGTTGAGTACTTGCTCTTATTGTCCTCATAATTATTTTGGGGAGTAAATTAAAAATCTGAATCAACATTAAAAATACAATCTATGTTTTATGTATACTTTATGTATCTGTGGCACTCTAGAAACAAGTTTTAATAATATTTGCATTATTTGGCTTTATAATAAGATGTATAAATATAAGACATTTATTTAAAAATAATTCTAAAGTTTAAAAGAAAACTAAACAATTTCTATATTAAAATTCAAAACATTAAATAAACAAAGAACAACTTAAAATTAATCATAAAATAGTATAATATACCATACAACTACATAAAAACTGTAGATACTTGATATTAGTAATATAAAACATTTGCTATGCCCTTACTGTGAGAAATATCAAAATCACATATTTATTTATTTCTCACTATTTCTATGATGTAAGGTCTGTTAACAACTATCTACAAACTTGAGGGTACACAAAAACTATTTAAAACTTTTCATTTTAAACACATTTTAGACTTACAGAGAGAGTTCCAAAAGTAGTACAGAGATTTCCCTTGTATTTCTCACTATGAGTCTTCTAATGTTAGCATCTTGCAAAACCATAGTACAATATCAGGAAGGAGTACCTGAAAGTAAAAAGAAAAAAGAAGTCCTAAATTTGGATAGAACAGACATTTCTTTATTCTATTTTATTTTATTTTATTTTTTATTTTATTAGTTTCAAGTAGACAGTACATTAGTTAGACATTTATATAGTTTATAAAACGATCCCTCTAACTGCTCTTTCTCTCTTCCAGCTCTCCACCTAGAAATTATATTAGTGCTAACCGTGTTCCCTATGCCGTGCTCCCCATCCTCAAGATCATCTATCTACTACTAATTTGTACTTCTTTAACCCCTCATTCCATTCTCCCAGCCCCCCAATCTTCCTCCCCTCTGGCCATCTCTAGATTGTCCTCTATATTTGTGGATTTGTTTTTGATTAGTTTAGAACAGAACATTTTATCATATTTTTTCCTGAGAAAAAAATAACATTCCTGTTGAAATCCTTAAATATTTTCTGAAAAATGTTCATAGAATCAAGACATGTTCTATGATGTTAGTTATCCATTTATCCTGTTAACTCTCAACTATCAGCCAGAATCTGAAGATGTTGAACCATTTTTTTCTTGTATATGTAATCTAACAATAATTGTATAGCTAGTATTTTTTTTCCTATGTGAAATAGCCCTACCAATAGTAGATCTTTGAAGTATCCTTGTAAGAGCCTTAATCCTTGAATATAAAATTGCAAAAAAAAAAAAAGATACATACTGATATCTAAATGTGTGAAGTCTTTCTTAATAAGAAGAGGGAATTAGTTTATCAAGTTATTAGATTATATATATACTATTTTCTGGACTTATATGACTATGTGGAAGGGGTAAAAAAAGAAGAAGAAGGAATCACCTGTATACTTCTTTCTTGGCAAATTGTCTCCAGGTGTAAAAACCTCTGAGGTAGCTATATGACCGGGTGACAAATCTTTTCTCAAGTGTGATAGTTTCTCAATCTTTGCTTTTAGTAATATTGAAGAATCAGTATTATTGGCTAGTCAACCACTAATAATAATTTAATAAGTAAAAACTATTAATATTATAATAATAGGTTAATATTATATTAATATTAATATATAATACATTACTATGTGATATTTGACAGTTAACTCCAAAGGAAGTAAAAAAAAAACAGACATTACTGTAAATATGTTTTTTAGTATGTGAATGAGTTTTCTCAGTTCTTACATCTATAAAAACAAATAGAAATAGAATTGATGAGTGTTATCTCATTTGCTCAATTATAATTTTAAAACATAAAATTAAGACTCTCAAATATCAAGTGAATATGTATCAAAGATTTTTAAAAATTCATTAATTAATGAGGGACTCAGTAACATGATCCATGTGAGAATTTGACTTAAGATTTCTATTCTTTACCAGGTAATATTCTTTATCATTGCTATGTAAAAGAATTGTATGTATTACAATTAGCTTTCTATATTTTTACTTTGGACTCTACAGAGCTGCAAAATGGCGTAGTGGATAGAAAGCTATATAAATCCATATACCACTACAGAATCAGAAAATCCCTGGATTTCCTGAAACTACACCTGGTAATCTCTTTGCCCATTCCCCAATCTTGAGAAAAATTTCATGATGCATACTAGTAATAAGTAATAATAAAGAATAGTGAAGTATTTGGGAGAAAGCACAGTCTCATTCATTTTATTAAAAGATGCATTTTAAATATCATTTTACTTTTTATACTTAATAATTTTTTTCAAACAAATATTCTTATGTTGTTTAGATAACTGCAATGCTAAAATAATCCAGAAAAATTTTGCGACCTCTAGAATCTATAGTAATAAGAAATACTTTTTTCCAAAATCTATGGCAGAGAAATGTAATAAAATAATCAGTTATAGATATTCAGGTGTAAAATTATATTCATTTAAATAAAATGCTATAGGGAAGCAAAACTGAAATACAAGTTCAAGTATGAAAAGAAAATGGTAATAAAATTTCATATATATTTAAAAGTGCTTTTTCATGATTTTTAAAAAATAGATGATAATGGATATAACATAAAATTGCTCTCATATTAGGATTTCATTGAATATATTTAAAAGTGCTGTAATAGTTTGATTTTAAATGTTGAATATTACCAATATGCTGTGTTCTAATAAATTTTATTTTCAGCAGTTCCTAGGGTTCTAGTTTGCAGATCCCTAATTTAAGCCAAAATGTTTTGTTTGGGGCAGCTTTCTTATATAGTAATAAAGCAATGAAATATCCATTTATAGGAGGGAAAAATAGCTTCTCCAGAAGCTGTCCTCCATAGATTTTTACTTTTTGTACAGAAAAGTCTCATGGTCAAGGTTAACTGCAAAGAGGTTACTGTTTAGTTATCTACACTTTACAGCAAAAGACAGCAAGGGAGAAAGTGGTTGGGATCAAGTATCAACTGAAACCAAACTTTCTTATGTAATAGGGTCCTAGATATTAGTGAGTTTTGCTCTTTATTGTGGGGAATCTTGAGGGAAGAGTTAGTTACTCCATCACTCCTTTCCTCTAACAAACACTATTTGGTCCTAAGAATGACTATATTTCTTTCTGTGAGTATTAAAAATAAAGTGTCAACTTAATTGAATTCCAAATGCAAAAGTAATTCATTAAAAAATGATTATAAGATATTGTTTATTTAATCAACTTCAAAAATATATTCCAGGTCTGCAATCACATACCTCAATTAACTGTGAAGAAATTATTTAAAACACAGACATATTAATAAAAAAAAAAAAAACACTTAAGAAAAACTGATACTCCTTTATTCTAATTAATATAGAAAGCTAAATATCATATAATTTACTCTTTGTGGTTGTAAAGATGACAATGTCAGGTTACATTATTATCCCAAGAACCACTCACTAATTAATAACCCAAATTCGTGTTTACTTTTGAATATTAATTGTCCTTGAAATAACATTTCAATCTTCTCCAAAGCTGACTAACCAGTTCTTCATGCCCTTGAAAATCACAAATTCAGTCACTCTAAACTAAGAAAGAAGAAGCATATATTTATTTAAAAATAATTTAACCCTTAAATTCTAAGCAATTATTCATGAATAAATAATAAAAAATATACTTATATGTTAGAGAGAAACAAGTATAAATTATTTAGATGAATAAAATTTTATTTGAAGCACGAATTGTTAAAATCAGAGCTCTAAACATATTTCTCTTCTGCAATGATCCCTCTTCTGTCACCACCCCAATAAAACTGTAAGATACTTCCTATATCACAGGGGCTATTGATGTCCCTAATTCTGTCACTACTTAGATACATTTAATTTGGATCTAGAATTAATGATCCACATTTTTAAAAATAAATTTACTGCACATTTATATGCAACATTATATTGTGATATGTTTCAAACACAATATTGAAATTATTAAAGAGAGAATATATCTGCATACACTACCTAGATTCTAGCATTAACGTTTTACTACGTTTGCTTTTTCAAAAATCTACTATGTGTCTATTCATTCTTCAATTCATCATTGTACTTTCTGCTAAATACTTCAGCATGCATATCAACTTGTCTTCAATATTTGTATACAATTTTTTTTCTTTTATGGTAACATTTAAACATAAAATCATAAGTGTACATTCACTGTATGTATGCATTAAAAAATTCATACAGATGTGTAATCCAGAAATCTATCAAAATATGAAACTTTATCAAACCCCCAGAAAATTTTTTCTTACCTTTTTCAATAAAACCTTGCCCCATTTCCCATGAAACAACCATTGTTTTTGTTTTTTCACCATTAATTGTTTTTCTTTTGTTATAAATCTTGATGTAAAGTATATCACACCATATATGTAGATATAACTCTTGCTCAACAGATAGATATATAATAGATCAATCAAAAGGTAGATAGATGATAGGTAGATAGAAAGATAGATGATAGATAGATAGATAGATAGATAGATAGATAGATAGATAGATAGATAGATAGATAGATAGTTTGTTGCATGTATCAGTAGTTCATTCTTTTTTATTTCCGGGTAGTACTTCATTGTATGGATGATGTATCACACTTTGTTTAATCATCCTCTTACTGATGGACAACTGGCTAGTTCCAGTTTTTACCTGTTGTAAATAAAGATGCAATGAATATTGTTTTACAAGTTTTTTAGAACAATTTTCATTTTTAGGGGGTAAACATCTGTGAATAGAATTGCTGAGTTTAAAAGCAAGTATGTACTGGGTGGGGTATAGTAGTATCTCATTATTTTACTGTACATTTTATACGGCATATGCTCAAGTTAAAAAACTTCATCAAATACAACTATAGAGAAAAAAATAAAATTCTATATAACAATGATAAGCACTGTTAACATTTTGGCATGTGCCTCAGAATTTCTTATTTCTCCGTATATGAATATTTACATTTGGATTAATTTTTTAATTAAAATATTATCCCAAAATATTATTAAGAACCAATTATATGCAGAATATAGTAGAGAGCAAAACAGAATTTGCATGAAGCTTACAATGAAGAATAAAAATAATACTTAACTCACACATACTGGTGTCAAGCATAAGATTTGATGTGTATTTGTTTGAATTATCTCATTTAATCACTACATTGACCCCATGAGGTAAAAATAGCTTGCCTAAGTTTACATACCTAAGACATGAAGACAAGGGATAGGAAATAAATGAACTCAAGATGTCTGGGCCCAGAGCCTTCGCCAATAACCCTGTAGCATAGTTGTGCACCAGGATACCATTCACACTCTAGGATCCTTAGTGCCTATTCTATTAAGAATATTGTATATATGTGTAACTGCTCCTCCTTAATAATATGTAATAAATACAATCCTGCATTACTTTTGACAATTTTTAAGTATCTCACCACAATATTATTTATTTTTAAAATAACCTCAATAAATAATTCTATTAAGAACCATGCTTACTATACATATTTAAACATTTATCTTTATACTCATGTTTCATTGCTTCCTTAGGATAAATGTTTGAAAACAGAGTTGTTAGGTAGAAGGTTATTCATATTGAAAATTTTTATATCTAATTCTGGTTTTTCTCCAAAAAGATGTCAACTTGCATTAATAGAATATTAGAGTAGCCATTTCCCAAAACCCCTTATAATACTGATATCAGTCCTTTTAATCTTTTTTATTCAAATTTGAAATTTAATTTTACTTAGCAAACATTTCTAAAATTTATATTTTTACCAAAAAATTATTACCTTTTTTTGTAAAGAAAGTGTTTGTGTGTTGAGCCCATTTTTAAATACAATTATATGTACCTGGTTGCCATTACTTAGTAAGTTACAAGCATAAACAATAATTTTAACACTTTGTTCACACATTTCCAGAAAATATTTTTTCACTGATAAAATGTACAGATGAAAAAAGTATTTTAAAAATATTTTTAGTGTCTATAGAATTTGTAGTAATGACTCCAAACTGATATAACTTCTATACTAGTTATTAAAATGCAAAAACAAGTATGTCAGCATCACCTATGGTCTAAGAATCAAGAAATAGAAATAAAAAATTGAGTTACTATATTGTTCTGACTTTGGTCTATTGGACTCACTCATTCGTTTATTTTTATTAAAAGCTACTAAGAACCAGTCATAGTTTTCAATGCTGAGCATATATCAACTAAAATGGGGAAAAAAAAGTTTAAAAAGGTTTTGTCTGCAGAGCTTACACTTTAGTAGGAGATGAAGATTAGAAATGTTAAATAAATGTTATTGTAAGGTGTGATAATTGTTCCAGGACAAGAAAATAAAACAAAGCAAAAACAGAGTAAAAAGAATAAAGAATTCTGATGTGAGATGGAATGATGTTAGGATTACAATTTTAAGTAAAGAAGGACCAAGAATAATTTTCTAGCAAAATTTAAAAGAAGTAGTTTGGCTTATTAATCTACCTGTCCGGGTCTTTGTCATCTTTCTGGTGTTTATGTGGGAGACAGGTATGTATTTATGTGACAATATATATCAAGTTGTTTTTTTAACACTGCATTTAGAAAGGAGTGTAATACCTTTTAAATTCTCAAGGATTCATAGATAAACAAAATGAAATAAATATATATTTGTGAATATCATGGCATAATAATAGTGTAATTATAATAAAAGCTCCAAATTTTTTCATATATTTTTAAAGTTTAAAACTTATAAAACAAGTATTGCTTTTCCTTTTTCAGTGAAAATTTTTTTCTGTGAAACTTTGGAATCCAATGGAAATTTGTTTTTCATAAGGAAACAATTTGGTATAAAATATTCTTTTTAAATTAACCATAGTGCATATTACTAGCAAATTTATCATGCTCCATTGCATACATTAAGGCACTTAGCTAGCTCGAATAGTAATCTTAAAGGAATATATATATTATTAAAAACATTCCACCAACAGTCCAGTATTTTAAAAACTATAGAATTGTACATTTATTTTCTTTCATGTTTCTAGTTTTAGTTATTAAATATAATTATAAATAAAATTTGATGAGGCATTCACATTTTTGCATACATTTTTATTCCCTTGGAGTTCTGCTAATGAAAATTGGCATTACAAATCTGGTTTTGAATGAAACTCTAATCTCATTTGTGAATCCTTGTAAAAGTCTATGGGTTTATCTATAATATATTTAATATTCAGAAATAAAATGTTACATAATTTTTGTACACTTAAGATTTACTGATTGTAAGTTTACTTAAAACTACAAACTGAAATTCATTTACATAAGTGTAACATATTGTTTTTCTCATGTTGCTCTGCTGAAAGGATAATTACTCTAAAAAGGTAGAATTTGCAAGCTTTCTTAGACAATTCAACACATAGAAAATAATTCATCCTCCCACTCCCCAAATTTAGAAAACTTCCAAATAAATTAATGTTAATTGAATTTTTTACTTTATTCATTTAAAACATACAAGGTAAATTCAAGCAGACATCATGTGCTGCTTGATGGAAGAACACCACACAGTCTATGAAATAATCTTACCTAAATACCAATTTATAAAAAATATAGACAGGAAAATCTATTAAATAATACCACAAGGAGGCAATAAACAGAATCCAGACTGTGGGAAAATATAGTGAACCAAAAAAAAAAAAAAAAAGGATATATTTGTCAAATACTTTGCAATAAAAAGAGAAAGAAATACAGGGAATAATAGATTTTAAAAAGACTGTGCATACTTTGTATTGATCATGATCCAAATGAACAAACTGTAAATAAAATGTCATGTGAAATATTTGGAAATTTGAACACTAGTTACATATCGAGATATTTACCAGTAGAGTTGTACAAAGTCTGAGGAAATAAGTAAGAATGCACAATAAACAAGATTGGCATGAATTGATAATTGTTGAAGTTAGATGATTGGTTTATGAAGCTTATTATGTTATTATTTTTTTTATACATCAAACTTTTTCCATAATATTTTTATGTAAATTAATGACTTCATATGAATAAACAATGTCATATGCTTAAAATTTGATAAAGAATTGTGACTTACTGAAGGTCAACTGTAATTGAAAATAAAAAAACATTAACAAACAAGCAACAGAAGACTTTTAGGAGAAATATGTATTTAATATATATATTTACTGAACATTATTGGCCAAGTGGAATTTCTCTTCAGGAGATTACCTGCAGGAAACTGCACCTTAGAAACCACTATTACTATATAACAAACTCCTTAATGAATCAGTTTTATTATAATTTTGGGTTAGTTAGAGGAATTGTTTACACTTTAAATAATTGAGTATTATAGAATACAAATCATTTTTATTTATCAGGTATGTGATTTGTATATAATGTGTTTATTTGTAGTCTAAATAGGATACATAGGAATGTTTAGTCCTAGGGATGCAATATGGATATAATTATATCAAAATAACTAGATTAGTTATCGACTGATATGTAACAATAAACCTAATGGTTTAAAACTACATATTTATTAGTTCACAGTTTCTGGAAGTTAGGAGTCTGGGCACTGTTTATATGGTTTGTCTGCAAGGTTGAAATCAAAGGTATCAGCCTGGCTGCAGGATCATCTGATGCTTACCTGAGAAAGGATATGTTACCTTATTCATGTGTTGATTTGCAGACCATCAGACTGAATGCTACCTACACATAAGGGGAGTTAATTACTCTAGGGTATAAATACTAGGTATTTATCCTAGAATATGTCTACCATATTAACCAAATCAGTAATATTTATAAAAATAACAACAAATCTATAATAGAGTATAGAAAAAACCAATCTCTTTATTTTCTGCTTATTAGGCTCAGTTGCACAATCTATTTTGTATGAAACTAATCCTTAAAATAATTTCACATTTTTATATATCACTCAAATAGCAAGAACCACTTTGCTTCTGCCACAACTGGGGAAGTTTCAAAAGCTGATGAATGGGGAGGTAATTTTTGAAAAAAAAAAAAAAAAAGTCATTGCTACAGCTTCTGTCTCCAGAAACTATACTCAGAAACTACTTACCCTGTAATCTACTTCTTTCCCCATTTGACTCAGTTCTACATTAAAATCTCTCACAGATGCAATTAACTGACTAGCGACCATGACTGCAAAAGGGTATTGAGAAAATGTAATATTTTAGTTTTCCAGCTAACAGGTCTCCATACTAGAATGGGATATTAGGTAGGCTAATTTATCCATAAAAATTGATCAATATCTATGTCTATAACTACATATCTACGAACTGATTCAATAGTAAGAAAATAAAGTTACCTCTTGTATTCTAATTTAAAATAATCTCACTATTTTCAATGACAAAACCTTAAAAGAATTTATGGAGCTAGTCTTGTTGAAAATTTTTATAGGTTTATTCAAAATAATAATCATTATTATGTAATAATATCTTGTATTATATGTTACTTTATCTTTCTTTAATTTACCTAATTATAACTCATACTCATCACTATTCATTTACAGTTAGAATAGTCACTTTAAAATCTATTCTATGTATAGAAGTAGAGAGGCATCAAAACACCCAATGTAACTTGCCTAATCTACTTGTAATATAGTAAGTTTAGGTTATAAGACCACTAAAACAGTACTCTTTTTACTCTAAAGTGAATTTTGGACTTTAAGTAAACTTGGCAATTTAAAGTTTAAAATTTAGCCAATTTTTGGAAAATTTTCAGCTAAAATTTTCTTATCTTTCTCCTCTCCTTACCTGAGCATGGAACAGGAACATTATTTTAACCATTGTCTTGTGGGCCAGATATAGCTTTTTACATTCTCACTAACCTTGACTCTGTGATAGCTCTATTTCAGTTTATCAGTATCAAATGTGAGTTGTGAAGAAAGAGCAAATAAGAGAGCCTTTGTCCAAACTGAAGGAGCAGGTAATTCTCAGGTTCAGCTAACCATTGTCAGAAATTTGCCAGATCTTTTGATATTTCAGAGAGCAAAAAATATATATATTTTGTAACATTTATTATTTTCAAATATTCTCTAACTATTTTTTTTAAATAAAGATTTATACAGAACATTTAAAATCTACAAGGAAATTGCTGTTGGTACCCAGGATGCCTGCTCACAACACCTGACATCTTTTTGCATCTCCAGAAATTTGAATCTCATTTTTAAAGTTAATAAAGTGCTACAGTATTTTTTAAAGTTTAACACTGAAAGATTAGTGTCTTTGTGATAGTACTAATATTATAATTCTTCTCACAAGCTGTGGCACTTATTCCTTGAGTTTCAATCATTTTTCTCACTAGTAGTTATCTGTTACAATTATCTATTATTAAATAAGATAAAATGGTTTAGAAGAATTAATCTTACTTCCTCCCATTTATAGTTACCATTTCCTGGCAGAATATGTAGTTTTGTTTGTTTGTGTGTGTGTGTGTGTGTGTGTTTTAATGAGAGGATGGATTTTTGAAACATCATTTAGATTTCTACTTAATCATGATAGATTTAAATCCATAGGCATATCTCTATTTCCTCTAAAAATCATTACAGAAACAGCAAAGGAATAAGTTTTAAAAAAGTTATTAATCTACAAACCCAGAGGACAGAATATTATACAAGAACAAGAGATGTCAATATATTTTTGGGAGCTAAAAGGAGAGGGAGGACATAATGACTGACATAGCAGAACAAAGAAAAGTGAAGAGCAAGTGCCTGCAGACAAGAAGCCGATGAATAGCCAGCTACTTTACACTCTAGAAAGATTCAGAAATCACTGCCAAGGAGCCAAAGTGTATGGGAGTGAAAGAGAAGCTGAAAACAGGGATGATGTTTTAAGACATGAAGAATAGTTAGGCTTCCAGTTTCTCTGTAACTCTGTGCAGATGTAAACTATCAAATTCCCACTTCTACAGGAGAAATTAAAGTTTAGACTCAGCAGCATGAGACTTGGAGGTACTTTACTGCAATTAATAGCAGTAAAATTAAAGGCAGTATATGGTATTGAATGTTGGTATCCTCTCTCCAGGCATGTCTCAGGTTCAGTTACCAGTAATCTAACAGTTAAATATGTAACTTTTTAAGTGGTAGATTACAGGATTCATTGCTGGAAGAACTGAAGGGTCCTGGGGAGAAAAGGACTTGCATATAGTAAAACACTGGGATGTTCCTGAATCCCACTATGCTACAGTGTACTCTCCCTTTTCCTTTCCCTCACACACAAATCTATTTCAGCCACCTTTTTCTGAGTCTCTTTCTAAATGAGAAATATGAAAGAAATTATGAAAAAGAAATAACAAAAGAAAATATGAAAGAAAGTCAAGTAACACCGTATAAAAAGAGAACATCCAATACAGAGGACAGTTGGAGGAAAATGAGGAGGAAAACAACACTGAAAGAAACAGACAAAAATACAAGAAAACAGATCTCAAGACTATCATCAGTGTTCTTAGAAACTAAAATAATGGATACTATTGAAACCAGAGGACAACCCAGTCTGGGGCTCATGCTGCCTGCGCCATTCAGCCAATAGACCAACATAGAAGTTAGGCTATCTAGAACAAGCGTTTATTTTTGAAGCATTGGTGATCTGAGAAGGCAACAGGTTAACACCTTCAAAAACTGTCTTACCTTTCTCAGTCAAGCGTGAGGTACTTAAGGGAAAGTCTGGGCTTTGTTCCAGAGGCTATGCCATTTGGGGTATGGAGCGGGAGGACGGTCATTCAGCATTACAGAGCTTTCCAGCCTTTCTTCTGATTAAGTCATCTTTCTTGCAGCATCTCCAACCCAGGAACAAAGTCAGGAAGAGTCAGTCTGTAAAGAATGCTAGGCCATAAAGATTGTGACCAGCAAGCATTAGAACATTAGTCACAAGTTTCAGGGCAATTTTCTAAGGCAAGGAGCATTCCAAGGTTTGAGTCAGGCTAGGAGCAATCTATTGTCTAATTAAACACTGGAGAAACTGGGAAAAGTGGGGCTGAAAATATTGTGAAACCTATAGTATGGGCCCCTTATGCCAAGACCCACTTTACCACAAGAAAAAGAACATTCAGAAAATAGAAAATAACTTTTCAAAGTTAAATGTGTAAAAGTCAGAAAGTAAAAAGACAGATCATAGAATAGTGAGAGAGGAAGTTAATGAAATTTTCTGCGAAGTAGTAAAAAGAAAGTGATTGCACACTGAAATAAAAAGACAATTAGACTCCCAATCTATGAGGCCAACTATCTAACGATAGGGTTTCAGGAAATGAGAAACAAAGGAAATAAATGGAGTGATATTAAAGAATTGAAAAATAGAAGAATGTTTCCCAGAATCCAGATTGAAATGGCTATGGTTTGGGAAAAATGAATTAAAATAAAACTAAACCAAAAGCACAACTGTAAAATTTTAGATAAGCAGAAAAAAGTGTAAAATAAAATCTTACACACTCATTTATAACTTCAACAATTAACAGTTAATCACAAATCTTTTCATCTACATCCTCGCCACTTCTTGCCATCCTGTTTTTTTATTTTAAGTTTTCAATAACTTTATTAAGATATAATTTACATAGTATAAAATTCATTTGTTGTAAAATACAACTCAATAAATTTTAGTAAACATTTACAGTTGTGCCTATGACAATTTAAGAACATTTCTATTACTCTCAGAAGATCTTTTATGTTCATTTGTAGTATTCTAATCCCACCCAACCCTACGTAGGTTTTCTGTTTATATGTTTGTCTTTTCTGGATATTTTATTTAAAAGGAAGAATATAAAAAGTACTTTTCCTTTTTGCATGTGTCTTCTTTCATCTAGCATACTGTTTTTGAGATTAATTCATGTAGCATGTATCAGTAATTAATATTTCATTCCTCAATTATGTTCCATTTTATGGATACATCGTATTTTTCTTACCCACTTATTAGTTGTGGACATTCAGCTATTATGAATATTTCTCACATGAATATTCATTTTCATTTTCATCTCTCTCAGGTACATTCTTAAAAGTGGAACTGATGAGTTGTATGTTATATTTATGTTTACCTTTATAAGAATCTGACAGATTATTTAAAGTGGTTGTATCACTTTACATCTCAAAGCAGTGTTTGAAATTTCTAATTTCTACATGTCCTTGTCAATGGTTGGTGTGTCTCTATCTTCAGATGACATAATCTTATATATAGAAAACCTTAAACACTCTGCAAAAAAAAAAAGTTAGAAATAATTAACAAATTCAGTAAAGTTCCAGAATACAAAATCAGTGTACAAAAATCATTTGTATATCTAAATACCAGAAATGAACAATTGGAAAGAGAAATTTAACTTTTTAAAAAATTTACAATAACATTTTAAAAATAAAATACTGGGCAGAAGACGGTGGACTAGATAAAAGCAGGGTTTGTCTCCTCCCAAGACAGCATGAAATTACGACCAAATTATAAAATAATCAATGCGGAAAATCACCTTAAGTCCAGCTGATTATAACACCTACATTTGATAACAGAAAGGAACCACATCAAAACCAGTAGGAGGGGCAAAGTCCTGAATCAGGCTGGACCCGCATCCATGGGTGGTGGAGGATCACCGAGAGTGAGATCAAGGCTGCAGAGGCTCTCCTGAAGAAGAAGGGTGCGTCCTGGTCTCATCTGGGTACTCCTCATCCCAGAGTCTCAGCCCAGGGAAGAGGAGATTTCAATAATTCTGACTATAGAAACTAGATTCAGCCACCTGGGTGAGACAGGAGGCAACTAAGACCTTAGACATCTCTTTGAAGGACCTGCACACAGATTTTCTGACCTGTGAACAGTCACCCAAGACATTGGCGGTGGGTCTGAGGCTTGTGCAGGATTCATTCTGAAAAAGTCTCCATTACCTGGTGTCAGAAAGAGGGCTAGAAAGGCAGCCACCATTGTGTAGTGGGGCCACTACAAACTAAGCCAGCTTGATTGTGCAGACCCCTCACACAGAGCCATTAGGAGAAGCTGGTCTGAGGAGATCAGCCCACTCCACCTAACCTTCAGACTGCCAGGAACAGTTGTTTATGGTTGGATGCCAAGATTGGAGCTGAGTGATTCAGAGTGAAGTATTCACAGCGGAGTGGCCATTGTTGTGAGTGTTCTTTCCTAAGGCAGCAAAAATGGCCAGTCCTGTAAGTTACATCTCAATTCCCATTGGGAGACTAGTGCTATGAGCCGTATTTTAACAGAAAACAGGGTGGAGTGAAAGACCTCCTCAGATCTCTCCCCTTGAAACAACAATAAGCTGAACATCTAAAACCCAATAAAAAACAAAAAACAAACAAAAAACAAAAAACAAAAAAAAACACCCAAACTGTACACTAGCATGTCTGAACCTGGGATCTGCACATAAGAGCTACCACAGGTACTTTAAGGCATTATATAAAGCAGGAATCCAAGAGGCTTAGTTAGATGCCACCTAATGGAAACCAAAAGAAAAGTGCCTACTTTGCAACAGACTACACACAGACCTTTATATAATAAACCTTCTTTCTGGAAAATAGTATAATATACTTCCATATAGTATAATATACTTAATGCCCTGGCAGAGAAGTAGTCCATTAAACACCATGAATAACCAAGGTGACAAGACACCTCAGAAAGAAAGAGAAAAATCTCCAGAAAATAAGCTGACAGACATAGAAATATGAGACTTAAATGACAGAGAATTCAGGATGGTACTTCTGAAAAAACTCGAAAACAAATCATATTAACAATTTCAGGAATTGAAAAAACAACTAGATGAGCAGAGCAAGGAGATTGAACCCCTCAAAAAGAATCATTAGAATTTCTGGAGATGAAGAACAAATTGCAAGATGTGAAAAATGAAATAGCAAGCTTGGGAAATGGAGTTGACCAAATGGAGGAAAGGATCAGTGATATTGAAGACAGAAATCTAAAAATAAATCAGAAGAAAAGAGAGAGAAACTGAAGAATGAAAAATAATGAAAGAGAAATACAAGAACTAGCTGATACCATCAGGAGAGAAAACATAAGAATAATGGGCATTATTCAAAGTGAGGAAAAGGAGTACGGACTAGAAAGCATTATCAGACAAATAGTGGATGAGAATTTCCCAAATCTAAGGAATGAGCTGGAGTTTGGAATTAAAGAAGTTAACAGAACACTCAACTATTTCAACCCAAAAAGGTCTTCACCAAGACACATTGTATTAAAATTATCAAAAATCAATGACAAAGATAGAATTTTTAAGGCAGCCAGGGAGAAGAAAATGATAACATATAAAGGTAACTCCATTAGATTATCCTCGGACTTCTCAGCCCAAAAATTACAAGTTAGAAAGAAATGGAATCAAATATTTAAACTATTAAGTGAAAGGAACTACCAGCCTAAAATAATGTATCCAGCTAAGGTATCCTTTAGATATGAAAGAGAAATTAAGACCTTTCCAGACATACAAAAATTGGAATTCTCCACTACAAAACCTGCGCTACAGTAAATATTGAAAAAATAGAGCTCTCCTAAAATAAAATAACAGCAACAAAAATATATAATTAGCAGTAAAGTGACTATCAGGTAAATAGAAGCAGAGGAGTGCAACCCTTACTAACAACAGGGCATTAATCTTAAATAATAAGAAGAGAATTGCTATAGCAAGATAATAATGAACATTCAAAAGTTCAAAGGGACAAAATTGAGACAACAAAATGACTAAAAAGAGGAGAATTTAAAGATCCAAATTCTCAAAGGGAAAGGGAGATAAGGCACACGAAGAAGAAAAAGCACCATTGTGTGTGTGTGTGTGTGTGTGTGTGTACATAGAGATAGAGATATTCATAATGGTAACCACACACCAAAGATTCAGAACTAAAGTATATAACATAAAACAAGAAGAACCAGAGGAAAAAAACCACAAAAGCCAACCAAAATAAAGAAAACAGAAACACAAGGACAAGGAAGCAATGGAAACACCGAGCTACCAGAAAGCAAAAGATAAAATGGCTATAAGAAGACCTCATATTTCAATAATCACGCTAAATGAAAATGAACTGAACTCACCAATAAAAAGGCACAGAGTTGCAGAATAGATCAAGAAACAAATCCCAACCATATGCTGCCTCCAGGAGAAACAGCTCAGCTCCAAAGACAAATAAAGACTTAAAGTGAAAGGGTGGAAAATGATATTTCAAGCAAATGACATTCAGAAAAAAGCAGGAGTAGTGGTACTAATATTAGATGAACTAGACTTAAAAATAAAAAAAAAGTAAAGAAAGATACTGAGGGGCACTTCATAATGATAAAGGGAATCATGCACCGAGAAAATATAACAATATCTATGCTCCCAATCAGGGAGCTCTGAAACATGTAAAGCAATTACTAACAGAACTAAAGGGAGAAACAAACCAAAACACTGTCATAGAAGGGGATCTAAATACTCACTGTTGGCTATGGACAGATCATCCAAACAGAAAATCAATAAGAACATAACATCTTAAAATGATACATTAGACCAACAGGACATAATTGACATTTATATCCCTTTCATCCTAAAACAGCTGCTTATACATTCTTCTCCAGTGCACCTGGAACATTCTCAAGGTTCTACCACACACTGGGACACAGTGATAGCCTCAATAAATATAAGAGGGTTGAAATGATTCCAACCATATTCTCTGATCATAGTGCTTTGAAACTAGAGATCAACTGCAGAAAGAAAGCAGGAAAAAAACACAAATAAATGGAGATTAAATAACATGCTACTGAAGAATGGGTAAGAGAAGAAATAAAAAGAGAGATCAAGAGATACATAGAAATAAATGATAATGATAGTACAACATATCAAAACTTTTGAAACATGGCAAAAGCAGCCATAAGAGGAAAGTTCATATCATTACCTGCCTACCTCCAAAAACAAGAATGAGCCCAAATAAACAGCCTAACACTTCATCTTAAAAAACTAGAAAAGGAAGAACAAATGAAGCCTAAAGTCAGCAGAAGGAAACACATCATCACAATTAGAGCAGAAACAAATGAAATTGAAAACAAAACAATAATAGAAAAAAATAAATGCAACAAAGAGCTGATTCTTTAAGAAGGTTAATAAAATTGACAAACTCCTGGCTAGACTCACTAAAGAAAAAAGAGAAAAGACACCTATAAACAAAATCAGAGATAAAAGAGGGAAAATTATGACTGACATCACAGAAATACTAAAAAGTACATAGAAGTACGTAACACCAAATTGAATAATCTAGCAGAACTGGATTAGTACTTAGAAAAATACAATCTTCCTAGACTGAATCAAGAAGAACTGGAAAATCTAAATAAACCAATCAGCAGTATGGAAATCGAAACAATCATCAAAAACCCACCAAAAAAGTAAAAGTCCAGGACCAGATGGCCTCACCAGTGAATTCTACCAAACATTCAAAGGAGATTTAATACCTATTCTCTTCAAACTCTTCCAAAAAAAATCAAAGAGGAGTCAATACTTCCTCACTCATTTTATGAGGCTAATATTACCCTGATACCAAAACCTGATAAAGATAATACAGAAAAAGAAAACTACAGACCAATATCTCTCATGAACACAGATGCAAAAATCCTAAATAAGATACTAGCAAACCAAATATAGCAACATATTAAAAAAGATTATACACCACAATCAAGTAGGCTTCATTCCAGGGCAAGGGGATCGTTTAGCATATGCAAATCAATGAATGTGATAAGCCACATAAACAAATTAAAAAATAAGAATCATATGATTATATCGACAGATGCTGAAAAAGCCTTCAACAAGATACAGCACCCATTTATGATTAAACATTTTACAAAATTGGTATAGAAGGAAAGTACCTTATTATAATAAAGGCCATCTATTACAAACCCTCAGCCAATATGAATGGTGAAAAACTAAAAACCTTTCCTCTAAGATCGGGAACAAGACAAGGCTGTCCACTATCACCACTGTTATTCAATATAACTTTGGAGGTTCTAGCGAGTGCAATCAGGTAAGAGAAAGATATAAAAGGCATCCAAATAGGAAACAAAGAAGTCAAACTGTCATTATTTGCAGATGACATGATTCTCTATATAGAATACCCTAAAGACTTCAAAAGAACACTACTAGAAACAATAAGCAACTACAGTAAAGTTTCTGGATACAAAATGAACATTTAAAAATCCATAGTATTCCTATACTCTAAAAATGAAGTATCAAAAAAAAAGTTAAAAAAAAATTCCTTTTGCAATTGCAACAAAAATAATAAAATACCCAAGAATAAATTTAACAAAACGTAAGATTTATATATTGAAAACTACAAGACTCTAGTAAAAGAAATCAAAGCAGATACAAAGAAATGGAAAGATATTCTGTGTTCTTAGATTGGAAGAATTAACATAGTTAAAATGAGCATAATACCTAAGGCATTATACAGATTTAATACAATCCCCATCAAAATCTCATCAGCATTTTTTAAAGAAATAGAACAAAAAATAATCAGATTTTTATGCAAGCACAAAAAAAGTCCCTGAATTGCCAAAGCTATCTTGAGAAAAAAGAATGAGGCTGGAGGCATCACTCTGCCCAACTTCAAATTATATTACAAAGTGACAGTAGTCAAAATGACATTGTATTGGCAGCAAAACAGACACATGGACCAGTGGAACAGAATCAAGAGTTCAGAAGTAAACCTATATTTAAATGGGCAAATAATTGTCAACAAAAAAGCCAAAAACATACAGTAGGGAAAGGAAAGCCTCTTCAATAAATGGTGCTAGGAAAACTGGAAAGCCACCTGCAAAAGAATGAAACTAGACTGTTGCTTATTACCACCTACCAAAATTAACTCAAAATGGATTAAGGACCTGCATATAAGACCTGAAACAATAAAATGCATAGAAGAAAACATAGGAACTAAACTCAAGGACCTTGGACTTAAAGAGTTTACGAATTTGACCTCAAAGGCAAGGAAAGTAAAAGCTTAAAAAAAATGGCTAGGACTACATCAAACTAAAAAGCTTCTGTTCAGCAAAAGAAACTGTCAACAAGGTAAAGAGACAATCATCAGAATGGAAAAATATATTTGCAAGCAACACCTCCGATAAGAGCCTAATATCCAAAATATATAAAGAACTCATACAACTCAATAACAATAACAAAACAAATGATCCAATCAAAAAATGGGCAGAAAATCTAAATAGAAACTTCTCCCCAGAGGACATACAAATGGCCAACAAAAATATGAAAAGATATTTATATTTTTTATCTTACATCTCTAGTTATTAGAGAAATACAAATCAAAACTACAATGAGATATATAATCTCACACTGTTAGATTGGCTATAATCAACAGGATAAGTAATAACAAATGTTGAAGGAAATATGGAGAAAAAAGAACCCTCATACACTGCTGGTGGGACTGCAAATTGATACAGCCACTATGGAAAACAGTATGGAGCTTCCTCAAAAAATTAAGAATTGATCGACCATATGATCCAGCAATCCTTCTACTGGGTATTTAACCCAAAGACTTGAAAAACTACATCTGAAAAGATATTTGCACACCAGTGTTCATAGAAATATTATTCACAGTGGCCAGGACATGGAGGCAACTGAAGTGTCCTATGATAGATAATTGGCTAAAGAAGCTGTGGTACCAATATACAATGGAATATTACTCAGCCATAAGAAGAGATAAAATACAGCCATTTGCAACAACCTGGGTGGAACTCAAGATAATCATGCTAAGCAAAATAAGCCAGACAGAAGAAGTTGCAAATCACATGATATCACTTATATGTGGGATATAAACCTAAAAGCAACAAATGAACAGGAGAAACAAACAGAGACTCCTGGACATGGACTATAGTGGTTACCAGAGGGTGTGGGGCGGGGAGGAGAGGGGTGGTAGACGGGATAAAAGGGGTCAAATATAGGGGGATAGGGGCAGGGTAAATTGAGTAAAGAAAATTAAATATATGGTAGCTGAAAGAAATTGGACTTGGATGGTAAACACACAATAGAATATATAGATGTTAAATTATAATGTACAACTGAAAATTTGTATCAACCAATGTTAACCCAATAAACTTAATTAAAAAAATAAAAATAAAAAATAAAAAATAAAAAATAAAATAAAATACTTAGAAATAAATTTAATCAAGGTGATGGAAGATCTGTACACTGAAAACTATAAGATACTGATTAAAGAGATTGAAAAAGACACAAGTAAGTGGAAAAAAATTAATGCTCATGAATTGGAAGAATTAATATGGTTAAAAAGTTCATACTACACAAGATGATCTACATACAGATCACTTATAGAAAGTGAAAGAACACTGTGGAATCGGTGTTTTAGAGTTGAAAGAGAATTTAAAGATCATGAACATGTAAATTCAGCTTGAACAAGTAACACAGATATAAAATATTAGTATATTTTATCCATTCATTTTTGTATGTTAGAAAAAAGCTTCAAGAAATTATGCTTATTTCATTTATTATGTGTGTATTTTATGTATGCACTAGTGGATGTTATAGTCTATGTTTAGTTTTTATTGGTTTTATCAGTTAGTACTTATCAATGTATTTAGTAAAAATGTCATCTAGAGGATTTATAGAAGTAACACAATGGTAGGTATTTTATCATTGCTGTCCCCTATATTCTCATATCTGTATATGGGTCTGATCTATTGGTTTCAGAATTGATTCAGAGCCTAGGTATATGGCAAAATTTAAGTAAAAATTTTATGGGGAACTGAAATAACATGATGCTCTGGAATTGTTTCTGTTGTGTGAAGAGAAATATTTGAGGTAGTGGTAATATTTAAGTGTAATTACTACTGATATTTAAAAATGCAGGAAATAAAAATGATAAATTAGTTCACTCATTGCAAAGGTCTATGCAGGTGTGCAAAAAAGCAGGAATGCTGAAAGCAGTAATTTCTAACAGATTAGTAACCGATATGTGTCTAATCTGATTTTATTTGCACAAAATAATAACTAATTTCATTTTAAACAGCAAAATCATATGCATTTAAATCTGCCTTAAGTTTCTATATTTTCCTGAGAGAACTGTTATTGTCTAAAATTACTTAGATAATTATTGAACTTTTTTATTCTTATATGATAATTGAAATGGTGAGAGCTTTCTAAAAGGATTACAAATATAGTTTCAGTTCCCTTCATTGATTACAGACTGGTCATTCTTTCACAGTACATTTTGATAGTTTTAGTTTGGCATGAACAGCTCGAAATATTTAACACAATGGTTTTCATAAAATGCAATTATGAGGTAGTAGATTGGCTGCTAAATAAATCAATAATCCTATTTAATGTGAATACTTACATTTACAGTCTTTTTTTTAAGAGACATGACATATATTCAAAACAGACATTGTAACACAAAAGTAATTATAATTGTTCTGTGCCTCTTAAAATAATTGATTCTGTACATAAATCTTAAAAAATCCATTACCTTTTATATATTGATTAGATAGATAATAAAATCTCACAGAACATAAATACTAACATGTTTTTTGATGATTTTGGCTGATAACCTTGAAAAGAGTGAAATTTTAAAATGAAAGTGGCTTTATTTCCTAAAGGAATGAAAATATAATTTGATCTATACTAAATAGAATCATTTAGGTGCCATATAGGATGCTAGCTTATAGTGATAAGAGAAAATGTTTGTAATCCTCATGGAAAATTAAAACAAAACTTTTTATACCATGCAAGTATGGTACTTTTTTTATTTTTAAGCATTTATAAAACTAACACAAGATGATTTAAAAAGTTAAAAAACATAAAATACATTTTTTTTTTAGGTGAGGCAACCCTTGGATGACCTCACAGATTGCAAGGACCTTATCAGCTTACAATCCATTTTCTTTTTTTTAAATTCTTTACACCTACAGCACCTGGTCTTCCTAGGTGGTCTCCCATTCAAGTACTAACCAGGCCCAACCTTGCTTAGCTTCCAGGATCAGACGAGATCGGGCTTGTTCAAGGTGGTGTGGCCATAGAGAAAACATAGAATACTTTTAACTTGTAGTTGTCATTATATAAAAGAGAAAAAATGAACTAATAATTAGATAAATATAAAATTTTGAAAGCAACACTTAAAGGCTTTTAAGAATATACCTTGAACTTATACCTTCAAGATTTGTCTTCCTTGTCTAGGACAGTGTAACTTCAGTATTTAGTGCATACTTACTAAATCATTATAATAAAAACAAGTCAAGAAAATTGTGGCATGAATGTATCAGAGACTATGCTCTGATATATTCAACCAGAATAATTTTTTTAACGAATCAAAGTTATATGCTTTGGGCAGTACACACACTTTCTACCTTACTGCATTTCCCACCATTCCATGTTGCCTTATAGCCTTTTGTTTCACTCATTTTCTTAACCTGCTGATCTTCAAAAGTATTGAGTCTATAGTCAAAAGTATCTTGCACTTTGCTGATATGGCTCTAACTTACAGAATATCTAAATCTGGTCACAAAATCAAATATATTATTCATAAACCTTGAGCAATCTGTATACATGGTAGCAAAATAGAATATTTGTTTTCCAGATAGAATGTTTGGCAAATAAATATGTTTCATTTGCTAATTTTTCTTGTTTTTAAATAAATCAGAAAAATTTCAAAATACATGTATGATGATAACATTTGATGGTCATGTAACTTCTAGTCACTGTTTTTATTACCAATGAAAGCTCTTGTAGCAACTTGCTATCATCACAGTGGTACATTTGATCAACTCATTAAAAGCATAACAAATATGCAAGCTGTTCCCTGCCACATAAAAAAAGAAAAGAAAAAAAAAGGAAGACAGAAAGGAAGGAAGGCAGAAAGGAAGGAATGAAGGAAAGAAAAAAGGAAGGAAGGAAGGAAGGAAGGAAGGAAGGAAGGAAGGAAGGAAGGAAGGAAGGAAGGAAGGAAGGAAGGAAGGGAGGGAGGGAGGAAGGGAGGGAGGAAGGAAGGAAGGAAGAAAGAGAGGGAGGAAAGAAAGAAAAAAAATCTTTTTAGTGAATGGAACTAGGATTCATATCATATGTGTGTGTGTGTGTATGTGTATATATAATCTATTTCATCTACCCATTCGTCTATTCATCCATTTATACATACATACATATGTACACTAGCAATATATAATATTACTATGAGCTAAATTGTGTCCCCTCCCATTCATACATTGAAGTCCTAACCCCCAGCACTTCAGAGTATAACCATATTTGGAGATGATTAAGGTAAAATAAGGTCCTTAAGGACAGTCTTAATTCAATCTGACCCACGACCTGTAAGACCAAGAAATTTGAACATACTAAGAGACACTAGGATGTGTGGCCACAAAGGGAAGATCATGTGAGGATACAGAGAGAAAGCATCCATCTACATGTCAAAGGTAAAGCCTCTGGAGAAATTAAACCTGCTGACACCTTGATCTTGGACTTTTAGCCTCCAGAACTGTGAAAAAATAAACTTCTGTTATTTAAGCCACCAGTCTGGTATCCCTTAAAATTAATGGCATCCCTTAAAATTAATACAAATATGATACCACCATTCTAATTCAATACCATAGAGTTAATTTTTTTCAATACTTGCAACTCTTTTTCTTTTAGCAGTGAGAAATCTGTCTCCTATTATCTTTAACATATTTGCATATTTAATAAATTCTCCTATGAAACCAATCTCTTTTCCCTGCCTTCACACCTTTTATTTTATGGATGATCTCCTCACTCTACTTGGACTACTATGTAAGACAGCCTTCCTCACCTTGCTTGACTCTGTTATCTCATGCTAGGCTATTTCTTCTGTGATCCTCCATTTAACCTGCTCAGGGTCTGATAATCCACATCAGGCCATCCTTCTGCTGCAGTGCCCTCTTCACATTGTCCTGGCTGATACCACATGCCAGGCCACAAACAGTCTTCTTACCTGACATTCCGTGACACCCTCTTTGAGTCACTGTGGCCCTTACCACCTTCTCTAGCCCAAATTATGTTCGTTTAAGACATAGTTTTTAAAAAAGGAAAGTAAGAAAAGAGAAAGAGCTAAAACCCTGCTTTAGAGGAGTTTATAATTTTCAATTGAAGAAGTAGATCTAAGTATTAAAGCAGGAGGTTCATGTAATAACAACCTTCAAATCAGTGGTTTCACTTTATTTTTTTTATCCAGTAGTTTCTGAGAAAGTAACAATCCTAAATCACAGAATAAATTTATGCTATCAATACATTTGATGAAACATAAGCAGAATTTTTTAGGAATTATCTCTTATTAGGTTGTATAAAGAATTTGAGAGATTTGGGGTTGATTAAGGAAAAAGATATGACCATGAGATGGCCGTAACACAGCTTTACTGGGTGATAATGCCTTAATAGTTTTGTTTGAGAGAGGGTCATGAGGGGAAGTCCCTCACAGCAAGAGTCTGTCCAGAAACTAGGTGCTGCAGGGTCTCTACTCAGAAAGGTAGGAGGACAGGAGAACTCTTGGGGGTGAAGTGGATGTAAAAGAAGAACCACATGTCTAGGTGGTGTTACTCAGCAGTGTAGGTGGTAGAGGAGTCAAGTTATGCTGAAGGGCAGTTTCTCCAAAGGGGTCCTCATCAATAGCCAGCAGTTGTTAGTTGATGTTTTGTATGGTACATAATACATACAGGCTCTAAATAGCTAAAAAAAAAATCTGCTTTGTTTGGGCTACTTTTTAAAAATAATTGAATGCTGTGATATAAGAGAAATATATATATATATATATTTGGTGTCTTCTCCTGCTTCCTGATACAGAGTTCTTAAAACTTTTGTAATTTCCTGAGTGGTATGGGTATGAGAAATATCTTTTGTACTAATATTAAATCTTGGACCTCAGTCCTGACACAAAGCTATTAAGACCCTTGTAATTTCCTAAGTAATAGAGATGATAGAAGCATGTTACATAGATATCCTAAACCCCTTGGAATTTCCTGGGTGAGAAAGTATCTTTTATTCCAAAGAAGCGACTCTTGATGGATATTGGTCACCATAAAGACCAGGCTTTAATTAAGCTTAGAACTTTCATTCCTACTCAACCTCCACATCTTCCAAGAAAGGGTGAGGGGCTGCAGATTGAGTTAATAATTGATTATGTTTACATGATGAAGCCTACATAAAACTCCTAAATTATGGGGTTTGGAGAGCTTCTGGATTGGTGATATTATCCACATGCTGAGAGGTTGGAGCATCCCAACTCCACAGGATCCCAAGCAACTGAGCTTGAGATGCTTCAAGATGTTCCCCTATGTACCTCATCTATGGCTGTTCATTTGTAACCTTTATACTAAATCAGTAAGCATACGTAAAGTGTTTTTCTGAGTTCTGCGAGCTATTATAGCAAATTATCAAAACAATGAGCTTTTGAGCTAATGGGTCTCTGCCTGAAGTAAAGAAATAAGCTGGGGGCCAAAACACAGTGAACATCTTTAGTTTGTTTATAAAACAGGTTGTGAGATCTGTGAGAGCAGGTACCATTTCTGCTTTTACTCACTGTTTTCTTCCTTGTGTGTGCTATATAGTACATGCACAACAATAATTTACTGAATGGTTGTGATAATGGAGAATATAAAACAAAATAAGCATTGCCGAGTCACTTAAAATTGAGTTGGGAGGCCATTGAGGAAGTGAGACCTATGCACATCTCATGACTCAGTTCTCGAAATTATTGTCAAGCTGCTGACCTGTCGCTAAACTCAGCTCAAAGCCAAACAACAGACATCCTGGATCAATAAGTGCTACATGGTCCATATATGGGCTTTACTTCCTTTTCATCATGGTGACCAGACCATCTATTTTCTTCACCTTGAAAGGAACAATTACATTTTAACAAGCAGTTTTTTCCATTTACACAATGGTCCTGACCAATCCCAACTCACCTAGCCAACACCTTTCATTCACATAGAGAACCTTAATGAGAATAGCTCGTATGGTTTTGCCCTTAATAAACCCTGCCTTTCTTTGTTCCCTTTGGAGCATGCCTTAACTTACTACTTAAACTGTGCCCCAGATTACAATACTTCCTTTGCTCAAATACACACTTATTTATTTTATGTTACAGCCTAAATACTTTTTGTTGTTGTCATTAATAGTTGGATGATGTAAGATCACTCATTTTTTTAATACTAAAACATTTAAGTTTATATTATCACCTACTTTAATATATATGTGATCTTTTTTATGATTTGAAACTTGAGTTATTCTCTTCAAGGCTTACTACTAGGCGTGCTGTGGTCTGAATGCTTGTGTCCCCCCAAAATTAATATGCAAAAAACCTAATGTCAAATACTTAATGGCGACATTAGGAGGTAAGGCCAATGGAAGGTGATTAAGTCATAAGGCAGAACCCTCATGAACGGGATTAAGTGTCCTTATAAAAGAGGTCCCAAAGAGCTAGCTCATCCCTTCCATCATGTGAGGACACACCAGAAATCTGCAACTGGAAAGAGGGCCCCCACCCAATTATGCTGGCACTCTGATCATGGACTTCCAGCCTCTAGACTGTAAGAAATAAATTTCTATTGTTTATAAGCCACTCAGTCTGAGGTATTTTGTTATAGCAGCTCAAAAAAGACAAAGATAGACAATTGGTACAGAGAAGTGGGAGTTTAAAAGTAATAAATATCTAAAAATGTAGAAGTTTAGGAATCGAGTAATGGGTAGCTAAAAGAGTTTGAGGTGAGGCTTGGAAGGCGAAGAGAAGAGTTGGAAAGTCTCAGTCATCTTTGAGAACACCCAAGTGGTTGTGAACAGAAGGCTGACAGACATACAAAAAGTAAAAGCCATTCTGACGAAGTCTCTGACATAAATGAAGAAATATTGTTGGGAACGTTGATATAAAGTGGCAAAGAGCTTGGCTGAACTGTGTTCATATTCATGGTTTTTGTGAAGGCAGAACTTGTGAGCAATAAAATTGGATACTTGATTAAGGAGATATCTAGGCAAAGTGTTAAAAGAGCACTTTTGTTCTTCCTGACTGCTTATAGTAAGATACGAGAAGAAAGAAATGATTTAAAGACAGAGTTATTAATCAAAAAAGAAGCAAAACAAAAATTCAGAAAATTCTAAGCCTATCCATGTCAAAAGGAATAAAAATAGCTTGTTCTGGAGAGAATATGAAGAGTGTAGCTTAATTTGATAAAGATATTAGTATGGATTGGCTGTCTCAAGAGAAACTAGGAGTTATTCAACAAAATTGTGGAAGAATGACCCCGAAGGCACTTTGGAGATTGCCAGGGCTGCCTTTCCCATGAAAGATGTAGAGGAGAATGCAAGGGCCTACAGGATAGAAAGATTTCAAAGGAGGGGCCACTGCTGCCTGGACACCTCACATTGTGAGCTCCAATCTGCATTTCATTGCCATGCTCCTTGACCATTCCAGTGGGCCATGGTGCAACTTTTGCAGTATCCAATAAGCACCAGGAGCATGGCTTCCTCACCCTAGATTTTGAGGGATGAAGCAGCCTGGAGTCACGGATGTGCAACCCACGCAGAGAGCTGCTGCAGAAGTGGGACCATAGGTGAGTCTTCATTAGGGTAATGCCCAATAGAGTTGTGGGGGTGGAGCTGCCTCCACAATACAGATCACCTTTAGAACCAAAGTGCAATTCCAGCTGGGGAAAGTCACAGCATGGGCTGTGTCCAGCAAAACAATTCAGACAAGATGGCCAGAACTTTGGGGGCACAGTTTTTACTCTAGTGTGTTCAGAATATGTAACCGCAACCCCAGTGGGTCTGGAAGGTGAGACATGCAGCCAAGAAAGATAGAGCTTTGTTTTGTTTGCTCCATTAGGTTTTAGAGTTACCTTGGACCTGTTACTCCTTTTTTCTTTTCTACTTCTACCTTTGGAATGGGTGTATCTATCCTATGCCTGTCCTACCATTATGTTTTGGAAATACCTAATATGTTTTATTTCCCAGTTTCATAGCTAGAGTCTCATCTGATTTATTTGATATTTAGATGAGATTTTGAACTTAAACTTTTGGTTTAATGACATGGGTGAAGTACATGAATTTGGGGAGGGGGCACAGGTCCAATGCCATTGTCTGAATGTCTGTGTTTCCCCCAAAATTCTTATGTTGAAAACCTAACGGTGAAAAAGACTTACCTAGTGTTGAGTATCCAGTAGATCAGGGAGTCCTACTTGTTTTGTAAGGAGAAGTGGTCTTTCATTTCCCAAAGGGACTATCTTCAGGGAAACAATGTTGTCATTCACCAGTGTCAATGAGGAAATGCTTCTACTGCCTCCTGCCACACCTAGGTATTAGATACTCTGAAGAGGACACATGTCACTTTGGCATATAGCCTTGTGCAGAACCTTCTCCCTTTCAGGTATGCCAATTTAATTTTCTTAGTAATACCCTATGAACTATTTTTCAGTTATTTATTTTCATCTATCCTCTCTCTTAAACAATGAGCTGTTGAGATCAGGACATATGTCTTAATCATTTTTGCAGACACAACATCTAGTTTCCTGATATGTTTCTGAATGAATGAATGAATGAATGAATGAACAAAGTCTGCCAGATGAGACTTCAAGATTAAACAATCAATTTCTATAGAATAAGATAAATATTTGCAGAATTACTTAGTGAACCTTGACCACAGGACAAATAACATAGGCTAATATTTCATACATCTCATTAGTATGGGATAAAGTTTCTAACCTAAATGCATTATGATGGACTATAAGACTGTCAAAATTCTGCAATCATAAACCATGTCTGATTTATGCTGTTGTCAGAATTATCTCGCTTATCCTGCTAAGCTTCAATGCTAAAGCTACTATCAATGCATAGTTTCTTCTAGAATAAGAATGTGTCACCCATAGTCTTGTAGAGCTTACTAAACTTGAATAAGACTTGAGTTTTAGTTCAGATTATCAAAACTTAGTTTATTTTGAGCAAAGAGAGCAGTTTCATTAGTAAAAGAGTGTGGCTCAAATGCACTGTGTATAAACTTACCGCTCAATAATTACATAATTCTAGGTAGATATTTCTCATTAACAGAAAATCCATTTATATGACTCTTAGAGAATGAAACTTAGAAATAATCTTATCTGTGGTGCATGTACAACAATACTGGAAGAAATTTAATTTTTTTGTTACAACAAAATACTAGAAACATGAGCATGACACTTAGAAATTTACAAAATAGATAACAGATTTTATGTCTGACCAAAAAAAAAAAGTATTTTTTAGTATTTTTACAGCATAACAATCTGTAACTTAAAAAATATATTAAATAGTAAATTAACAGCACATTAGTGAATAAAATTTAGAGGGACAGTTAGTTGATTTTTTAGAGGTATGTTTTTACTGCTAGTGAAATTTTCTTATAATTCTCATGAGACAATGGTAAAATAAGATACATAATATGATAAGCTACTACCTTCTTAAGCAATTTTATATTTTTGACAAAGTGATAGCTACATTAAAAATTGAAGCAAATGTTAATTGAATTGCAAATCTCAAAAAACACTTTTTAAATTAAAGTATTTATTATTTAATTGAAATTTAAAAATTAAATTATATAAAAACTATATCCTATGGTTTATAGGCACACACATTTCTCTGCCACATAGATGATAAGAATATGAATTGTAGCAAAATGAGTATATAAATATGAATTGGAAAATAAAGAGTTCTTGATAGAAAAAATATATGTCACTGACTTTTGCAAAACTATTCCATTTAAAATGGCTATCCTAAAATAGACAAGAACTTCACCTTCAGTGAAAAAAACATACAGGTAAAACCTCATCTAAAGCAGCTTATCTCTTGACTTTTTGCAGATAATATGATTTTCATTATTTTATATTTCCTCTTGACATTCAAAATAGTTTGATTCAGTAGCACACTTTCTTCATTTGTTTAATAGCAATCTAGATAAAATTTGAATTCCCAATTTGGAGGCTACAGTCAGAGAGCTATCCCTGAAACTTGTTTGCTATTTATTTTGATTCTCTGAAAAACTACATTCACTAAAATGACTTCTATGAGATCAGAGTTTTTGAATATTTATTTACTGCTCTATGACCAAGTTTAAGAACAGAATCTAATGCATAAGAAGTATTCAATGTGTATTTGGTAAATACATTTTGTAAATGAATTCTCTTCTGATGCAACAAAGATTAGGGACTCTTTTCACTTCAATAACACTAGTCTAAAGTAGCTTAAGCTAATAAGACCTAGAAATGTAAAGATATGTAACTTTGGAAAGTCCAAAGATAGAAATACCTTTCCAGCTGGATCCAACTGAAATAAGATTATCAGGGCTTTCTTTCGCTCTCTGAGTTTTTTTCCTCTGGATACATTAGCAGGTCCACCCACATGGCCTCACAGGATGTGCACTGCCCAATTCTAGAAGAGATAATTCATATGGGCTGAGATGTAAATGCTAACCCCTTAAGGTATGTGGTATACAATCTGCAAAAGCATACAAGGTAGTATAGATTCTAGAATCATTATTTTATTTAGCCATGGAAAATGACTGTTAATATTGGTATTAAAAATATTACTTGATATCAGTAGAAAACATTTTTTGAGTGTGTGTGTGTGTGTGTGTGTGTGTGTGTGTGTGTGCGCGCGCAAACACATGCCCATATACATAGGCATATTTCCATGCCTACGTATGTGGTGTATCTCAAGATAAGATTCTGATTATTCTAGGGCCATATTCTGTATTGTCTTCAGATGAATGGAATAACTAGACTTATTTTTCCACCCCCATGGATGGTGGATAGAGTGTGCTTTCAAAATAAGGGTAATGAAAGAAAATCCTGAATCCAGGGGCTGGGAGGAGTAAGAATACTATCTTTTCTTACAAATGATATCTGCTTATAATTCTTAAGAATTAAAACAACCAGGAAAGGTCTTTAGAGCAAATTCTTAAGAATGAAACTGCTAACTAAATAGGCTGAGTAGATAATATAACATATTCCAAGCTACCAGAAACATCACATTAAATACAAAGTCAATACAATCAACTTTATAAAGAAGTGATGATAAGATATGTGTAGTATATATGTGTGTGTATTCATTGAGCACGATTCTAGCTATGAAAAAATATAGTGATTATAAGTCAACATAATTTCAAATAACCAATGTGTCAATAAGATAAATTATGAATCAGAAGAGAGAGACTGATACGACACTCTCTCCTATTTTCTTACTATTTCTCCCATTTTTTCTTTCTCTTTCTTAGGTTGCTTTTGATTCATTTTCTTCTCTAGCACAATAAATATTCACACTTTTATTTCAGTTCAGTTCAGTTCAGTTCAATTCAATTCAATTCAATTCAATTCAATTCAATTCAATTTCTGTTCTCAATTTTCAAAGTCTATCCTAAATCTTTTTCTAGCACTACATGCTCTGCCTTATCAACTTATGTTAATTTAACCACACCATATATACTGAAGATCCTGAATACATACCCAATTAACTACAAATCTTATCTGATTCTGCCTGTAACATGTTGTTAGGATCATTCTATATCATTAGTTGGATTCTAGATAGTCACTTCTAGATAGTCAATTATTGCTTTGCTTCCTGTCTTCAAATTTACATTCCTCTTACCCACTCAGGCTGTTGCAAACTATTTTTTTTTTAAATAATAAGGTCATATTATTTCTTGATCCTTAGGTTGGTTCTCTAATAGCTGGAGAATCAATCCTCAAGTCTTAAACGTTAAATTTAAGGATATTTGTAGTTTAGGTTCAACCTGCCTTAGATCTGATTTTTTTTTCAACTCTCTTTCATTTGTTCTATACTCTGGCACATATATTATTAGACATTCCCTGAGTCTATCATGTCCCCCAAGCAACCCCATGAATGGGATGTGAGATGACCCTTTGCTAGCAGGGCATCCAACTTGGATCCATAGGAAACACTCTGAAGATGCAGGTTATATTTGATTTGTTCTTAAATAAGTTATCAAGCCTGTCATCTCCCTTTAAGTTGGAATTAGACTCTAGTTTTATAAGTCTGCTAACCTCAAAGGAAGCATATGAGGCTCATCAATTGTCTCCTTAAATCTCCTCTCTCAACAAAGGTGAAAAGAGAAATAACACTCTTCTCCAAATGGCTGGGAGTGGGGGATGGGGGATGAGGTGAAATGGTTGCAACCGGGCAGAGCTTCCTAATTATTTTCTTCAGTAGTCTTGCATTACCCATTTCATTGAATCTAAGAAGTAATTGACTGTAAGATTCTCCAACCATTTATATTTCAGTTAGGAATGCAACATGCTGCAAAAAAGGAAAGAAAAAAGAAGAAAAGAAAAAGGAAAGATGTGCTACTGATTTTAAGATAATTCTTAATTTCAGAGATGTTAACATAAACACTCTTTTTCTTTGGAGCATGGATGTTAAGGGTGAGATTTACGGTCCACTTCTCTCTTATACCCTGGTTAGAGTTTGAGGCTTAAGAGTCATCTAATGGCCTTCTCTAGTCACTTATTTCTGCTTTAGCCAAAATTTTTATTTTAATATTACTTTATATGTGACATGTTACACAGTAGTTTCTTCTTCATCTATTAAAATGCAGATAAAATATAAAAATTTCTAGGAAGTTTTCTCTCATTCTTCTATACCAAACTCCTTCTTGTTGCCAGGAAGAATAATCACTTTTAAAAATAATTTTATTGTTTTTTGTTAATACCTTTTTTTTGCTTTTTAATAATTTTGACAAGGGAGCCAAGAACACCCAATGAGGAAAGGATAGTCTTGTTAACAAATGGTGTTAGGAAAACTAGATAGCCACATGTAGAAAAATGAAGTTGGATTCCTATCTTACAGCACTCATAAAAATTAACTTGAAATGAATTAAAAACTTAAACTTAACACCTGATACCAAAATACTCCAGAAGAAAACTTAGGGAAGAAGTTCCTTGACATTGGTTTGACAATGACTTTTTTTTTTGGTATGATATTAAAAGAACAAGCAACAAAAGTAAAAGTCAACAAGTGAGACTACAACAAACTAAAAAACTTCTGCATAGCAAAGAAACAGTCAACAAAATGAAAGACAACCTATAAAATGGTTGCAAACCATATTCTGATAAGGGGTTAATATTACAATTCATTGTCAATAAAATGAACAATCCAATTTTTAAAAAATGGGCAGAGGAACTACATAGCCATTTTTTCAAAGATAAAAAGCCGACAGGTACGTGAAAAGATACTTGTGATATTCCATGTCATTAATTCTCAGGGAAATGAAAATCAAAACCACAATGAGATGACACTTCATACCCGTTAAAATGACTATGATTAAGAAGATAAGAAATAACGAGTGTTAGTGAGGAAGTGGAGAAAAGGGAATTTTTGTACACTGTTGGTGAAATATAAGTTGGTGCAGCCACTGTGGAAAATAGTATAAAGGTTCCTCAAAAAATTAAAAATAAAACTGACATATGACCCAGCAATCTCACCTCTGAGATTATATATGTATAAATTAAATAAAAACAGGACATTGAAGCGATATCAGCACTACCATATTGTTCAAAGTAGCTAAGATATGGAAACAACCTGTGCCTGTCAACATATGAATAGATAAAGAATATGAGATACGTATACAATGGAATATGATTCGACCATGAGAAAAAAGGAAATTCTGCGTTTTGCAACAACATGGAGAAAACAAAGTCTGTATGCTAAGTCCGAGAAAGAAAGACAAATATTGAATGATATCACTTATATGTGGAATCTAAAAAAAAAAAAAAAATGAACTCATAGAAACAGAGAGTAAGGTGATGGTTACCAGAGGATTAAAGTTCAGGAAACTGAGGAGCTGATTTTGGTAAACAATCCTGAATTACAATCTTCAGAGTTGCTAAGAGACTAGATCTTGATTGTTTTCATCGCAAAAAAGAAATGATAACTATATGGCTTGATAAAAGTGTTAGCTAATGCTATAGTGGTAATCATTTTGCAATATATAAGTGCATCAAATAAATATAGACTACACCTTAAACTACACAATGTTATATGTCAATTATATCTCAATTAAAACAAATACCTATTATAAAACATTATGCTAACTGTGATTGCGTTCACGTCTGCCAGTTTATTTTTTGTGTTGTTAGTGTTTAGACTACTGCTTATTAAAAGCTCTATATTTACTAAATAATGCATCAAAGGTTATAAAATAGGAAGCCATCTCGCTTTCAGACATGACTTTACACATATGTGATCTTTACATATTTAATACTTGATATTTAAACATTCAGATTCACAAAATTGATTTTATTTCACCCAGAAGTAACTGGGCTTTGTGACAACAGATGTGCTAAATTAAATCCCGAAAGACTGCTTTTCATTCTTAAAATGTATTAGTTTACAGTGGCAAATATAATTGCCAAGTGGACAAAAACTTTGTATGACATTGTCAGACTATTCCTTCACTTTTAAGGATCTCTGCAAGAGAAATAAAATTATAAACATAGGCTGTCTTCCAAGTATCATGAGCAATAGGTCATCACACTGGGTACCTGTGATGATTTTGGGTAAGTCTGTCAAGAGGATAAGAATAATAACCTTTGTAAATTGGACAAGGTGTTTTCCACCCTGAATCTTGCTGAAGAAATATTAACACCTTTAAGTAACTATGCAGATTTCTTATGCAGATTACTAGTTCTCTTTTTTGTCAAAATAACAATTACCTAATTTATGTAGCCAACAGTTCCATTGGTTACAGTGTTCAGAAACCCCCAAATTCAAAATATTCTTATTAAGAATTGATTTAAAGATTGTGTCTTAGAATATGATAATGTTGCAAATCATGAGTATATTTTCTATGTGTTAGTGTTTATAGTCTTCAGCTTTAGAGGGAGATTTTTACCTTAATATTTTTGGATCCCAATTAGAAGGATATATAAAAATTGCAATGCATGATAACTTAAAATTATATCCTACAAAGGAGAAAGAAAATGATTTACACTGTTAAGACTGGGTTGCAATATAATTATTATGGAGTAAAATGACCAAGTATATGTTTAGACTAAGTAATAGAATATATTTCTTCACTAAAAAATATGTTGGGTAATAGAATAATTTCTCTTGGGAATTTCTGTGGAAAAAAGCATTATATTTGTAGTATTTTCTTTTCACCTAAGCAAGTGACTCATTGAATTCTATATTAAGAAAGAAGTAATCCAAAAACAGCCTTGATAAATCTAAAATTTGATTATATCTATTATAAGAATAAAATGATTCAGTAGAATATTAGATAAACTATGATAATAATTTTTGGCCTATTTTAGTTATATGTATTCCAGTTTTTATCTAACAACCAACCAGATAGATATTTCTAAACCAAGATAGCTAGTTTTTTATTTATTTTCTCACGAACATATTCATTCTAATTTCAAAAAATGTACCTCAAGTAAAAGCATAAAGAAATTTACCAACAGACTTCCTCAGATATTTGAGTCAAATAACTATAGGTTTGTTTTGACATTTTAATATATGAAACAAATCAAATTAATTTGTGATATTCTCACCAGAAGACTGATACAGTATAACACATGACTTCTCTCTTAGATAAAAAGAAGCAACTTTTCTTTTAAATAGTTTTATAATATATATGCACGGCTATATATTTTAAACACACATGACTTGTTAAAACTAGTCCGAAAATAAAATGAGATCGCTGCTGAGGCTTTTGAGAAGGAAGTTGTTTTATGTCTGTTCTAGTTATAATTAGCCATATACATCCAGCTAGAAAACTCCTGTGGTCACAGCTAGATCTAATCCACTGGGTTATGTTTTTATATGAAAAATGAAATATCTTTTGATATCCTCTACATGAATTATTTCTACTTTGCTCACATGAGAGTTTTTTTCTTACCTGACACTAAATAAATTGAATTTTTTTATAAAACAAGTTTCTGCCATTTTGTCTCAAATAAAATTTCAGGAGAAAAGATATCATTGAAAAACAGTAGATTGTATATGAATAAACTGCCATAACCTTAACATATTTTTTTTCTTTTTCCAATGTTTTCATTTTAAAATATCACCATGCTTACTCCACATTGAAAAAGTAAGTTCTTCCACAAATGTTGTTTTCCAAAAATTTATTATTTTTAAAGATCAGAGGAATAAAAAGTAAAACACTCAGTAATATACACATTTCTCTCATATAGGTTCCATCATTGAGTTTGGTTCCTTTTATTGTAATGTAAAGACTTTTAAATTATTTTTTCTTTCTCTTCCTAGAGTCACTATATATATAAAAAAAGTGGCAGTCACTATATTTTATTATGCCTTATGATCTTTGTCTTTCCTACAGTTCATATCTTCTTGAAAGTCAACAACTGATCTATTTTAACACAATACACCACTGATATTATTGGTCATTTTAAAAGAAATATACCCATTCTCAAAATGGTAAAATAGATATCTTTTTATGTATTTAAACATCTGTCTTTGTTCTATGAATAAAATGTTTGTCAGATTTACCAAAAAATAAATACAAGATACCTTTTAGTTTTTTATGAGATCATGATTAATTTAGTTTATTTTGTATTTTTTTTGCGTTAAAAACTCTTCTTGTCCATATTGTTACAAGAAGTAGAAAACTCTCAATTACAGACTTTTAAAATATACAAGAAGATGTTGATTAAAAAGCAACAGATAACTGTCGCTGAGATTAAAACAAAACAGAGACCTCAAAATCTAAAGCCAATAGTAAAAATTGTTCAGTCAATGTGTAAAAATTTTTAAATAAGTTAAAGGGAGGAAAAAGTTAAGGAGAACATTTGGTAACCATGAATAAGAAAAAAATTGTTTGAGCTTGATTTTTAAACTTAAATATATATTCAAAGATCTTTTGTTTATTGACACAAAAGATTATCTCTCAAGTCATTTAACCATAAACCAGAATAGATTTAGATTTAGCATCACAAAAATTACCATTATTACTTTGATCCTAAAGTACTACACTTGTTTCCTAATATTGGTTTGAGTACTTAGATAAATTTTAATATAAGATAAATGTCTAATCTCATGTTCTGTATCACCTTAAGAAGTAATGTTTTTGATAGACAATAACATCTTATTCAAACACTTGAATTTTCTGTTTTACATTGTTTGATTATTTAGGATAGCAATATAAAATGATAAGATAAAACAAGGAAGTTTTACATGTACTTGAAAATTATTTAATTTAATTAAAATTATTTTAATTTTATTAAAATAGCTAAACTATGAGTTCTAAAAATTGTTGAACTTTAAAAAGCATTTTCTAAACATACAGAGTGACCATCTTACAGAAGGCACTCAAAAATATTTGAATTAATTAATACAATTTTTATTTATGGTTTTCTAACATTAGTGTATGGCATTGTGCTGGAGTCCCTAATACCATCCTCACTATAGCCATGTAGTGATACTTATGGCTATGATTTATTATAGTAAAAGATTTCTAAGTTAAACCAGCAAATGGAAAAGATGAACAGGGCAAAGTTTAGAGAAAAGCAAGAACAAACTTACAAGAGTTCTCTCCCAGTGGCACTGTAAGGATGAGCTTCATTCATCCACCCATCAGTTGTGACAACACATGTGAAATGTTTGTTATCTACAAGGAAATATCTCTTGTGCCTAGAAGTGCAGGGGTTTTATTGGGGGTTGGTCACATGACTGACCATAATCACTGAAAATTTATACTCCCAAGCGGGGGGGAAAATATATTCAGCATAAACCTCATTGTACTGATTAGGCATAATGAGCCACTCTTGTCATTCAGAAAAATTTTATATCACTGTGAGAAACTGCTTCCCAGCCAAACTACCATCCTATATCTAAGGGCCATTCTGAAAATCAAGCCTTTCTAAGAATAGCAGTTTCAGGCCTGCTATGTCGTTTTCCGCACTTGGATGAAAACAAAAAAGCTGATGTCAGCATCTGTATTAAATATTTTTATAATGAATATTGTTATGATTCTCTTATCAAGGAAGAAAATGGAAACTCAAATACTATGTTTAGCGCTGAGATAGTAGATGTGCTAGATATCTCCTACTCTTCCAGATTCACCTTCCACTTTGTGTCTCAGAGACATCGATGGACTGAATCAACTAGCTCCCTATCACTGACTGATGCTATGATAGGAAGCAACACTAATCCAGAATAATCTCTGAGAAGGCAATTCTAAAATTTTCTTTGAGAACCATGTCAATAGCCTCCTTTCTGAGGAAAATGGCATATTTGTAAACGATGCTATATAATAAGATCACTATTACTCAAATTATCACTAATGATGCATGAGATGGCACATAGGTGGAAGGTAAGATTAAGTCGCTATGGCAGTTAGTTGCTATGGTTACAAAAATGACTATAAATATTATGGCTTCCTTTGATGGCCTTAAAGAACATACAGAGGAAGAGAGACATTAATATCTGTAAATATCCAACATAGAACACAAACAAAAAAATCAGAAAATATTGAAAGTGGCTTTAAAAATCTCCTCTCTTATTACAATAATGTGTAAATAACTGAAGATTGTGCCCACATCTTGATTGTAAGCATTACAGTCACAACACTAAATGCTCAGCTATCCCAGGACTTTAAGCAAAGATAAGGGAACTAGAAAAAAAGAATGGGGCTTTATGGTACATATTTTATGGGGACCTGATAGGAGACATGAATGAATGAAATCACATGAATGAAAACTTTGCATTCTCAAATGCCCCTGAACCTCTTTAGCTAGTAGAACCTCTTTAGCTACTATCTGCACCCACTCTTTTTAAGAATACCAGCTTTCTCCATATAAGTCTTTTAATAATTGCACCTATATTATTCACCACATACGGAGATTTATACTCACCATCGTATCATGTCTTCTGTTCCTTTTGTTCAGTGGATAGACATGTTGTCTTATTCCATCTTATTTGAAGAAAGTATTCAGTCCTGTTGTCAAACTCAAATTTCAAACTAAGATTTTCATATGATCAGACACAAATTTTATTTTGTTTTGTTTTGTTTTGTTTTGTTTGTAAAGAGATAGGTATGAATACAAGGTCTTTGTTGACTGCATTTCTTAAGCTTGAGTTATGTTTTTAGTTTCATAGAACTCATGCAGATATCTTTTTCCTCCCAGACACTCTGAAAATGCCTTCTCTTGGTGAAGTATTTCATGGAAATGTTATTTACTAAGCTAGTACTGTGGTATTCTGTTCTCTGAGACATGTTTGTGCCCTAGCCAACTTCTTGTGTGTTCTGATGGAGCCGCATTACATCTCAAGTTATTTGACAAAAAAATTAAATTCTACATTGGGTCCAACCTCTAAAGAATTCTCCCATTGAACAAACTCATGAAGGCCACATTATCATCTGTGTAACACCATTAAACACTCCCTTACATGGAAGGTAGCAACCTGCAATTTGACACTTTAATTACTGTCTTATTGACTTGTTCTCTTAACACTGAGTAATGTTTCCTTTTTAGATTTTACAACTCCATGAAGGTATCACGGGTACAAACGAGTATTCATCTGAGTCTTTTTCCTTACTCTAATGTGAATTGAATTTAGCTTATTCTAGGTACCAGGGGACCATATTCCCATCGAATTTTGCTTCTACAAATTTAACATGTATCAGAATCACCTTAGGGACTTGTGAGCCATACTCCTAGGAATTCTGATTCAGAAGTGTATGTTGGGCCTGCAAATTTTAGTTTCTACCAAGCTCTCTGATAGTGTTGATATTTCTGGTTAGGTATCTCACTTAGAGAATCACTGCCTCATTTCAGTTTTAAGAACATTATCAGAACTCATTCTGCCTTGTAAAAGTGAGTTTCAAAATTAAAATAGGGTTCTGCTACCTTGACATAGTAGTTTGTTTTGTGTTAAATCTTAATCAAATCTGAAAATTGGTTATGGGAGTTCTATTATACTATCAGTGCTTTCATGAGGGGCACCAGTCATGAGGATGAAATGTCCTTGATATATAGTATAATTTTTATTTCTCTGTCATCATACAGGAACTACTGTTTCTCAGTAAGTAGGAGAGTCTCACAGCGTTTAAAGAGCTTTTTCAATTGAAGAGAAGCTTATAAAAAGTATATTTGAGGTTAGATATTGTGACACAAGTTGTTGAAAGTTCAGCAATGTCAAGCTTACAGCAAGAAAGGAAAGAACATTTGCCTTTGGTTCATGTGGTTATTTTGAGTGGGAAAAGTTATAGTTTCAAATAATATGAGACCAAAGGAAATAGATATATTCAGGATCTAGAATCATGAGTATTTAGAAAGAAAAGATAAAAAGCTTTCTCTCCCTTTCTTTCCATGCTTCTTAAAAGATAGTCAAGAAAGTATAAATAGAATCAGACATTGCTAACATTAGGTTAAAACAATCTTCATCTGGATCATTCTTGCTGTAAATTCATGTTTATAGCTTTTATTCTATGGAATCTGAAGCAAAGAAAGTATCTTTTGTTTTTGGCTACAAGTGAGAAAAGATAAGATGTACTGAAATATTAACAGAATTTTAGAATCATGTGCTAGAACAGTGATTCTCAAACTTGGCTGCACACTAAAATAAACTGAAATAGTTAGAAATATTTCCCAGTCTTGGGATGCACATAAGATCAATCAAATCTGAATTTCTACAGATAAGACACAGACATCCCATTTCAAATTTAATTTCCACAGGTGATTCTACTATATGGCCAAGGGTAAGATAACTTGGAAGAGAATCTTATTACAACTGATGAAATTTGCAGAATTTAATCTGTTCCATATTTTGAAAAAATACATGCATGGTCTTCTGTTTCTTCATGAAATTTACTTTCAACCACTTGGGATATTGGTAGTAAAATAAAGAATTTAAAAAGCAAATATATTTATATAATAATCCACTTATAAGTAGAAAACTTAAAGATAAAACTTAAATGATTATTTTTGGAACTTTTATTCAAACATCCTTCCCCTTGTTTTTCTTAAAGTCCTTGCTTAAATCAGTTTCTAACCCTTCAATTAAGTGATCCAGTTTTATCATTCTATAGTTGGTAAGTCTTTATTTGGATGTAACTGGCTTTTTAAGAGAGAATTTGAAAATACTTACTGGCTAATTGATCCCAAGTATCAGGTTTCTATATACTTTTCTAAAAACAATTTCTAGAATCACATTTTTTTCCTTAATGTGTTTTTAAATTTAAAAAATAATAATGTTCAGGAACTGTAAAAAATATATGTATTTTTCAGCAAAGCACATCTATATGATTAATTTTTAAACTATTTATATATGTTACTTTGTTCTGTTAAAATAATGCCCACTAATAATATTTAATAGTGTTCTAGAAATATTAGCCTGTACAATACCATAATAAAAAGAAATTAGATAAATGCTGTAAATGTAAAAAATGTACTTAAGATATAATCATATATCTGGAAACTCTATGAAAATATAATAAAAACAGTTCAAATTGATAAGTATAAATATACTGTCAATAAATAGTTAAGAAATTTAACAGAAAACTCTTTTATTTATAAAATAATAAGTACCACATGACATACACTTTACAAGCAACATGCAGGACCTATGCGAAGAAATTTCAGTGAGAAACTTATAAGAAATCTTGAAAAAGATGCATTCTACCTTCAAAAATAAAGTTATAAATTTAACATTGAATTAACATTGAAAGACATATTTTTCTGAAATGGATCCATTCATTAAATATTATACCAGACAAAATTGCCATGAGTTCTTGGGAGAGGTGCTTAAAAATTTTTGAAACTCAAGGAAAATCTAAGCAAAATGCCATATAAAATTTTGAAAAAATGACTGAAATGGTCTTTGTCTCTCAAATATTAACATTTGATAAATACAAATGTGCACAGTTCCTGCACCCATGGAGCTTAAAGCCTAAAGAGTATAGTCTTAAGAGCATATAAGAGTATAGAAACATACAAAATTACAATGCAGTGGGGGTAGGTAATATGATAGGATGAAGAATGATGTATGGGAGCATATAGAAGGAACTACATTAGAAAAAACAATATTGATTTGATGCTGGAACAAACCAATGGAACAGAAAACTCAGAATCAATTAAGTGTGAGCAATTTAACTAGAGATAAATTGTCATTTTACATCCCCACCCTATTGTAGAAAATAGTACAGAGTTTCCTCAAAAAAAATAAAAATAGAACTACCATATCATCTAGCAATCCCACTACTGAGTATATATCTGAAGGAGATAAAATTTGTATTTGTAATTTACCTTCACTCCCATGTTCACTGCAGCATTATTCTCATTAGCCAAGGTATAGAAATGACCTAGGTGTTTGATGGATGGAAGAATAGATTAAAAATATATATATTATATAGCTAACTTTTAGAATTTTTCTCAGTAAATTTCCATTAAAGAATAAATCATAAAATAGATGAGTATGCTAAATAATAAAAGCAGAATCATCAATTAAGAAGTAGTATGATTTAAGAGATGGAAATGGAAAAGTGACAGTAGAGATGTTATTTATAACCACGAATAATATGTAATTTGTGTTTTTTAAGTGTTTGATGTTTGTCTTCAAGGAGTTTGAGTTTAATATTCAATGAGCCCCTTTAGTAAGATTATAGTCTTTCAGCATGCCTTACCATTTATTTCAAAAGAATATAAACCAGTTAGATACTTTTTGTGCCATAGACGCCATTGAAAAATTATTATAAACTGTATAATCAATCATCTTATGTTTAATTTTTTTTAATTGATTTTTTCTTTTGGACACCTGCCTGGACTTACTGGTTTTTCAAGTGCTACCTGTGCACTCTACTTTCCAAGTATATTCATTTAGACCAAATGGTGGGGAAACATGAGTTTCATGGAAGGTTTTCCTTTTTTGGCTAACTTAACACACCACCTGCAGCTCTTCTGTACTGGACAACATATGAGTGTTTGATCTCATCAATAGGTATTTAATCACATCTAAGACACATCAACATAAGACAAATCATTATCTTAAAATTTCCAGCAATATGCTAAATAATAGTGGTGAGAAAGGACAACTTCTTTGTGTTAGTCTTCATTTGTTATTCTCTCATATTACTCAAGAATATACATTACTTATATGTCTATATTGAGTAATATCTCAGATACTAACAATACAGTTAGTAGTATTTATAACTATAAGATACAGGATCTGATTACGTCAAATGAAGCAAGGAGTATTCTACTAGATTTTTAATTGAATATATGATAAACATGGTTTTAGAAAATAAAGAACAAGTTATGCTTTTTTTCTCTTTCACTTCCTAAAGTATTACATAACACTTAGTAAGCTGAATCACACTTTGTGTGTGTGTGAACTACAAATAATACTCACAACTATTCCAGAAAATATAAAATTATCTATGAAAATTGTCTATGCCTCATCTTAGGTGTCTAATTCAAGGACTCTATCACATTTAGTGACTGGTCCTATGGTAATAGAAAGAGTTAAAATTTTATCAAATATTGTTTGAAATATTACTTATTTTGTTTAAATTTCTCTAGAGTTTGGATGACTTAATCTTCACATAACTTTTTAAACTATTAATCATAAATAAAATTTCTGATTTTAATCTCATCTTCAGTCACTGCTATTGCTAGATGATACTTTGATTACATGTACTCTATAGCCAAGTTGACCTGTTTTAACAAGATCATTTTGTTCATCCTGGCTTTTCTTTTGAGTATCTTTTTTTTTTTTCAATGAAGAAATTAATTTTCATTGATGGCCATGCCTGTGTAAGATAAATTTAGTTAAAAAATACTTTTAAGTATGTCCAATATACTTTCAGTTATAATAAACTATTTGTTCAACAAAAAGTTATATAGACATTTGGAATATAAAATCATGTTGTGTAAACTCATCAATAAAGTATTAAAACTGCATCTCTGTGATACTGAAATTCCCCATGTTGTTTAAAAAACTGCTATAGCCTTTTAGTAATTAAAAATTCTTTAAAAGTAATTAGAATCATTCTATAGATATTTTGCTAGTTGATCTTATAATGATTTATACCAAATTTAGTAAACATATATTTTATATTATAAAGTGATATATTTAAAAATATTTAAGTGCTCTTAAATGTGACTTTTTAAAATATAAGTTTGCATATCCACACAAAAATCTTGTAATGAATAAATGCATAATATTGTGCTGTGTAATTAAATACCACAGTCACCATAATTGCTGGGGGAAATATAAGAATTGGATGCTATGACATAATTTTAATTTATAAAGTACTATATATCTTATTTGTTCTGTGCAAACTACTCTTTTGGCCAAAAAGCATTTTAGTGTGAAATAAATTACCAGGTAATGAATATTTGGGAACCTCAAGAACTTCAAACAGTAATACATTATATTCATATAAGTATTTAGCTTGTTTTTATTTTATTTTATTTCTTTCTCTGGGTTTATGAGTATTACATACTTTTCTCTACTGTTCATTTTTCTCTACTGTTTTTAAAGATGTGCAATTTTATATCAAAAAAGTAGAAAGCTTTCTATTTAAAAGGTAAAAATATTACACACTTGTTCAAATGTTGAGAAACACAAGCTGTATGCAGAAGACAAGACTGAATTGCTCTGGATGCAGGTCTGGAAATTTAGATAATTATGTATAAGATTAAAAAGTGTTTCAGATCCGGATTCTGTAGCCTTTAAAGGCCCAGTGAGGAACTCATATTTTATTTAGCCTATAAGGCTTAAATTAAAAACAATGTGTTTGTGTTTGTGTGTGTGTGTGTGTGTGTGTGTGTGTGTGTGTGTGTGAGTGCATGTGGACATACATGTGTGTGTATTAAGATGGTAGTGGTTTAATTATAAACATTATTATAGCAACAGTGTAGAGATTTGATAATATCAGTGTGTGAGGAGAGGTTGTTAACAGTAGCTAACGAAGTAAGGGCATGAAAGAGTGTAAATTTGTATGGTGAAAAGTTTCAAAGCTGGAATTGATATCTGAAGTAGTAAGAAGTAATAACAGAGAAGAGTAACAAAATTGAAACTTTAAAGAATATTGTTAAATATTGTTAAAATACAATTAACTAAACCTCTGTCTTTGTTTAGATTTCAAGTGTTTTCCTAATAATGTTCTTTATTTACTACAGGATCCAGTCTAGGATACTACATTGTGTTTAGCCATTAGGTCTCCTCAGCAACTCTATTACCATTTTACCTTGTCTATAAATTTGTTATTTTGAATTGTATTGGTCAGGTAATACGTAGAATATGCCTCAGTTTGTGTTTATCTGTTTTATCATGATTAAACTGAGATGAATTTGGGGGGAAAATTCCACAGAGATGAAGTAAACTTTTTCAGAGCATCATGTCAGGGGTAAATAACTGCAATCATAACTTATCATGTACAATGTCAACCTTGAGCATTTGGGTTAAGGTGTTATCTGCCAGATTTCTCTGCTGTATAGTTACTGTTTTTCCCTTTCCTTAAGTCTTGGTTAAAGCTGAATCCAGCTCAAAATCAAGGCCGGGGGATGCGGGGCAGAGATTTAAGCTCCTCTTTCTTATAGGGGTAGTCTCTACAGATATTATTTAGAATTCTTCTGTAAAAGTGATTTATACTTTGTCCCTTATTGACTGATTTGTCCAATCATTTATTTATGACAGCATGAACTCAAAAATATTTATTTTGTATTTAAGGTTATAATTCAAAACTATTATTATTAATTTTGTTCCAGATTTAACCATTAAGAGCTCTTATTTTTCAGATAAAGACAAATATCACATGATTTTATGTACATGTGGAATCTAAAGAACTAAATCAACAACAACAAAAGCAGAAATATATTCATAGATATAAAGAATATTTTGAGGGCTACTAGATAGGAGGGGCATTGGGGGATGGCAAAAAAAAGGCAAAGGGATTAAGAGGTACAAATGGATAATTGCAGAATAGACACGGAGATGTATAGCATGGGGAAGATGGTTAATGTTGTAATTAATATGTAAGGGAGATGAGGGGTACTAGATTTAGTGGGTAATTGCGTTGTGACTTATGTGGATCTCTGATCACTATGCTGTACAACTGAAACTGGTATATTATTGTATGCCAACTATAATTGAAAAAAAAATCATTGAATTGTACGATGTAAATATAAGCAACTAATTGTCCATTATATTTCAATAAAGCTGAAAAAAATTAACAAAATAAAAGAGCTCTTATTTTTGATAATTTTAGAAATTGTATTCTAAAAGAAAACAAAATGGAAAAATACACACAGAAAATATATGGCTTTATAAATTAACATAAGCTAAACATGCTTGTAAATACCACTGAGAATTCAAAATGAAATTTTGCTGGCTACCTTGGAACTTCCTCCATGATCTGTATTCCAAATCATGGCCATTTTTTTTCTCTAAATCAACAACTATTCTAATTTTCATAGTAATCCTTTCCCTGAATTTCTTAATAGTTCTATCATTGAATTATGCATTTTTGAACATTAACCATTTTCCTGTTTGTTTTTTTAATTTGATATTGTCTTATAAGTCTCATTTTATAGGCCTCCATCAACTTTTTCTTTCATTTAATTTGACCTATTAAAAAACCCAGGGCATTTAACCTATAAAGATTCACAAAATCTGTACTTTGCTGATAGTATATCCAATGGTGTATCAGTGGATATTCATCAGTTCTCTGTATTTCCAGTAAGAGGTTTCATTAGACTTATGTTCATTTCCTTTGGCAAGACCCTAAGCTGTTACAGTTTTCCATTATTGTATACATAATGTCTAATTTTTTCTTTTTGTAATATTAGCAATTTTTAATGTTTTTTGCCTAGATCCATCAATTTACTGGGGCTTACAAAGTTTTGATATTTTAATCTTCTTATGTTTTCTTTTTATTAGCTGAATAATTTTATATAAGAAAAAATAGAAAAAGTGACTGCTGCTTTCATTTTACTTCGATAGTTTTCAAGACTGTAAATTGATTTTTTGTCATCCACAGAAGTTAACCTACTTGGTTTTTTTGAATATCAATCTAAACTGAGGATAATGAATATATCTGATGGGTATAAACCCACTTGATTTTCATATACCAATTGAATTGCAAATTGTCCCATCTTGGGCCAGTAGAAGCCACCACAAGTTGGCTCCTTGAGTCCTATTAACATGACCATACTGATTGTCCATTAGGTTCCTGAGATCTTGTTTGTTAGATCCTATAATTCCTACCTCCTACTGTTCAATTTCTGCTCCAAACATTGTTCTAAGAAGCCTTTGTTTATTTTACATAAAATGGTATTTTAAGACTGCAATCTGGATGCTTAGAATATTGGGTTGGTCATGTTTCTAGACCTTTAAGTTATGTATTAAAATATATACATAAATAATAACATCTACAAAGATAAAAATATCTGTGAATTCATACAAATATTACCAACTCAAATTAAGACCATGGGTTTTTTCCTAACTTTAACATGTTTGTACCTCCTTTTTTCCACACCAAGAGTTCTGAGTCTCAAGGACACAGGGTATGATAGAATTAGAATAACTCATAATTAATCATTCACTCTACATTATTTTATACATAGGCCAATTTTATTTAAGACATTGTTACCGCTACTAGCTATTATACTTTTGTTTATTTTTAATGTGAAGATTTGAGAAGTTTCAAAATCTGTATTATAATTGCTGTCACCATCTTCCTATTCATTTTTAAAATCAATATAAATTTATAGTGATACAATTATTAGTGAATGATTAAGAGCTCAGAAACAGGAGTTATCTTAGTGTTGAAGAGATCCTCTTCACTTATCTATTTGAACTTGTAGAAGTTATTCATCCTCCATTATATCCTATTATTCCTATCTATAAATTGGAAATTATGTTGGTATCTACATCACAGTGTGGTTGTGAAGATTTGTTGAGTTAATAAAGGTAACACTCATAGGATACTAAATAAAAGTCAGTGAATGGTGATGATGATGATGTGCATTGCACTAGGTCCTGAAGAGACTACAGAGAAAAAAGACAAAGAACAAACAGAGCTTCTGTTTTCATACATTTGTAGAATAAAAATCCATGCAATAGGAAATTATAATTCAGTTATATCTAAGTCCTATATATTATAGAGAAAGTTCATAATGTTAAAGATAAAATGCACCATATAAAAAAGTATTTTATTGAGGCTATTAAAGTAGCTGGAATGTTCATGAATGAGGAAAAATTCAACGAAAAGGAAGGGAGCCTTCCTTTAGAGGTAAATAAAAAGGGGAATCAGTGAAGAAAGATAGAGGTAAGTCTTATCAGAAAATATGTCAAAGCATGATAGTCCTTTTCAGATAGCCATTTCTCAGAACATAAAGGGTAGGGGGATTTCTCATCTTTCTCTGATTTCTGTGATAACAGAATACACATCAATTTCAACATTGTATTTAATGTAACAATACTAAATGCAGTGATTGATTTAATCTAGATTTAGAAGCTTTTCTGAGGGCATGACATCTTATGTGGAATTTTAAGGGGTTTAAGGAAGGAAGGAAGGAAGGAAGGAAGGAAGGAAGGAAGGAAGGAAGGAAGGAAAAAAAGAAGAAAGAAAAAGGAAAAAAGAGAAAGAGTGAAAGAAGGAAAGAATAAAGACAGCCAGCACCTTGATATTCATTGCTGTATTATTCATGGTTGCCAAGACATGGAACAACTGAAATGTCCTTCGACAGGTAATTGGATAAAGAAGATGTGGTACATATATACAATGGACTATTACTCAGCTGTAAGAAAAAATGAAATATTGTAATTTGAGACAATATTGATTGTCTAGCTAAGCAAAATAAGTCAGAAAAAAATTGATAATCATGTGATTTCACTCATATGTGGGATATAAAACTGAAAGCAACAAATGAACAAGACAAACAAACAAAAACTCATAGGCACAGACAACAATTTAGTGGTTACCAGAGAGAAAGAAGGGTAGAGGAAAGTAGTTAAGGGTAAAGGGGTCAAATATATGGTGATGAAAGAAAATTCAACTTTGGGTAGTGAACACACAATGCAAGGTACATATGATGTATTATTGAACTGTACACTTGAAACATAATTTTATTAACCAATATCACCCCCAATAAATTTAATTTTAAAAAAATCATTCTGGTAGCAAGATGAAGAATTAATTGAATGTCTAAAATTAGAGGCTTAGATTAGAGAAAGGTTATTGTACATTCATATGAAAATTGAAAATTAGAAATATACAAGAGAAAGTTTTCATGATTAATATTAAGTTTAGTTGTGAATTTGCTGTGTTTAATATACTTCAGAAAATTACATGAAAAAATTTATTAAGTAATTGAGTGCACATGTTTGAACTTAAGAAATCTAGAAAGGATATACAGATCTAGTCATTGTCAGCATATAGAAGGTTGTGGCTTCACTTGTTTTTACTCTCTTTAATACACACACACACACATGTGCACACATACACACACACACACACACACACACACACACACACATAACCTTCTTTAGTACTTCTCACCTAATCATTGGGAAAATTCTCCTATAGCTTCTTATTTGGAGTTCAAATCCAAAAGATGAGTCATAAAAATTAGTATAACTTATCTCTTTGCCATAGGACTGATTTGATATCTATAATAATACAAAATAGTATAACCAGATGCACTTACTTTGCTAACATGTCCTTAAAACTATGTTTAAAAGAAAAAAAAGTTGTAGGATTTTATCCTCTTTGATTTTCCTAGTATCTATGTACTGAGATGTAGGTCTGTTCTTATGCAACAAAGAATTTGATTTTAGTCTTATTATATATCTATTTTATCTTTTTTTTGTAAACTGCATAAATTCTAAAATAAGTTATTTTAATTATAAAATTATAGATTTAGTTTTACTAGAACTCAAGGATTCTGGGAGGGGAATTCTTGAGATAAATAAACCAGAGTTGAAATAAAGGCATACAGAATTATAGCAATAATAATAATAATTAATAATAATAATAATAATAATAATAGAAAAAAGGAAAAAGGTGAGCAAATAAACAAAACTAAAAGCACTAATTCATTTATCTTTCTACTCCTTAATGTATGTTGTTATCACAAAGGAAGAAATAGACTTGTTAAAAAGGAGATTGTGGATATAAACATATCTTCCTCATAAAAAAAATTATAATTTTCAAAAGGCATAGCTGAATGGTTGGCTAGAATTTAAGGAGGATTAAGATTAATCGAAGGAGAGAAGAAAGAATAGATGGGTCTGGATTACAAGACAATAGCATCAAAACAAAACATATACCATCATGCATGTATCAACTAGTTCAAGAAATAGAACATTGCCAGAACCTACCATGTGCCCCTCTTCAGTTGCAATATTCTCATTTTCCCCTAGAATTGTCACTCTAAATTTTATGGAAATAATTTCCTTGTTTTCTTTATACCTTTAATTTCTATACCTACATCTTTAGAAAAATAGTTTTTTCATATATCTTTTTTATAAATTGAAACACAATATATTTTAGCATTGTGTTTCCCTATCTCAACATTATGTTTTCAAGATTCATTTAGGTTATTTGAATGTACCTATCGTTTGTTTATTTCTATTGCTTTTTATCCATTCTACAGTTGAAGATGTTTGGGTCGTATACTGAATTAACTCTTGATAAAATACTATGTATCTATTTTATGGGTAGGATTTTAAATTACTTAAAAATCTCAATAATTTCAAAACAACATCAAAAGAGGCAGCAAGTACTATCTTTTGGTTTTCAGATGAGAACAAAATGAGAAAGATAATCTGAGCAATGTTATAACACCAAATGACTCAGCCTGAACATTAAACTAACAGTTACAAATCAATGTTCCTCTAAATTTATTACTATTGATATTTGAAAGGGACTAATAAATAGCTCTTCTTTCCTTGCTCTTGAATTCTGAAGCAATAAGAAGATAAAAGTAAGGCACAATGAGAGCTCAAATTACATTTTTATTACTTATAGAGTGGACCCTGAAGAAATTGGCTCTTAGATATATGGAAACAAGATGCTTCTTAATCCTGAACCCCAGAATTAGAGAGAACTACTTAGCCTGACACAGGCTGTACCAGTAGACCATAGGCCTCACTCTACAGTAACTTTGTAAAACATTTTGTTTGGACAACACAACTGAATGTCTGACTTTTGAGAGAGATAGATTACAAAGAGAGGAAGAAACTAGGTTTCTTCCCTTCTTTAATTCCTTGTCTAACTCCCAATAGACTTTACTCTTCTACTCACCCCCTCAGCTCTGGTCTCCCTCTTATGCTAAGCAGTATGAAGAGAGAGGTGAAGAAAAGCCAAAAAGATGACATCCATTGATGTCCATCACACATAAATATAGATCATGAGGAAAGGAAATTTCTCCTCCTCTAACCTCTACTTCATAAGAACACTAGACCTTCTTAGATTGTTGTGAAACAAATCTAAGAGGGGTAGCTGAAGAGATAATTCACGTCTGTTTTTCTAATTGTCTAAAGTTACCTCAGAGCATCCATATTTTTACTTCTTTTTCAGAATATTTTCTGGTCTCTCAGGTGAATAAACAATAGACACCTAGCTGACTTAGCCCAGTAGTCCTTCAGACACTCTCAGACATGCCTGAATGCTACAATGCACACACCTTCAACTCAAGCTGAATGCTCTGACAGGAGAATTTATGGAGCACACTCTATCTCCTGGCTCTGTTTCAGCTCATGCTTTTCATTCAATTTGATGCATCCTCTCCTAAGTTAAAGATGTCTAAAATCACTTGTTTTTCCACATGAATTTCAATTGTAATTTCCTTTAAGATTTTCCTGAATCATTTAAATGGAGATTTTTAGAAAATAGAAACTCAAAGTCATCTAGTTCAAACATATTCCTGATGTTTGGAAAGAGCTCTATGATAAAAGGATCAAATAGTTGTCCCATTTTATTTCAATATAATTTCCTTCTTCCTAAAGAATTTCATTACTTTTCTAGGTGGTATTGGAAAGCATGTTTCTTATTTTTAATTAAAGTTATGCCATGATCTGAATGTTTGTCTCAAAAAGTCATATGTTGATGACATTAGGAGGGTAGGCTTTTAAAGATGTTTAGGTCACTAAGGTGGAGCCCTCATGAATGGTATTAATGTTCTTATAAAAGAAATCCCACAAAGCGAGGACACAATGAAAAGTCTGCACCTACAAGGAGGGTCCTCACCAAACCATTCTGGCATCGTGAACTGTGAAAAATAAATTTATAAGCTACTCAGTCTGCTTTATTTTGTAATAGTAGCCCAAATAGGCTAAGAAAGTTAATATTTCCAATAATTTACAAGTATTAGTTTAAATTGTCATTGAAATTACTGAAAACAAGTTTATCACAACTTCCAAATAACATTTCCTCAAGTGTTTAATTTACTTACCATAACCCCTTTTATAAATTAAATATTCAAAGTTCTTTTAAGTTTTCCTCAGTTTATTTTTATTCCTATACAACTCTAATTTATTTTATCTGAATATACTACTCTTTATACCTTAATTTGATTCATAGAGCTAAGGTATAAACACTCTAATAGCGAGTTGAAATGTGCGAGGATATTCTTTGAACTTCCATAACATTTCTCCTGTACCCATAGTAATATTTATTAATATATGAATTATCTCCTTTTTTCTATTCTATAAACTTCTACCAAAAAAAAATGCAGACAAACTCTAGAAACTAGAAAAGGTAAGGAAATGGTTTCTCCCAAGAAGAAACACAAACTTGTTACTCATTTTAGATTTCTAACCTCCATAACTGTAAAATAATAAATTTGTGTTAAATTTGTGATAATTTTTGTTACAATAACAATAGAAAACTAATACAGAATGGAATGATAAATAATTGACTCTAAATATATCAATTTAGACACTGTTCCAAAATAATGCTTTGAGAAAACAGATTTTTTCTTTTGTGGTTTAACAAAATACATGTTAATGAAGATGACCTCTAGAGTACTGGTTTATGTAATTTTACTAGTGTAACATTTAACTAGAAACCAAGCTTTTAAAGTATTAAAAGTTATTTCAATGTCCCTTTAGGTGGCATTTTCTTTTACTTTTTTAGAGGACCATTTTATTGGAATATTTTCATTTCATGGTGAGAAATATAATGAGTAGTGCTGGAACTCTAGGGTTCATAATTCTGATATGTTAATTGAAAAATAATTACAAACAAACTGAAACTAAAATTGCCAAGGCTTTATTTTTAAAATAACTACACTAACGATTATTAAAATCCCAGCAAACTTTTCACTAATTACTTTCTCTGAAGATACAAACAGAAAGTGTTGTATGATGTTCTCTAAATTCATCAAATTGTTCCTGGAATAATAGCTTCTCATTTGTAGTCTTAGTGTCATTCAGCACATCATTTGTCAAATCTGACATAAGGGTATGAGATCTAACAGCTTTCCACAGGAGCTGAAAGGCAAGGGGAACTTCATTCATCAACAGTCTGTTATGGAGCCAAAGTCTATAAAATTCCTTTAATGTGTTCATAGTCATACTTGAATTATAATGAAAAATCAATTAAGAATTTATTTTTTAATTTATTGTTAGCATTTTTTCCATATGTTATTTAACCAGTTCCTTATTATATAAGAGAATATGCACAAAAGATTTTACAGTAATATAGGGAATCAGCTTTACAGTATATAATCTGTAAACAGTGAAAGGCAAGAATTTACCAGTGGTTAACAATGCATATGTCTAAACCTGGTCATGCTTTAATTTACACCAATTAGTTCCAAAGTTTTATCATATATTAAGCAGAAAAGGAAAATGAAGAAATTATCTGGATGATTCACAACTTGTTAAAAGTTTTTTTCAACTTGAATATACTGTACAAAATTGTGTTGGTGATTTATAAGTCAAAACTGCTTAAAAGATTTCTATTCTTAAAAGATTTCTATGGCCTGAATTACACTTTGTCATCATGAATCAAGTTCACTGAAAATATTTGTAACAAATATTACAGTGCAGTAATGTTAAAGACTGGACCTATACAATGTACCATGTACTCACATCCAAATATTAAGTGAGGCAAATTTTAGGTAAGTAAAGCACAGTATTTACTTTAATTTGAAATGTTCAGATACCTGAAGTTACTGAAATCTTCAAAGTAAGAGACAGTGGGCTTAACCACATTTTAATTGTATAAGTTTGGGCAAATTATTCTGCCTCTTGGCTGTCAATCATTTGTAATATAAAGAGTAACAGTACCTACTTTATTTTGTACTTGTGTCTTGATAAAACACATTCAAGGAAGCTTTTTGTCTGTGTTCATCTCTCTACCTGCAGTTTTTAGCACAGTGCAAGTAGTAATCTTCATTTTAATAGTGTTGTATAAATGAGTGACTAGCATATAGATCACTCAATAAATGTAGTTGCATCCTTTCTTCAGCGATATCAGATATCAGAGAACGGCAACTAAATCACCGTATTTGCTCCTCTTTTCTACATTATTTTGCATGTGAATTTCAAAACAATGTGTATGTGCTAATGTGTATCAATTAAAGTAACACTAGGTGCTGAAATCTGTTAGCCCTGAAATCTCAGAAATTTAACACAATAGAAACTAAATTTGTTCTCTTGTAAAATCTAATCAGTGTGTTTATGTGTGTGGGGACAGGATGGGGGCGGGGCGGTGAGAGGTGTCCCAGGGGAATGTGAGTGGTGTTTGAGGAATGCCATTTCACAGTCATCAAGGACCCAGGCTTCTTTCTTCTTCTGAGTCAGCCTTTCCACAAACCCTCCCAGTCCTCTCGACTTGCCCAGTTTTAAAAAAGTGAAACATATCAATTTCATCCATTTTTCATGTTTATAATTTTGTTTCTGGCAACTCTAAACTTCAAGAGAAGATAGAAAAAAAAATATGCCTCTGTGCCAAAAGGAAGAGGAGTCAGGTTTGGTGAACAACTAGCTGTTGTCTATCACAGTGTTCTCTGTGGACACCAATAAACTATTTCTCTTTTCATATACACTGACACAAAACTCACTTATCCTAGGGTGAAAAAAAAAAAAAAAAAACAGCGTTTCCAGACACTGTATCAAGCAAAAGTCTAAGGTCTCTGGATGCTATGCAATTTTTTCTATTAGACCCTTAGGTTTCATGTACTTCTTTATTGTCTAATGACTTATTAACTAAAAAATATGTTATCTCTTTTCCCAGCACCTGATATGGAATGGTGAAACAAGAATAGGAAAATTTCAATAAAAATGCGTCCTTGGAAAAGAGATGAAGGGGAAAACCAAAGTCATTGGTCCTTATCAGTTTTGATGTTTTGCTGGGCAGGCATTTGATCCTTTCTTGGTACTAGTGGATGTTCCTTGATTATACTCTAAATCTGATCTCTGAAAGAATTTTCCTTGCCTATGACCTTCCATGAACATGTCAGAAGTAAGCATTGTGAAATATGCCTTTCTGAGAATATCCCAGGATTTAGAGCTGATTTCTTTTATAAACAAGTTTGGGGAATTGTGAGTTATACTGAATTACCAGTAACCCAAGTTGTTTTATCTGTGTGCCTATGTGTGTGTGCTAAAGTCTGAATGTTTGTTGCCCCCTTCACACACATTCATATGTTGAAATCCCAATGCCCAAAGTGATGGTATTAAGAGGTGGGGACTTAGGTCCTCAGGTTGGAAGGAACTCCAGTCATTAGGATGGAGCCCTAATGATGGAATTAGTGCTTTTATAAGAGACTCCACAGAAATCCCTCACCTTATTTGACATATGGGGACATGAGAAATTTGCAACCATAAGGCCTTTACCCTGACATCAGACTTTCAGCCTCCAGAAACTATGATAAATAAATTTCTGTTGTTTATAAACTACCTATCTGTGGTATTTTGTTATAGAGGCTACATGAACTAAGAAAAGTGGTACTGCAAATTAAGGATGCTGCTGCTGTAACAAACGCTTGCCCTAGTGTGTCTGGAAGGTGGGGCCCCCTGACCCAAAAGGTCTTAAGGTTTTGGATCTGCTCTGGACACCACTTTTTTCTTTCATATTCTTCCTGCCCCCCTTGGAAACAGTAGTGTGTATCTTAAGCCTATCCCACTAATGTGTTTTGGAAGCCCATAACATGTTTGATTTTACAGATTCACAGCCAGAGAGCAATTTGACTCAAGAAGGATCAAGAAGAATCATCTAGCATATTTTATTTATGTGATATTGAGATAAGACTTTTGAGATAAGTTGGTGGTGGAACAAGGTAAGACTTTGGAGGTTGTTAGGATGAAATAAATATATTCAGAATATGAGAAGGACATGGATTTTAGGAAGCCAAGGACAAAACGTTGTGGTCTGAAAGTTTATGTCTCCCTAAACTTCATATGTTAAAATCCTAATGCCCCATGTGATGATATTAGGAGGCAGAGTCTTTGGGAGGTGCTCATAAATAGTGTTAGTGCTCTTATAAAAGAGACCCCACAGAATTCCTCAGCTCCTTTTTCCATACTATAATACAACAAGAAGTCTGCAACTCATCCAACCAAATGCCAGCACCCTGATCTCAGCTTTCCAGCCTCTAGATCTATGAGAAATAATTTCTATTGTTTATGTTACCCAATCTGTAGCTATTTTATTAAATAGTCTAAATGGACTAAGATAGTGTGTGTGTGCATGCTCATGCACACATTGCAATTCCTTCAACTATTTAGATTAGCTTCTGAGCTGTTGCAATGCACTTCCATGTGACAGTAACCATACCAAGTTTGTTCCTTGACATAACTGTCTTTGCATTATTTCTTTGATTTCTTACTTGGACATCTTCTCACTCAATTCAATGAATTAATTTCAGGTCATTTGGAATAGTATTTCTGGAGAATGTAATGCCCCTAAACCAGTTTTTGCTTTACTGCAGTCTCTATTTAGCTGAGAAGTCTTACTATAACATCATGGCTCAAACTTTTTTTCAGCTTATGTTCTCACTACTTAGGTTTCAACAGCAATTGGCTTTTCCAAGCCTGCAAGGCTCATATTCTCCTAACTTTTACTAATATGTTTGTCTCTGAAAACCAGGCCATTTTCACCCAAGTTCATCTTTTTTAATGAAATACATCGTTAAAGGAGAAACTGAAATTCACGCACAAAATTCCTTGACTATTTCAAACCACTCTTCATAGAACTACAAGGTCAGTAGGCTAGGTTCAGGAAACAATGTTTTACACTGCCTAATGTGGCTCTTCTTTTTTAAAATTTACAACAGTGTCTTTATGGTTTGTATTTATAAATCTGTATTAGTCAACATAGTAGTATAAAAAGACAACTCCCAAATCTCAGTGACTTAACACAACAGAAGTTTATTTCTTGATCATATAATGTCTAGTCAGTGAAAGGAACTGTGATCAGTGCTCCACTGAGACATTGGCTCCTTCCCTAGTGTGAAGCTGCTCCCTCTATGTATTTGGAGTTTTCTTTAGTCAGCAAAATATGGGTGGGAGAAGAGAGAAGGGAGGATCATCAAACATATTATCATGGGTCAACCTGAAAATAAATCACCTAATCCCACATTTCAATTGTCAAAGACCATCTAGAAACATTTAACTGCAAAGTAAGCTGGGAAATTTGGTCTAGATGTGTGCTCAAAAAAAAAATGAAAACTGGATTAATGAACAACTAGCTATTGTCTGCCACCACAATATGTGTGTAACATGCATTTTTTTTTTTTTACTGACTAAGCCATTTCAAGTCTAACAAGATGAGGCACTGGGATAAACTGTGACCATATGGCTCTCGGTCTAATAAAAATGTTTCTAAGTCTGTAGAAAAAAATACAGTCATTATCAAAGTAAAGAAAAAATGCTAAGTGATAAAATTTCAATTCTAAATTCTAACTAGCAAATAGAGTAGGGAAAATAAACAAAACAGAACAGCAAGTTATTACTTTGCTTTAAATTTTACTTTGAAATAATTTATTATTATTCTAATAATTGAATGCATATGAATTTATAATAGCAAAGAAGAATAAAAATATCCATTTTTGTACTGTTGGCTTGATTCAGGTACATTAGAAAACATCTGGTAGTTCTGGCTAATTATGTCAAGAAAAAAAACCTTAGCATCAATGACACTAACATTTCCCAATGTCAAACAGGAAGTATACCGTTCATTAAATCAATTTATTCTACAATGTCACAATATGGTTATCTAGTTCCAATTCACCCTGAAAGCTCTTGTATATCATTTCTATTGAAGTCAGATGATCCATAGGATCTTAGAGATTTTCTTTTATTACTGATATGTACATTGGTAAAATTAAATCTTAAAATTCCTTAGGCCCCAATGCATAAGTTTCACAATGTGGGGTTCAAGCAACCAATGTTATATACTCATTTATATATTTGAAAAAATAATCCTGTTTTTGAAGTAAAGATTTAGAACATCTTTCCTAATATTGATGACCACTCTTGGACACAGGTCAAATGATATTCAGTACAAAGAAATAAATAAATAAGATCTCACATTTTTACAACAAAACTATAAAATATCCAATAGAATTCAGACATAAAAATTTAGATTTTTTAATAATAAATCATAAAAATTATTTCCTGCATTTACTTATTAAGGACTTTTTCTCACTGTAAATAATAATAAAAGTAGAAAAACTTATAAAAAATAGTTTTCAGATATTAGACACAGTCAACACACAACAATGATCCATTAGAGAAGGGAAACACATAAGAGGAACACTACCAATTCTAACTTTCTTCTGAGAAAAAATTTCTTATTCTTACAGGAACAGAGAGTCTAAAGAGCCCGGAAGTCTTGATGTGGAGAGACAGAGATCAGAGTGCAGGGAGGCTAAGGTGGCTGGAATTTGCAGGGCAGAATATTAGGGACAAGGGGACTATACTAAGAAAAAGCTTCAGAAATACACATGAGATTCTTTTTGAGTCTTTCTCTAAATACTAATTTGTACATAAATAGGGTAAAATTCCATGATGCCAAGGAAGCTATAAACTAAACAGTTTTCTGAGCTTTCATAGACCTAGGCAGAGGAGAGATCCTCTGAATACATGGAGCAATCAGTAAAAACACAAAATCATGCGTCAAGAGAAAGCATGAATTAGTCCTAAGATAAAGGCTATTTGACTTATTTAAACAAGTTTATCTACTAGTAACTACATGCAAAACAAACTCCAACATTCTGAGAGAAATAAATAATGTTACCCACAGCCAGCCGATAGGTTGTCCAACCTAAATTTAGAGATTATTTTTATTGATTTATTCACTAGAAGAGTTTATATATCTTTTTCCTTTCATTTTTAATTGATGATTGGCTCTTATAAAATTTAGTTTTTTTATGTGTTATAATAAACCAATTAAATCAGTTTTAATGTTTAAGGTATACACTTTAATAAAATATAAAATAAACAGAATTTTTGCCTACCTACACTTCTCAGAAAAGAATTGAATGTAAAAATAATGATTTTACAATTTTTTTTCTTATCAACAGGGTGACACTAGACTCTAGGGTAGAAACTTCATCTTGCATAATCACTAATTTAAGTCTGATTGGAAAATACATATTAACATTTCCCCTAAGAAAAAAATCTAAAGTTTTTAAAGTCATACAAAAAATTCTCTTAACAAAACAATATAAAATTCTCTCTACTATCATTAAAAATATATATATTGACTTCTAAGTTCTGAATATTTTTATATTAATTTCATTTGGCTAATAAGCATAAATTTTCATCGAGATGATTCCCCACTATTAAAAATGGTATTGTGGGTAGCTGAACATATTTCATTCAGGTATCTATTGAGTCTTGCTACTAATTATCATCTGAGTAAATGTGTATAAATTAGTTAAAAATTCATACAAATCCTACTATCTGCAATAAAATAGTAGACATCTGAACTTATTGAAGAAATTAGTTTCTTAACATTTCTAGCACTGTTAGAAAGGGTCTTTTAGAAAGGAAACTATGATTTGCATATGCAATCTTATATCAGTGTAATTCTTTATGAATGTCATTTTGACATTTGGCTCATGTCCATGCATTAATGTTACTAAGTTGTTTCTCTTTTATAAATACAAACTTAGGAATAATTGCTTCCAAATAATTATTATTCCTAATAAATGCATAAACAACCTAGTAATGTGTTTGCTAAGATTAATGACTATATTCAGGTTTATTTTCCAACTCATGATTAATTAAAAACATGATACCAAAAAGGAACAAAATTTTTCCAAAATTTGTAACTAGAATTCCATATAAAGTTTTCACTTATCAGAAGACCACAGAATACTGAAACTTTTATGTAATTTGCTTATAGATGTAATTCATATATACATACACTCCCTTAGATACAAGAAAGGATGCCAGAATCAACTGTCACTTAAAATTGAATTTCACATTAATTCAAGTGTCACATCACTTTCCAGATGAAGTCAGGTAATTTTAAACAGCATGAAGTAGTAATTGTTTGAATTGATATATAATTTTCTTGAAGGGACCATTCAAGAGCTTTATTTAGCACATTTTTCTTAATAACATTTTTAAATATTATAGGTCAAAATCTATTTCAAAAAGTAACACTCTACCAAAAATTTTTAGATGAAGAGGTTTTTAAGCCTTAATAATGGTCTATTTTCCAAAAGTATAACAACATTCAGGAAAAGAAAAAAAAACTTTAAATTCTCTTGCGGAATTTAATTTTCAGATTTGTTACTGATAAGACTACATTTTCAGTTGTCTGAGCTCTTTCCAGTCCTAGCAGAATATTTTTAAAATCACCAAAAAAACTTTGAGAAAGACCATACTTGTTTGTGTGTTGTTTTCTACTTTTTGTTGTTTTGTTATCTATTGATATAATTATTATAATAGATAGTAATTTATTGATGACATTTAAGCAAGTATAAACTTGATTCCTATACCAACTCCCTCACACCTCTTTTAAAATACCTTATTCATAATATCATTGGGATATGGTATCCAGTGAAGGTAGAAAATATGAATTGAAATAGAGAGAACAAAGTCATAAAGATAATTTAAACAAAAGCTTTAAAAGGCTAAATTTAAGGTAGAGATGGTAAATTTGTAGGAGAAGAGAGTTACATCATATAAAGTTAAATTTAGTGGAGAATCCAAAATCTGAAGACAATGTCATATTAATCATAGGACTGATTCATTTTGGAAGAGGTGACATCATAGAGTTCATTTTATCCAACCTCTTACATATATATTAACAAATGAGAAAAATGAGGAACAATTTAACTAGAGACACTTGCATTGAAGTATAAAAAAAATCAAATGTCTTGGGAGATTCCTAGACATGGTGCCCCCTAGAAATCTCAATGCCAAATTTAACTTTTATTTACTTAAAAATGTGCTGACTTGAAAATATATACATTTTTAGTTTAATCCATAACTTTTTATGACAGTACGGAGCCTTAACTAGTTAAATGACTGTAATATAACCTAGTAAGAGTTCATTTTTTTCACATGAAAAATAAATGTGATAAATTTAGAAGTCCATAAATTACATGAAAGACTAAAATTAAATGCACGTACTTAATAAAATTGTATAAATAAAACCATTTGTTATATAAATACCCATTGTGCACTTTCTTCACAAGAATAAAACTTTCCAGAAGGCAGTGTATTTTTTCTAACCCAAGTCTTCCCAAATGTTAGTACTAGTAAATTATCTCTCTAAGAAAATAGATTATAGTTATATCATGATAGAAAGGATCCACAATAGGAAAATCAATATTTGTGTCATAATACTTACATATAAGTAAATATTGTACAAATGCTATTTTTTTAAGAAAATAAATTGTTTTATGAAAACAAATTTTTTTTCTGAAGACAAAACAAAAGTAGAATAATCCTTCATATGATAAATAGTAAGATGGCATAGGCAATAGTGAAATAAACTAAAGTTTTATCTTTTTTAATTGTTCAAGGTAGAATGAAAGAGATAATACCAATGTCATTATTTTTAAAGTATAAAACTGGCATATGCATTTTCTCAGTATTTAGAGTTTAGAATTAATATACAACTGTTCTATGAGTCTTATCAAAACAAAAACTACAATTGCTTAAATTAAATATGGAAAACCTAAAACAGAAAATATTTTCCTTTTCCTGTTCAATCACATGATACACATTTTTGAGCAAGAGTATTTCTACAAAACAGGTGAAAAACACCTATTGATACTGTAGAATTGCTTATTTAAAAGTTCTAATAATAAAATCTAAGTTATGGTGTCCTTTACAACTAAAAGAAAATCATCATTTTCAACATACCATTTATTCCAAATATTTTAATAATTTTCAGGAAAACAAACAAACAAAGGTAAAAAGGATGAGGCAACACATCATCATGTTGATAACAACTGAATGTTTTTTTTAATTTTTTTTATTGGAAAGGTTAAATATATGCTCTACATCCCTTCTAAAATAATATGAGGAATCAAAAATTACCTTTAAGAAATGAAGGCCACATGGCCTAGTGAAAGGCAGTAACTAGGATTACAGCTCAGTGCTGAGAGCTCAGGCTCTGGTATCAGATGGTCTTGGCTTCACAAAATAGTTCTTCCATTTACTGTTGTATAATTCTGAGTAATTATTTTACCTGTAAATCTCATCTACAAAATGAGGTAGTCATTGCCGGGAAGATTAAATGAGATAACATAGAGAGTCTTGTAGAGTGTATGTACTTAATAAGTGCTTGATATTATTATTATTAAGAAATAATATTGTTAGGTAGCTAATCAGACATGAATGACAGGAAGAATAAAGAAATAGAGGTCCAGCCCAGAGACTGCCCAAAGGACACCCTATTAGTAGTTAGAGAATCTGTTCCCACCCTCTGACCCCCAGTCACAAGACAAGGGGGCCATAATCTATAACTGGTTTAATCCAGTCACAGACAAGTGCACAGAATAAGGTACTACCCTAAAATGCCCACAACCTCAACCTCATTATACTATCTTTATAATACCATGTTTATGCCTAAATGCTCATGAATCTAGTTAGACTGAATTCTGAGTAAGCACATGTGCACTAGGTAAAATATATAGCAGTAAAATGTCAATCAAAATAACTTCATGTGCCAATCACCGAGAAACGTTTTTGTCACCACCCTTCACAGCCCTAATATAACATAGATCTCTCCCTCCCTTGGGGTTACAGCTCTCTATTTGTCCTGGCTGTAACCTTTATCGCCCCCCACCAGGGTACTATCTTCATTTCCACATGGTTAGCCATCTTTAGGTTTGTCCTGTCTTCTACCTCAAAACGTGCCTTCAATAAATACTTCTCATAACTGTCACTGAGTGGAAATTCATTTCTTCATCAGTGATAAGAGCTGAAACCTGCATATTACTGGATTGCCACAAAGGTAACAATATTGATACAGGTACCTGTCTAGTAACAAAAATCATCTCGTGGCTGAAAAGGTAGCTGCAAAGAAGGCTGAAATTTATGCTTCATTGTAATAAATATCATTTTTCCTCTGTCTACTCAGATATATCTTTCACAAGAGAAATTTAAAGTTAAACTGGAAGAATAAGAATGATTAAAAATTCTGTCATTTTGACATGCACGAATTATCTGATATTACTAGAATTTTGTGTGGAGGAAATGTGATGGATGGAGAAGTAAAATCCCCCTCATTAATGCACCATTGTTTAAATGTAACCTTGATATCTCAATACTTTTCATAAAGTAATTTCAGAAGCACTGAAGTTATAGAAAAAGTATAGGCTGTGCTACATCTAAGTTGTTTGCAATTTGCCTTTAAAACTGTAGTCCTTCTGGAAGGACTGATGTTCAAGAGGAAAGAGCAGGCCTTGATGAACACTGAAGTTTAAAGTTTACAGTTCTGTGACACAGAAGGAACCAATGATCTCGGAATCCAGGAGGCTGATTATCTGAGATGGGAGTAGATGTAAATAGAGAAGAAGATGCTTAAAGAACATAAAATTTCTAAGATTTGTCTGCTCAACAACTGAGTCTCAATTACCTTAGCTTAACCTGTATTCAAAGTTCCTTGTAATCCTGGTCTTTCACATCCTTCCAACTTTTACTTTGTGTACTTTACCTATATTCCAGCCAACTAAGTTAATTTTGTTCTTTAAACATTATCTTTGCTCATGTTCTCTCTGCCACCAGAAACTGCCTACTCCCAAATTTTACCCAAGATCAAAGACTTAAATCAACTGTTATCTTTCTGTGATCTTTCCCACTTCCTACTCCTCTTTCTGATCCTTGTCCTCACAGTGACCTAAAAGTTATATGACAAATTTATGTCTTTCTTTAATTTTAAAATATTTCACTTATTTTTCTTAAAGTACTTAACACTTTTTATCTATTCTCTCCTTGAAGTCCATTTTTGATACAGATAAATTAATAAATGAATAAGCTGATGAATAAGAGAAAAGAAAAATTACTGTACTTAGGGAGTTCAAAAAGTCTCCATGGAATTGTGTTTTGTCTTAGGCTTCAAAGAATGATAATAATTTGGAGTCATGGAAATGAGAGAGAAGGTTGGTCCAGGTTAAGCAAACAAGTTAGCAAAGTAAACAGGAAAGATCACATGACTATCAGAAAATAGTTAAAATAACACAGAATATTGTCTGGAGAGCCGTGAGATATAACATTAAAATAAAAAATTAGGGCTAGATCTAGCTTTTTTAATAATAGAGCTATATATTTTGCTCAACCTTGAGTGGTCAGTGTTTTGCAGACTTTTATTTCGTGTCTCTTGTCTGCTCTCTCAGCATCCATTTTCCTATAATTGCTCCCTTTTTGGTCCATTCATGATCCATCTGAGAATAAGTGATCTTCTGAAACACAAATCTGATTATATTATTCTTCTGTTTAAAACTATTTATTCTTTCTTTAAATCCAAATTTCTAAATAGGGCACTCATTAAAATATTAGTTAAATGCAGTTTTCCAGCTTTCTTAGAATTTTCCAAACTACTTGTTTGAGATATTTTGTTTTTGAATATGTACATCATATTAACTGTTCAAAATTCAAATCTTGCTTTTTCTTTATAGAGATTTTTCTGATACCTTTACCCATTTAACCTGAGGCATTAGGTGCCTCCATCTCTCTGTCTTTAACATCCTGCAGATACATCTACTATTCAATTGTTAACATATTTTAGTACTTGTTTAATTATGTTTTTCCTTTAACAAAACAAAAATTGCTTTGTGCAGTGTTTATTTTGGATGTCTCAGCACTTAGCAAAGAGCAAAGACTCAATACAATAATAACTATTCATAGAATTTGAGGAAAATTTATAAAATTGACATTTTAATAATTGAGCTTGGGGGAGATTTCCCTGAGAAGAGAAGATAGGGGCTGCTAGACCAGTTATAGTAGAGAGAGAAAGTCTGGGTGAATCACACTGATTAACTATTCTTTTTGCTACTTTGGGAAGGAAGGTGGTCAGTATTGTTAAATGTCTTAAATATGGGGAAATATGAAGTAGGAGAATCTTCAAAGGTTAAATGACTTGCTATGAGTCTCATGAATTGACATTAATATTTATTTCTTACAGCTAATTCTCAAGGGCAATGAAAAACATTTTTAAAAACTATGAGGTTATATGCCCCCAAATTGAATAACCTAGATCAAATGGATAAATTTTTGCAAACACACAAAATACTGAGACTCAATTATTAATAGAAAATCTGAGCAGACCAATGAGTAAGGAGATTAAATCAGTAATCAAAAACATTCCAGCAAAAATAAAAAAAAAAACAAAAACAAAAACAAAAAACAAACAAAAAAACCCTTAACACTAGGTATTTTCACTGGTAAATTCTACTAACATTTAAAGAAAATTAACACAAAACTTTCTCAAACTTTGTCAAAAAAAAAATCAAAGTGGAGGGAATATTCCTAGACTCATTTTATGAAATCTGCATTACTCTGTTAACAAAGTCATATAAGGACAATAAAGAAAAAACAAAACAAAATAAAACAAAAATCATAGGCCAATATCCCCTATCAGTATATATGCGAAAATTCTTAACAAAATAATAGCAAACTGACATCAACAGCACATTAAAAGGATCATACATCATGATTAAGTGAGATGTTTTCCTAGGATACAAGAATGTTTGAACATATGCAAATTAATAAATGTGATACACAACATTTTTTACAATGTAGCATAAAATTTTTAAATGATTATCTCAATAGATGCAGAAAAAGCTTTTGACAAAATACATCATTTATGATTTTAAAAACTTTTAATAAATTAGGTATGGAAGGAACATACCTTAATAAATGCCGCAAATGACAAGCTTATAGCTAACATCATACTAAATAATGAAAGGTTCGAAGCTTTTCTTCTAAATTCAGGAACAAGACAAGTGTGCTTACTCTTACCTCATTTACTCAACATAGTATTAGAAGTCCTAGCCAAAGAAGTTAGGCAAAAAAAGAATGAAAAAGTCATTCAGTTTGTAAAGGAAGATGTAAAATTGTCCTTGTTTACGGATATAATCTTATACACAGAATCCTTATACACAGAAAATTCTGAAGACACCATAAAAAACTCTTTAAAATAATCAATGAATTCAGTAAAGTTTCAGGATACAAAATCAACAAATACAAATTATTTGCATTTCTATACACTAAAAATGAAACTTCTGAAAAAGAAATTTAAAAAAATACCATAAAAAACAATAAAATACTTAGAAATAAATTTAACCAAGAAGGTGAAAGATCTGTACACTGAAAACTGGAAGACTATGATAAAAGAAATCAAAGAAGACACAAATAAAAATATCTTGTGTTCATGGTCAGAGAATTGATATTTTTATAATGTTCACTACTCAAAGCTATCTTTAGTATCAGTGCAATTCCTATCAATCCCAATGGATTTTTTTTACACAAATAGAAAAAAAAATTCTAAATTCTGCATAAAATAAGACTCATAAAAGACTCCAAATAAGCAAAGCAATTTTGATTAAAAAAAGAAAAAGCTGAAAGTATCACACTTCATAGTTTTAAACTAGACTACAAAGCTATAGTAATCAAGAGTATGGTATTGGCATAAAAGTAGACACATAGACCAACGGAACAGAGTTGAGAGCCCATAAATAAGCCCTTGCTTGAATGGTTAATTAATATTTGGCAAAGGAGTGAAGAATATTCAATGGGGAAGGATAGTCTCTTCAGTAAATGATATTGGGAAAAACTAGATAACCACATGAGGAAGATTGAAATTGGATCCTTATCTTACATCACTCAGAAAAGTTAACTAAAAATGGGTTGAAGACTTAAACATAAGATCTAAAACCATAAAACTCCTAGAAGAAAACAGAAGGAAAACTCCTTGGCATTGGTCTTAGCAATGACATTTTTTTTAATGTGACAAAAAATACAGGCAACCAAAACAAAAATTAAGTGGTACTAAAAAGCTTTTGCACAGCAACAAATAAATAAATAAATAAATAAATAAATAAATAAATAAATAGTAAAAAGGGAACATATGGTAAAGGTGAAAATATTTGCAAATAATATATCTTATAAGAAATGAATCTCCAAACTATATAAATAACTCATACAAATAAATACAGAACAAACAAACAAAAATCTGATTTAAAAATGAGCAGAGGAACTAAATATTTTTTCCAAGAAGATACAGAAATAGCCAACAGCTACATGAAAAGTTGCTTAACATCATTAATTATCAGGGAAATGCAATCAGTCCACAATGAGATACCTACTCGTACTTGTTAGAATGGCTATCATGAAAAAGTCAAGAGATAATAAGTGTTGGAGAGGATGGGCAGAAAAAGGGACCCTTGTATACTTTTGATGGGAATGTAAATTGGTGTGGCCATTATGGAAAACAGTATAGAGATTCCTCAAAAAATTAAATATTGAACTACCATGTGATTTAGCAATCCCACTTCTGGGTATATAGCCATAGAAAATAAAATCAGGATCTCAGGGAGATTTTGGCACTCCCATATTCATTGCAACCTTATTCAAAATAGTCAAGATATAAAAACAACCTAAGTATTTCACAACAGATAAATAAAGATGTGGTACATATTCAATGGGATATTATTTGGTCATGAGAAAAACAAACAACACTTTCATTGCAACAACATGGATGGACCCTGAGAGCATTATGCTAGGTGAAATAAGACGGACAGAGAAAGTCATACACTATGTAATACCATTTACATGTGGAATCTAAAAAAGCTTAACTCAGAAACAGAGACCAGAAGCTGAGAGAAAAAGGGTGGGGAGATGTTTATCAAAGGGCACAAACTTTCAGTTATAAGAGGAATAGGTTTTGGAGTTCTAATGTTATTGTATGGTGATTATAGTGAACAATATTATATTATATACTTGAAACTTACTATGAAAGTAAATCTTAAATGTTTTACCACAGAAAAGAAACACTAATTATATGAGGTGATGAAGGTGTCATTTTGCAATATAAATATGTATCAAATCAACACATTATATACCTTAAACTTAATATTACACCTCAATAAAAATTTAAAAAAATTGAAAAAGAACATTTGCTTTCACTTTAATATAGGTAAGTATAAAAATTTAACATTTCTATTGTTACTGTAAATTGGAAATAGGCAAACCCCTTTGAGGTTCATCGGTTCTCCAAAGCACACACATTCAGTCAAATTACCTTTACTAAATTTAATCATTTAAATGACAATAATTAATGTTGGGCATTTGAGTATCTATCCACAGAAATGTTGAGCCAAATTTCTGGCTACCAGAAGAAAACCTGCCAATTCATAAAAAAAAAAAAAAAAGAATATTGAATATTTTTCAGTTTTTCTCATAGCTTCCTTTTAAATAGTGTCCCACTACTACAAATCAATAGAAATAGTCACAAATGTCTTTCTTTCTCAGGTACTTTAAATTAAAAACTCAGTTTTCCACCTTCTGTGTAGAGAAAAACATATCTCTGCTATTTTTTTTTCTTGCCTGTGTGTCTCCTTTACCATCACATATCTTTTGAAAACATCTCCCAGGGCAAGGCTGCTTAGATTTGCAGCATTGTGTTTAATGCAGATTCCAAAAGCAGCAGTGTTTTCTGCAATATATGTCTTCATCTTTTCAGGCATTGGCTATCATGGAGCTAAGAGACAATATTATCTCTTGTTTGGAGCCTCTTTTAAGGTGTTAATGTGATATTGGATTTCATACATTATATAACATAACTCATTTATTCATTCTTCTACCCTTAGCTACTATTTTCCTTCTCTCCATTTATATCCAAACATTTTTTTACTTTTGGAAGGAATATTTGGTTGGGCCACTGTACTGGTCTAGATAGCAGGCAGCGATGCTAGTCTACTAAGTCCCTTCCTTTCAGTCCATTCCTGTTTACATAGAGCAATGTCATATAGTTGAAACTAGTGGGCTATTTTTACAATGAGTCAATATATCTGAATTCAGTGTCAATTTCAATTTTGCAGATAGGGTAGCCGTACAGGCTCTTAAGAATTGTGATGTAAAAGTTAAAAACAGTTACAATTTCTTGCTTAGAGTAGTGGGGAGGGGGGCAGAGTTGAGGTGATATGGGGAAGAAAGCATAGTAGCACCTTCCCCACTTTCTCTTCCCCAAATCCACCAGAAAATCAATGAGAACACTCCTTTAGCTCCATTCATGTTCATATTGAGTGTAAGCACATACTCGTGAAAGTATGTAAGCCAGGTCTTTAAGCTTTTATCTCTCCTTGTTTTAGACAATTAATGTTTTAATTGCCCATTCCAAGTCTATCTTAAAATATCGAATTAGTATGCAGAATATATCTCTCTACCCACTATTGAACCACAATAGCTTTAAAGTGAGTTCCCTGGTCTGAAGAAATAACAGTGAGCTATCCAAATTGGTGCAATATCTTCTGTTCTGATTATTCCATTATACTCTAAGCATTTGCCTCTACCACCAGACAAGAAAAGCCTAGTCTAGAGTCAGTGTCTATTCCTGTCAAGACCCTTGGTAGCCTCATCTCACTCCCAACTAGGGCCACCATCATCAGTCTGACTTGCCAGCATGCTCAAGGCCTACCTACTAGTGAATGAATCTGCCATGTAGCCATTTGTAGTCTCTTTCTTTTGCCCCCAGATGGAACAATTCCTACTGGCATTTTGTGCCTCTGAGGGTATAAGAGGAATATGTCTAGATTCAGCTCATCTCTGCATTGTTGCCATACCTCTATGTCCACCCATTTCGTGGCTCCAGGTGGCCATCTTAAAGGAGCACATGGGGATATCTGTTTGTAGATTCCCATCACTTTCCAAAGCTGGAAGGGAGTTCTGATGGGCATCAGTGAGTCTCACTTTAATGTATCCCTCAAATTTCCATAGTGATTTCCACAGTGCCATGCCCATATACGCATCCCTTCAATAGGCCAGGTTTTCATTGCCCTCCTGACTGACCATAAGGCCAGGATATTGGCCACTACCCATGAGTCAGTAAAAACCCAAATATAGTAGTTTTTCTATTGTTCAATTCTTTCACCATTGCTAGGAAAATAGCATGCAATTCAGCACAACAGGCTGATCTGTTTTTTTCTTTCTTTAATAAGAGTGGTAGCTTTCCAAACAACATTCTGTCTATCTACCTTGGAACTGTCATCTGTAAACCAAGTAGCTCTTTGCTGTTTAGTTGAGAGCTATGCATAAGACACTGTTCATACGGCAACTGTTTCTGGCAGTTCCTCGGGTAGCTTAAAAGTCAGTTCCGGAGCCGAGGGTGAAGAAAAAGAGACTCCCTACTTGTGAGTGTCTTCTTGTATTCTCCAGGCAGCATTATCCAAGAAAAGTTCCCCAGTTAGAAAAGGTGTCAATCTCTAAAATACAATCAGATACAAGAGACACAACTTTTCTACATAATATCTGCTTAAGCATTCTAACTTTCACAATCCTATCATATTTTTACATTACCTCAATCTAATTGTAGCACAAATCAGGGCTTCACCAATAGGCTTTGGCACCACAGTTCATGGGAGACCCACATCAGTGAGTTCTGGAAACTTCTCTTTTTCACCCCTTCACCATTTTAATGAGGTTTGTGCAAAAGGCTTTAGGTCTCTTGATTAATCTGCCTAACCACTGATCCACCCAACTGCTGGTCAGGTTTCTCATTGAAATTTTTACCTTCTGGCTTATAAAATTTCTCCAAACTGGGATAATTAGATGGGACTCATTTGAGACCTTTTTAATATTGGAAGATCTCTGAGAAGGGGTCTCTTTGGAGCACCCAATATTTAGTAGTACTGTCTTAAATCTTTTGTTTTAACCCCATAAATGTTCATTTTATTTATCCTATTTCTTAATGACCACCCAAAGATTTCCCCTATGGTAGGATGAGTCTCCTGATATTTCCCTTTCTGTTTCTTCTTTGTTTTGTTCTTATCAATATTTGCTTTATTCACCTTTTCTTTCTTTCTTTCCCTTCCTTCCTCCTTTTCTTTCTTTCTCTTTCTTTCTTCCTTTTTCTTTCTTTCTTTCTTTCTTTCTTTCTTTCTTTCTTTCTTTCTTTCTTTCTTTCTTTCTTTCTTTCTTTCTTCCTTCCTTCCTTCCTTCCTTCCTTCCTTCCTTCCTTCCTTCCTTCCTTCCTTCCTTCTTTTCATTCTTTCTTCTTTCTTTCTTTCTTTTCTTCCTTCCTTTCTGCCTTCCTTCCTTTCTTCCTTCCTTCCTTCTTTTCATTCTTTCTTCTTTCTTTCTTTCTTTTCTTCCTTCCTTTCTGCCTTCCTTCCTTCCTTTCTTCCTTCCTTCCTTCCTTCCTTTCTTCCTTCCTTTCTTCCTTCCTTTCTTTCTTCTCCCTCTCTTTTTTTTCCTTTTTTTTCTTTCTCTCTCTTCTTCCCCCCCACTTTTTTCAACACACAAAGATATATTTGTTTGTATTTTTAAAACATGGTTTCTTAGGCTAGCCAAAGTAAATTATAAATATAACAGTATCTTGAATATTCCTCCTTTAACTTAGCTCTTAATTTTTTTCCAAAATTATAAAATTTCCAAAACTATAAAATTTTAAAATAACTACTTCAAGAAGTAGCTAGGTTTATAATGCTGACTTTGTGGTTCTTTTAAAATATATTTTAATTAGTGTTGACATACAATATTATATTAGTTTCAGGTGTTCAATTAGTGATTAAACATTTATATGACTTACAAAGTGGTCACCCCAATAAGTCTAGTACCCCTCTGACACCATACAAAGTTATTACAATATTATTGACTATAATCTCTTATGAGTCTCAGACAAAATGTATGGAGGGAAAAATACATTGTGTTATTCTTATTTTAATGATTGTTCACTGATTCCTGCACTCTCGGGATTCCTTTCAAATTGGACACCCATTCCTCCACTGCTTCTTCCTCACTGAGCCATAAGCTCAGGGAAAGAAGGGACTGTGAGGATAAGACCAAAGATTTGCTTTTTGACCACCATATAAATTGCTTTCCTGCCTTTTGAAGTCTCAGACCACAACTTCCTTCTTCTTAGCTCAAGATGGCATATGACCTTGAACTATTTTATATATCCTTGGGTCTCATTTTCTTATGGAACTCCCACCTGTATTCATGTAGTAAATTTGGCCATTATCTCCTTTTAATTAGTCTCATGTTAATTTGATATTTGTCCAGCCAGAAAAATTTAAAAAGTACAAAAGAAATATTTTTTAGTCTCCCACAATACAAAAGGATAATTTTTTCTAACCATGGACAAATTTTACCCAATATCTAGGTCTTTCACCTTCCTATTTCTGAAATTAACTCTGTATCAGCTTTTTTTCTAAATTAACTTTTTTGGCTTATGCACTTCATAGTTGAGAAACCTTCACTTGATACAAAACATAATTAAACTTTTTATATAATCCAGAAATTCTGTTATGGATATCAGCATTACTGTTCACTTATAACTCCTGAGTAATCACACAATACACAATTACACTCCCTTGATTTTAGAAGAGATCTATATTTAAATAATCTACATCTTGTCTGTGTAGCTTTTTGTAGTAACTTAATTTTAGAAATGCCATTGTTTATAATTAATAATCTATTTCTTAATCAGACTTGCTATTAAAAAAGCATTTATTTACATGTAATAAAAATTCTTTAGATTTATCATGCATTTTTTATAATGTCAGAGTTTTATAGTTGACTATCATATTACAAATAAATTTACATATTGAAAACCATAATTGAAATAATTTTGTTTAAATTATTGACTCATATATTGGTGCAAAATAAATTTTTACTATAATTTCTTAAGCATGATTGGTATTTTTTCAAATTAATTATGTTACAAATATATATAGAACAGGTCAAAATTCTTGTAGAATTTAAAGGTAGGATATTATTCTCCTGCACACTTATGTACTTTAAGTACAAGTTATATAGATGCCCTCACCTCAACTTTATTAAGCTATGAAATATCTAACAAATCAGTATTTATAAATTCACTATGATTTGCATTGCTATGTGTTTGATTCCTATATTTAAAATACATTGCAAAAGATATTCTTCAGCAACTGAAAAACATCTCTAAGCAAAAATTCTAACATTATTAAGTCATCGGAACATTTTTTTTTATTATTACATTTACTATAAGGAAGCAAATTATGCTGGTCATTATAAAGCAAGAAAACAAAAATCATTGTATCACAATTAGTTTTATTAAAGTTCTTATAAGAAAAATTCAATTGTAATTCAGACTTAATAGCCACATACAAAATACTTTCTCTAGTCTTCTCTTTGAAACATTTTCAATTAAAAATTGTTTGTTGACATTTTTCTACTTTTATTTTATATGTAAAAAAAGCTCTAAATTAGTCTAAATTTGAGTTTTTTTGGGTTACCTATTCAATTCTATTTTTTAAAATTTGCTGTTTTAAGTTTAAAGTTTGGGGATAATTATGTTTTTATTAGGTAGAGTATAATATTTATTTCTTAGGAAAAACTATTTTTTAGTAAAACTGCATGCTTTTGTCTTGTTGAATTTTTTGAAAAAAAGTAATTTGCTGTCTTTAGTTGCATATGAATGTTTTTACATGAATGTTTTTACATTATTGAAGAGCAAATTATTTTCAAAAACCTACTTAAATAAAATTTTGTTAGTTTTCCTGTTACAGAAATACCAGAGAAGAAGCTAGGAGAATTCCCGATCATATTTTTTTCTCTGGTAACTTTAAAGTAAATATACTGCAAATGTAATGTGGAACTTGCTCTTAATTTGGTGATTAAAGTAACATATTGAGAAAAATACTCAGCAGTAAAAGGCTGAGATGCAAAACTTAGATATAAGATAAAAATTGTGAGGTTCATGGAAAATTTTTACATAAAGATGAAGACAGGGAATCACATTTTAGTTACAACTTTAATTGTTTAGGTTTTATATGAATGATCAGATTTCAGTGAGTGTGCTTTTAGTCATAAAATGGTTGTACAGTGTGCTAAAATGTACCTACAGCATAACAGGAATTTGCATGGTTGATCTTATCCAAATGTACATCTTATGGCTGAAATCACTATAAACTATTCACTTATTCAAAATAAATTAATGAATTGGGTCAACCTAGTTTATTTAAAGAATTGGTATGATGCGAAGCTGTTGTCTATGTCCTGAAAGTATATTTTTTCAGCTTTTATCTTATATTGTTCAATTAGTGGCTCCTTGTTCTTATTTTGCTCCCTGGATAGATCCCTAAGAGATCAGAATTGGTCTGAAAGTAGGAGTTACATCAAAATATGATAACTTCTCCACATTACCAAGAAACCTTGCATAACTGAGAGCTATCAAATAGATCTTTTTGATAGATTGATCTCCCAGGAAACTTGTGGTGGCATAAAACATAAAACATTAAATACCAGATCAAAATAATAAATGAATAAATAATGTTAGAACCTAGAGAAAGAAAAAAATAAGGTCACCTGCATACTTATAGAGTGAACCTAGAAGAGAAAGAAAGATTTTTCTCTAAAGCAAGGTGAAGAATTCATTGGGAATCATTAAAAAAAAAAAAAAAAAAGATAGTACTAAAGGTGTCCTACACAATGCTGTTTTTTCTTAATGAAGAGGCCATTCATTGCCTTAATGTAAAATGGGCAGAAGCTGAGACAGCTGAATAAAAAATGGCTAAGTAACTGCTGAGCAGAAACATGAATTTTGCCAAAGTAGAAAACACCAATTAGCTGTAGTACTATTCTTCCTGATTGAATATTTTACTCTATTAATGCTTGACAACCAATTCACTGAAATATGTTAAATGAGAGCTTAGCATATTAACAAAATATTATGTTTACATTAGTTATATATTACATTAATACTTAAAAAAGAAAAAAAAAACTTTGGCATCTTGAAACAATAAACACTCAGTTTCTTACAGTTTGTTTCTGTGAGGTAAAGAAATGGAACTGGCCTAGGCTCTTTCACATGGTTGTTGCCAGGTTGTTGATAAAAACTGAAGAAATAATTTCTAAGGTGGCCCACCTATGTAGCTTTGGCAAGAGGCCTCTCCCCACAGGATGCTTGAGTGTTTTTACAATATCATGACTAATTATCTCAAAATAGTTATGGAGGTGGTGGGGAGAAAGAGAAAAGGAAACAGCTTTTATGATCACACATAATAAGTTATATACCATCATTTCCACTTTTTAAAAAATATATATTAGAACCACGTTATCTAATTCAGTCCACACTCGAAAGTAAGGAAATTCACTTCTACTTTCTGAAGGAATGTCGAAAATTTGTGGACACATTTCAGTCACCACATGGAGGTAAAGTATAATGGTGAGCAGGAAGACAAAACTTTGCCCTCATGGAGATCATAGTCTACTTCAGTAAGATGAAAATCAACAGATCAAATTTATAAAACAAAATAATTTCAGTTTGAGGTCTTGTGAAAGCAATGTATAGTTGTCTGTGTTACTGAAGACCTAGGAGCTGAGAGTACTAAATTGACTAGTAAGGGTAGACTGTTCCATGGAGGTTAAGTATAACTAAGAGATGAGAGAGAGGGGGAGAGAAACCATGTAAAGAGCCTATGAAAGAACTTTTCAGAGAGAGAAACCTACACCAGGAAACAGCAAGGTCCTTCCTTCCTGTTTTCCTTCTCTCCCCCATTCCCTTCCTTCTTTAACCTTTCAATTTTGTTCATTCACTCACCATTTCATGTTCTTTTCCTGTTTTTTTTAATGTTCCATCTTATTCCACAATGCATTTAATGTGTATTCAAAAGTTCACCTAAAATATAAAAATATTTCAAGCAAAATTATTTAATGTGGATTTACACATTCAACAAATATTTATTTGGAACCTATCTTGTTCCAAGTATTTTACTAGTTCACTGATGCTAAAATAGTGAAAAACAAACAGGATCCCTTAGAAATACTGCAGGCTAGAGGAGAGAACAGAAGCTAGTTAATTACTCTAATTAGTGTTTAATATAACATTGATAAAACAGTTCTTAAAGAAAGGGCCCCTGTGTGTGAGAATATATCAGCAACAATTCTGACCAGATTAGTGGGTTATTGGCTTTTTTATGAAAGACATTCTTAAACTGAGATGTAAAAAAGAGTAGAATTTATTAGGTGAAGAGATATGGGGAAAGTATCCTCATCCATGACATGGTATGTCCCACACTCTGTGCTGCTGGAGGAGATGTGTGGGGAGTTGAAGGAGGGATTGTAAAGAAAAAGTAAAATGCATTTAAGGAATTAAAGAACACTTCAGGTAGATTAGAGAAAATAATATATTGCTTTATGGATTATTTTGGAGAGGTTAGCACTCTTTTGGGGCTAACCCCTTTGAGGTTTTTACTGATATGCTTATAATTCTCCTTCATTCAAAAATGGTAAAACAATTGAGAAACATGCACACATAGTAGAGTAGAAATAAAAGATTAACTTTACTGTTAAATGACCAATTGCAAAGCATAGCTTGAACCAGCTTTCTACTTATTATAAGTTAAATTGTGCTACTTAAAAATATATGCCAAAGTCCTAACCTCTGCTACCTCAGAATGTGAATTTATTTGGAAATAGAATCATTGTTGATATAGTTTGTAAACTGAGATCATGCTGGAGTAGGATGGGCCCTTAATCCAATATGCTTGGTGTCTATTGGAGAGTAAGAGAATTCCCCCACTCTATCCTTTTTTAGTTCGGGCTGAACTAGTTGTAAAATAATAAATTGACTCAAGAGTAGACAAAGAGAAAAATACTTAATATAAGCTCATGGGAAAAATCACAATATGATGCTCAAATCATAAAATGAGGCTCAAAGAAATGTTCAAACTAGATATCTTTATACTCTTTAGACAAAGAAACAGTAAATTTGTGAAAACTTGAAAAGACAAAGGAAGTTAGTGCTAATTAGAAATCTAGGCAAGTTTTGGGCTTAAGAATAAACTAGTAAAGGTGTTACAAAATTTTTTATTTGGGCTTACCAACTCTAGATTTTACAACTCATGATAAGGTTGTCTCTCAACCTTTTGGGAGCAGGCAAGGCACCCATAATGAAGATGTATTTTTCCTGCTTTTAGGGGGACAGAGGAGAGGCAGAGAGCTTTTCCAGCTCTTGCTGCATCTCTGGAGATTTTAGGTTGAAACAATCAGTTTTTCATTGTAGGATACTGTGGGGCAGCTTGCCCTGGGCCCCGACATGTCCTTATAAAAGAAAAAAAGAGAGAGAGACACACACAGAGAAGAAAATGTCATATGAAGACATGTCACAGAGAGAGAACATCATGTGACCACAGACTCAGGGACTGGAACATAGAGCTACAAACCAAGGAACTTTAAGAATCAATGGCCTCCACCACAAGTTAAGAAGAAGCAAGGGGGAATTCTCCTCTACAAGTTTCAGAAGGAGTTTGACCCTGTCAACACCTTGATTCCAGACTTCTAGCTTCCAGAACTGTGAGGCAATAAATTTCTGTTGTTTTAAGACCTTTACTTTGTGGTATTTTGTTGCAGCAGCCCTGGGAAAGTGATACCCTACTTTTGCCTACAAGTCTCCACCTTTGGGTTCCTTTTGAAAAAAGATGAACATTTATTTGATTGTGGGAGAATCAAAGAAAGTGTGCAGAAGCTGTGAAATATGCATACCCAGTCTCTTTTCCAATCTCCCCAACTAAATATGTCATGCTTGGTGAAGAATAAGGTAAGGAGAATGAAGGAAGGGTAGAAACCACTTTCTCAGCTTTAAGAGGTTGGAAGTTTCTCTTTTATGATCTCGGCTGGTAATGAAGACAGGATGAAAACATTATTTCTTTGGCCTTGTAATCCTCAAGGATTTGGTGGCTTTACCCAAGGCGGTTGGAAGAATTTGAGCATTTTTTTCTTGTGTGTTTTATTTTGTTTTGGCAGAAGTTACAAAGTAGAAACACATAATTAAATTTTCATTTTGAAAAGACTGTTTGCCTGCAGTGAGAATAATGGATTAGAGAGGATGCAGAGAGAACATGGATAACTTTCAGTTTCAAAAAAAATAAGATGCTAGGAATCTGTTCTGAGATGATTTTATTGAAAATGAAATAGTTGAGATTTAAATGTAAAAATCTTCACAATTTGATAGCAGATTGAACATAAGAGTGGAGTGTAGGTATGGGACATGGTTAATTACTAAGTGAGGAAATTTCAGCAGAAGAAAAGTACAGGCAGTCAAACAACAATGGAAGCAAAACAACAAAAATAGAAAACAGTAAGATTAATTACACATAACTGCATGGTCCATAACTTTTGCTGGATATGGGCCATATTATTACCTTGGAGGTTTCCAGAAAAGTACACAAAGAAGGAACCACATGAATTTAACAGATTAAAAGTGAACCATGTGCTTAAAAGAAGCACAAAAATTTCTGATACCAAGACTTAAATGACATTTTTCCTCCCATGGTTCTCTAAAAAAAAGAATACTTAATAATTCAGCAAATAACATCCTCACCAAAATCTTAGGAAGAAGCTTAAACTCAGTTTCATCCAAGGGTAAATTTTTAAACTGCTAATTATAAATTTATGTAGTATTTGGCAACTGCATAAGTATTTACTTTCTCAATGACGTGATAAGTTGCGGTGAGTTGTGGGTGAGACCCCTGACAAGAAGACAAACTATAACTCTCTATTGTGATTAAGTAACTCACCATACAGCTGAGCTGAATGTAACATTGGCACTTGCTTATGAAAGTTGAAATGTATAGTGAGAACATGCATTGAGATGTATTAAGAAGAATAATATCGAGGTAGAAGGATATCCTACCGCTGCTCAGAAAGTTTTTAAGATAACACCCTTGTCTGGAGAAAAGATTCTTTAAAAAAAAAAAAAAAGAAAAAAAGAAAAGAAAGAAAGGTAGGAAGAAAAAAAGGAAAGAAGGAAGTAAAGAAGGAATAAAGGAAGGAAGGAAGGAAAAAAAGGAAGGTGTAACAGAAACATAGATACAGAGCACACACTGGTGATTGAGATGGGAGGAATTTGGGGAGGGATGGTATAAAAAGAAGAAGAGATTAAGAAGTACAAATTGGTAGTTACAAAAAGGTCACAAAGATGTAAAATAGAGTATAGTGAATATAGTTAATAATATTTTAATAACTATGTATGGTAACAGATGGGTACTAAATTTATCAGGGTGATTTCTTCACAAATTATATAAATATCTAATATATATATATATATATACTATGCTGTATACCTGAAACTAATATTGAAAGTCAACTGTAATTGAAAATTTTAAAAATAATTAATAGTAGAATATAGATATTTTAGCATAAAAAAGGTACATACTCTTTTGTGTACAAAGTCTTTCACTCAGTATAACATTTTTGATATTTTTTCAGGTTGTTCACTCCTTTTTTTATGCTAAATAGTATTCTATTGTATGAATACCATAATTTGTTTATCCACTTGCCTATTGATGGACAGTGGGTTGTTCTGACTTGGGGCTATTATGAATAAATCTATAAAGTTTCATAAACAAGCAAACAACAAAGAAAGGTGATTCTTCGGGACATAGATAAACAGAGAATGGAGGCTCTGAGGTTCTGTGTATGATAAAAACTTATAGCTCCAAAATATGTACATAAACTAGGCAACTTTTGTATAAAAGAAAAAGTAATTATCACGAAAAGCAACTAACAATGTAGTCAAAACTTTCTTGAAAAAGTAAGCACTTAAATAAATAGGGCCAATATTTTTGAAAGTTTGATTTATTAACTAAAGCTAGATCAATAAATATTTTTAAAGATAAAGTATCTTGATTTCCTGGTAGAGACAATAAGAAACTGCACACTTTGTTTACATAGCAAATGACTCTACTTCATACAGTAACATCTGCATCGGATGAGTAAATTTGGTTTGTTTTGCTTCTAATGTTTATTTTCAAAACTACTTGTACAAGAAAGTTGGATGTGTCACATAGGTTTCTTTCAGTTGCAACTGAAAATTCAAATAAAAGTAGGTTACATAATTGGACTTTGTTTTATATAAAGAGAAAAGGTCATACCAGAATGTGATAATTTAGGGCTCAATGATATCCCAGTACTTTCCATCTTTCTTCCTGCCATACTCAGCATGCCAGTTATGTGTCACTCTGGTAATGCTTGTTTATTACCACATTTCTGGCCATCATACACAGAAGCAATAGCATCCAAAGGAGCTGGGCATTTTTTTTTCTCATCTGTCTTTTTTATCTAGCAAGAAAAACCTAAGAAACAAGATTTCTATCTAATTTCATCATTAAGGACTGTGACACAAATCCATACATAAACTAACCAATGGCTAGAGTAATAAAACTTTTAAGACTGGTTTAAACCACTCATCATTCACTACAGGACCTCAGGATAAGTGAGAGCTATAGTCATATCTTCTGAGACTCTGATTACACTGTCAGAAGACTACCCAAATAAAATTAATGTATTTCTATTAAGAAAGAATAATGGCAAAGGGCATGCCTATTGGGTGGTCAACCAGAGTAGCTGCCACAATGGATGAGAACATTCATTGTAAGAAGTGAGATAGAACAACATATTAAGATTTCAGACATGTTCTATTTTGCTTCTATTGAAGGATGGCAAAACTCATTCCTGCTTGCTGGCTTAAGGAGATAAGGAAAGTGAGTCAATCCAAGGAGGGAATAAATGGGTTAACTATCATTCTAGAAGATTAAGACTTTAAAAAAATATAAACTTTTTGCTGATTGCTATTGTTGTTGCCATTGATAGGCCTCCGGCTGATGGGAGGTTGGTGAAGGGGCAGAATGTATTCTTTGTGTTTCCAAAAGTTGTTAGACAGTTGCAAAACACTAAAATGAACCATCCAGGATTAGGAAATAGATCTTATTAAAGGTTGATTTCTGAGCCTTTTGAGTTAAGCTTCTCTGTTATATAAAAACCTTAAATAGAAATAATTCCAATCTAATATCTTTTACATTATTTATTTTCATAGAAAGTCACCCCAAATTAGAGTTACTGCATGACATAATTTGTCTAGATATATTCTAATCTGTTATAATTATTAATAGGTCATTTTTTTTCTCTTAAAATTATTCTAATTTGGGTGATGAATTATATGCTCACTTAATCAAAACAAGGAAAATGTTTAGATGCCTGCTAACTAAAATCATGGCTAATATCCACTATGCTGTCAGTGAAAATTCTAACTTAGGTCAAATCAAATTTCATACTCTAACAAGGGATTAAAAAGGCAAGAGTGTCATGCAGTTTGCCCCACTGGGCAAGAGGGAAGTTAAACACAAACTATCATCATCTCTTTTTTCTATCATGATGTCATTTCCTTATGATTAGAGTAGACACTATCAGTGACTCCCATTGGCTACACCTTTCCTTTTGTCTCTTAAAATATGATGTCCACAGGCATCCTTATATTCCATTCTCTTGGCAACCTCAGCAAACTTCTGAACTATAGATGTGCTCTATGGTAATCTGATTTACGTATTGCATACAATTTCTCTGTTGAGCTTCAACCTGAATAACCAAAGGCTATGAAATCTAAATGTCCAATTTACTATTGTATATCTCAACCTGGATATCTTTTATTAAATCATCCATTTGGTTGTAGAAGAATTCAATTTCTTGTAATTGTAGCACTGAGGTCCCCATTTTCTTGCTGCCACTAACTCCTAGAATATAAAAATGGTTGTATATTTTTCTCCTTCTTTGAATCATTTTTCTGGTGGCGATTTGGAATTTAGACCATTAGATATTTCTAATTCAATAGAAGCTGTCTTCTCTGAAGTAGAAGAGTTGTCTGCTGATGGGTAAATAAGGCAAGGGTTGGTTAGAAAGCATAAAGAAAATAGCATGTGTTTTGAAAAACAGGTGAGGAGTAGGGGAGAAAATTGACCTAGAATAAATACAAGAATTTCAGAGGATAACTGGTGCTATCACAAATTTATGGTGATAACAAACCATATTTGGGGGAATATATCTATTCCTTTTCCTAGAAACACACCTGTGGGTGCCAACCTTGACTGGCCCAAAGTCTGGCTGTGATCCAGGCCCATGGCTAGAAACAGGACACTAGACTTTAAAACTATGTAAACATACTTCAGCTTATTGTATCACGCATGTGTGGCCAAATGCCACTTTTGTACTCTGCTATTTGAAGAGCCATGCGGTCCTCTAGAGAGCAGAAAGGGAAAGCAAAAGGGGAGCACAAGAAAGGGGAGCAGAAGAAGTGTATGCAAGACTATGTGTCCTATGCAATAGAACTGCACTTCCCAGCAGAAGTGCTCTCCGTATGCACAATAAAGTTGGTGCCTGCCGTTTCATTCTCATGTGTGCCTCTTATACAATCTTCCAACTGGGCATCTCACCATTGAACCTTCCTTTATCGGTTGGCAATACTGCTGACACCTGGCAGAGCCAACATGATCTGTTTGGCCTTGACACTACCCAGCCCAGACTAGAAGTAATCCAGATAAATCCTGAGATAAATTTAAAGTGAATTGTTTTCAGAGTAGATAAGAAGAAATCAGAAAGGAAAAACGGAGCTAGCGGGGTGAGTATTTAAGTGGTTCATAGTATTGGACTCTAGAGAAGGGAGTTTGCTCAAAAAAAAGGGTTAAATGCAAGAATGTAGAGGGATCAAGGTACTTAGATCCTCTACAACAAGTTGATGGGAATGAGAGTATTAGACCAAGAGGAGATTGTTGTTGGTTATTGGGATATGGCAATGAAAAAAGAAAAAAAAGAATAGCAACAATCTAAGAAAATCGGTTTGTCTGAAGAATGGTTATAAACATGTACTGCTAAAGCTAGTGTGTTGTGACCTGAATAACCAGACTCAACCTGAGTGCTCTGATATTAGAGGCAGTTTATTAGCCGGCGGCTGTCCTTCCAAAGGAGCAGCCCCAAAACATAAAGATACAAGGGTTTTAAGCCCAAAATCTCATTCTTCATTCTGTCTAAATCACAAAGGTTTAATATTTCTTCTATTCTCTACCTGTCAACCTAAAGGTGGGTTGTGCAAGCGGGGATACAGAAGCAGAAAGCGTACAGTTAAAATGTTAGGTTCCCATGGGTAACTGTTAGGTTCCCATGGGCAACTGTTAGGTTTCCAGGAGTAATAGTCAAACAATAACTTTTCAAACAAGCAGGTGTCCAGAAGCGAGACATGGCGATTAGCACATAGGCTCTTAACCTTAACCCATTACTACATCTTTGTGACCCTTTCAGTAGTATGTCATCACAAGTGTGTCGGAGCCAGCCGACGAATCGAGCAGTTCCCTGAAAGGGGGAGCGTGGATTAAAGAAAAAGAAAGTAGTGGGAGGGCACGCAGAATCGAGACTGCGGCACCTAGTTTATTTCCTTGCACATATTTATACTTTTACAGACGTTAGGAGGACATTCACAATTCTTACAATGTTGTTCTTATCTGAGTCAAGCAGGAACTCTTTCTGCTTGCTTGGCAGAATACTGCGTTTTCCCCTAGATATCTTCAGAGGAGGCATCCTGTTGTCCACCACATTGTCCTTGGCTGCCTACGCACATTTTTCTGTAAGCATCTTAAGACTGTTAACTCCTACTTCTCCTTTTCGGCTCCCCACACAAGTGGGAGTAAAATTTACTGTTACTTGAAGCATTGACAAACCCAAGATTGTTCTTAAACTTGAGTTCTTATTTGGATAGATTCAGGATGAGCATTTTTTTCTGAGGAGAGTCTATAGCTATTTTCAAGTTTTCAAAGGTTATTAGCCCTAATATTAAGATTAAATTAGATTAAATAGATCTACATTGAATAAAAATGTTAAATTTTTCATGCTTTTTCTACATATATGGGCTATAATTATCTTATTTCTTGCCTGTGACCTACTGCCTTCTCAAACTTACCTGTACCCTTTAATAGGTTTCAGAAAATAATTTTGAGCAGGGTCCAGGACATTTTTGTTTTGCTCTTTTCTCAACAGTCAATATTATTTACCTAAGAACATAGCATTAGCCCTGATAGAGAAAAATCATATATATTTGAAACATCAAATTTTAATGGGACATACAATAAATTTATATGTGTTGGGGATGGGAAGAGAGTTCTCCTGGCTGGACTAGTGTAAAATAATAAAAGTGACACAAGACTAGATTAATAGTAGGGAAAAATTTTTTAATATGTGCACATGGGAGAATTACAATATGATGCTCAGAGAATAAATTGAGGCTCAAGGAATTGAGACTAGGCAGGTTTTTATACTTTTTAGATGAAGAAACAATAAATTTATTAGAAATTGACATGACAAAACAAGTTAGTGCTCTTTAGAAAGGAATCTAAGCAGTTTGGATATTTGTTAGTGAGGAATCTAAACCAAGATTGGATTTGGGTAGTAAATTAGTAAAGGTATTCAAGATTCAATTATACATTATTTTTCATTCTGGATTTTATGTCTTGTGATAGAGCTGTCTCTCAATTCTTCAAGAGTGGAGAGGGCACCTATCATGAAGATTTAGTTACTGCTTTTAGGGGAACAGAAGAGAGGCAGAGATCTGCCACTTGCATATTTGATCAGAAACTACCAAATGTATCATTAATGGATCTAAATCAAAGAAATTCTCATATTTTCTTTTAATTATTTAAATTGCTCAAAAATTAATTCCAGAAGAAGTTAGATGTTTATAATAAGACAATATAGAAAAAAATGTTTCAAACTTGATTTTATTTTTTACTAATTTACTAGAATAATAGATGAATATGAAACCTAGAAGAGTACAGATTTACTTGAAAATAGCCAAGAGATATTCTTATTATCTACCTTTGTGGAAGAAAAAAATTAGGATAAATTGGAAAGCTATTTCATAATGAGAAGAAAATGATTCTCATGAAAAGGGAAGAAGTGATCATTTGTAAGCTGGAAATGAAACATTAAAAGGTGAAAGATTTACGCAACCTGAAGAGAAACTAGGGTATTGAAAATGAAATATTAAAAGCTTACATTTTGTAACAAAAATATAATCTTAAAATTGACAGTTGATAGATTTTACATATACCTCAGAGTATGAAAATTCATCAGGAAAATGACAAAATGATAAAAGAGAATGTTGCACAGGAATATTAGTGAAGATTGAAATTCGTGCTAAAAAAGCCATCCCACTGCTGAGAACATCATTAGAGCTATTAACCAACCAGTATGCAATGCCAAACCCACATATTTGCAGTGATTGATTGGGAAGTAACTGAATTTATACTTTGTGCACTTGGGTGAAAGAACAGAAATAATATAAACTTGCTACAAAGTACCAGTTTTTTTTTTTTTTAAAAAAGGAAGTCTGTATGTTTAATTCAATGAAAAAGTAAAATACCTTTTCCCTCAAAATATGTCATCAAGATTTATAAGAAAGAGCAAATAAAGTAAGAAATAAAGAGAAATAGGAACCATTCATAGAAGGGAAAGACATGAGCACCTTATATATTTTATCGCCCAACATTACTTTAATTATAATACCTAAAATTACTAGTCACCATTCCAAACATTTGTATATATTAATCATGACCACAACTTAATGAAGTATTGCTGGTTTGCTCATTTTGCAAATAAGGCATCAGAGTCAAAAAGTAGAGAGTTATTTCCTAGTGGCATATGATCAGTAAATAGCAGAACAAGGATATGATGGCAATCTAATTGCAGCACAGATGTTTTTGACCACTATACGGTGATGGGCCCTATCATTGTCTTTACATATTAGAACCTTATTCTAAAAAATATAGTCTTTTCTGGTCTAAAAAATTTAAGGGAGCATGAGTATAAGACTAAGATGGACATAATCAGTAGCTTACAGATGGTGTTTTTGTAACACATCCTTCCAAAGAATACAGAAAAACCAGTGTATATTAGAAATTTAAAAATCATTATAAAATGTTAAATTCTTATAAAGAGTCATGGACATAAGAATAAAGCAAGTAGCATGATTTTAACAAAAAAGCAACAGGAGAACTTCTTGGTTACACTAAATAATCTGAACCCCATTCCTAAATTCAACCTATTCAAATCCTAACTTTGCCACTTAAAAAATATGTGAACTCAGATAAGCACTTAGCATCAATGATCTCTTCTGTTAAATGGAAACAATAAATCAATTTATTTAGCAAAATTATTTTGACAACTGCCTGAGTTAATGTATGTTAAATGCTTAGCCAAATACCTGACAAATAGTAAGCAATTAAAACAACCATCAAAATTTAAAACAAACAATAAATAGGTGGTTATTTTTTCCATTATAGTCATACATTAATATTCAAATAATTAAAGGTTTATTTATGAGACAGTAGATATGTTTAAAATTTTTCTCTTTCAAGATTAGAATTGAGACATATCAGTATAATAAAATGGTCAAAAGGGAAAAAGTTATACACTGTTAAAATATTATCAATTTGTGCAAAAGACACCAAAAATCAGTTTATTCTCTTAGATTTGAGAATTTTTGTATGAAAGTTTTTGCACCAAATAAGAAATTTTAATTTAATATTTACTTTTTAATTTAATACACATCTTAGTTAAAAACATAGGTAAGTAGACTTTGCCAGATTACTCTACAAATTATTCTACAACACATATTTTAATAAACAGATTTGACTGGTAGTTAATATTTCCCCAAGCTAAGCTTTATCTTTATGCTTTATAGGCTTATATTAAGAATATTTCCATCTGTACATGTTGAAAAAACTGACATTACTTAGATCAATTTAATAGCATATTTTTTACCTTGCCCTAAACATTTCCATCTTTGAGTTCTGCTAAAATGAAATAAAGTTTTGTCAAATACTAGCTTGAAAAAACTTTGTATAAAAATGCCCTATAGGAAATGCCCTCTAGTATATATTTTAATATATTTGCTTCAAGCTTTCTGCCAATTCCATTAGTAAAACACCAGAACACATTTCACATATAAACCAGTACATAAAATCCTGCTTTAACCATAATAATTTATTCTTAATAATAAGCCCTGCTTAATCTCTATTGTGCCTCAAGCCATTAATGAGCTCTATTTTTCACTTTCTTGAAACACATTCAGTTGAGTTTGTGACTAATGTCAATCTATGTTTGGTGTTAAAGTTTAGACTAAATCTTTGTGACTAAGTTTCAAAGTTTCAGCAAATAATGTGAATCTACACATAACAGAGACTCTAAAACAATATGACTTGTGTTTCTTAAATACAATTTTTCCCCACAGAATTATTCAGTAGTGATACAGATACAACTTCAAGGTTGCTTTGATTAAATGGCATAGTGCAAGTATCACCATGATAAAAGGTGATAACATTTTATCCAGCAGTTACTTATTTTTTCTATTTATAATCAAAATACCAAAACATTTATTGTTATATTTTTTAATAAAAAAATATAACTAGTTGACTTCATGGGTTTGTGATGTATAGATTTAATGCATTTGACAGTATGCCCCACCACTAACCTGTGTTTTCCTGCTATTTCCTAGTTTTAGAGTAGCATGAGATAAATAGTAGGATTATGCACAATGTTAGCTAATAAAAAATTCTACCAGTTTTTTGTTCAGTTTAGAATTAAATAGAATGAACAGCACCATTAATCTTTAATAACGTAAAATTACCAATTCATGGCATTATAAATAACACATTTGAAATGTATGATTTTTTATTTATCTTTGAGTCCATTAATTTAATGAATGAAAATCAGATTTTGAGAAAGATACCTAATTTTTATAATAAAAACTACCTTTAATAATTAGGGAGTAAGTAGAAAATTATAAAAACAAATAATATGTATAAGGATGTGATAATAAATCACTATCAAATTTTTTAAATTGATTTTGTCTACATAATTTATTCTTTATCATTTGTTCTATTCAAAATATATATTCAATGTTGACATTCCTTCATGTGAACTTATGTTGTACTAATGAATACGCCTTCACCGTGGTATGAAGACATAGATATGCATATTCTTTTACATTATTTTAATAGACTGCAGTTATTTTGAACAGGTTGATCCTTTTTAAGAGTAATCACAAAAAGCATCAGTCAAGATGACAGAAAGGGCCTTCTAGCAAGAAAAAAAAGGAGCAAATTATTCTTATTGTGGGCCAAATTGATGTTATAGGAAAACCAGGAGGCATGAGTTTCTCTTTCTTTTACTACAAATTCATCTCATTTCCTTCAGTTTTTGCTTGTTTTGCAGTTCCTCATTGCAGAGGCCCACTGAGGGATTCACCTTTAGCCTGTATCCTGACAAACTCCAGAACAGAATGGGCAATCCTACTAGAGAGGAAGGCAGTACACGGATCATAAAGTATATCTTTCCTCAGCCTTGGACTCAGCAGGCCCAGTGCACTGTCTTTCTAATCCACAGATCTTCCTTCCACAAAAACAACAACAACAACAACAACAACAACAAAAACCCACACAACAACAATAACAGTAAAAACACTGTCTTCAAAAATAAATCATACTGTACAGAACAGTAAAAATATCACTTCTATTCCTATTGCACAGAGAAACCTTGTATAGTCCTACTGCCTTATATTACACACACACAGACACACACACACACACACACACACACACACACACACACAGCCATAAATCACACACAAAGTATTGTTTTAGGTTGGATTCTCCTATAAGCAGATCATGAGTAAACTGAAATAAAATAAAATCACTTTATTTAGGAGATAAACCCAGGACCACCCGTAGAGATGTGACATACAGATGGGAGAAAAGCCCATTATGGGGCATTAATGGGTAAGTTATTTCTCTGGAAGATTGAGTCTCAGTCCTGCTGAGAACACCAGGAGAACTGTTTTAAACATGACCTGAAGTTGTCCTACCCAATGAATGAGGGCCGGGCAATAACTCTTACCCGTTAGTGGCTATAGGGTGCTTTCAAAGGCATGAACACTCTGGAACTTAAGGCATGCTGTGCATATTCCTGAGGCCAGAGAAAGTCCTTAGGCTCTTGGAGTAATCAGCAGGACAGTGTCCAGGGAATAGAAGGCAGGGGGCATCCACTATACCTATAGAAAAATCCAAATTTTTCTCACATTTTTTATTTATAACCTAATAGTGTTCATGTCAGTGCAGCCTTATTCTTCTTAACATAATTTTAACATCCTTATCCAAATAACAGCTTTATAACAGGATATTACTATACTATTTATTTCATATTTCCTACTGTAAGATATTTCAATTTTTCATATATTTCTATTTAATTAACAGTATACCAGCTTATTATGTTTTTAGAATAAAATCTTAAAGTAGAACAGTGGAGTAAGAGTTTGCACATTATAAACTTTGGCTAATATTTCCTGATTATCCATCCATTTCATACATCCATCAATAGAACAATTAAATGCCTATTTTCCTATATCTTTTCCATTGCTGGGTTTTATCAATCTTTCTAAGCTTTGCCTCCTTTTTTTTTTTTTTAAATCTGTACTATTCGCATGATGAAGGATAATTGCTTATTTATTCCTTTATCACCTTATCTATCAGGATGTTAGGTTTGCCTTTGGTACAACACTGAATGAACACTGGTATCTTCATTGATGGAGTCTTATAAAATTTTAAGAATTTAATGTCATAGTTCTTACACTCAATATCTTCATCTGTAATTTTAAAAAGTGCTGCTATGCTTTCTCTAACTGGACTTTTCCAAAGCAAACATTAGTGATTGGTCTCGACAGTTGATCTCTTGCTAAATAAAGAAGTTCCTTTAAACTCTTATTTCAAGGTGTCCAGGCTTCCCCATGTTGCTGAAATTGGCTCTATAGATAAAGCTTAAGATATCATCCTCAGGTAAATGATCCCAACACACATTTGTTTTTTTAAGTCATATGCTTTTTTAAACAAAAACACCTTTTTTTAAATGTATGAATTTAAAACTCAACGCAGAATGTTTTCTTAGCTGCCTGAATAATATTTTAAGATTTTATTCACGAGTATAATGCCGAAACATTTCTAATCTGCTAGTATAATAATATGCTATTGTTTCAATGTGATGCCTGTAAATAGTATCCAAACAATAGTTATCCACTTAAAAATATTTAAACTCTAACACACTCGTAAGCATTAAGAGCATTCAGGCATCTTAAAGATAATGTTTTCTTAGCATTGCTAAGTAGAATGCCTGCCTCTGAATTAAAGAATAACATTGTAACACTATGTTTAGCTGGGCATATGTTGTAATAACTATGCTGTACACCCTAGAAACTATTGAGTTGAAGAATCCAAAATATCCTGAAAATGAGGAACTTTTCTGCCAAAATATTGTGTTACTATTTATTTAAAAAGTCATAAATTCTATTAAACTGGTGTGACATTTCATATCACTAAAATTAAGTAGACTTGGTTAGGTACCCTTAGAGACAGATTAGGTGCTATTTGTGGGTCTTCTCTGTGTGTTGTAGCTGGGTTAAATACTATAATCATAAAGTCAGCTTAAAGCATTGATGAGTTAATTCATAGCTTAAAACTTTTACAATCTAGTAAGGTAATGTACCACTAGACGTATAGATAAAGAGATATAAATACATAGTCATACCAATATATTTATAGACAGACAGACACAACTGTAGATATACAGAGATAGAATTAGATATAGTTTTTAAAGAAAATCCATTTTCTTATCATTTTTAAGTATAAAGCCTCTGAATTAAGCAGAAACATTGCAACGTCATGTGCAGTTGGAGATAGGTTTTAATATCTGTATATCTATATCCATTTTAGTCAGTGAAAACATTTTCTGTAAAAAATAAGCTCTAAATTAAAGTCAGGGTATACTCCCATTATATATAATGTAGCTCAAATAGGTGACCTTCCTATCTTTTCATTTTTTTTTTCTTCTTAGTTCTCTAGTTTCAGTATCTGAAACCTTTCCAGTGTGAGTAAAAATTTTAAATTGACTTCTCTTTCTCCTCAATAAGCATTCTTTGAAGCCATTCTCACTCTAAAACAGCCAAATGACAGAATACTGTCCACTACAGGGTGGCAGGTACTTGACTCTTTCAGAAATAGATAACTATCAGCACTAAGAAAAAGTCTCTCTCCCCCTGGTAGTGAGGTCTAAATAACCTGCTGAGTCATTTCATGACTCTGCTCTTGGTTCTAACTAAAAAGGAAACTTTCTCAAATATGTCACCACCTGTCACTCCACCTTTTTTTAATAGGGATAACCTAACATCCATCTGCTATGTGCCAGAAATACCAAGTTCTTCTTCCTTCTCCAGTATGTCCATTGGAGAAAAATATTTTTTTTTGAAATTCTATTTGTGATTATCTAAATTTGGCTGAAATAAAATACATAAATTGGACACAAGTGCCAACCTGTGTATGGAGAATTTTTCCTCTATTAAATATATTGTTTTTATTCTCTTTGTTAAACAGCTCAGAAATTGTGGTTTAAATAGAAAGGTATCATAGATAAGAAATAATCAGTATTGGTTAATGTACTCTGGCCAAAATAATATTTAAATTTTTATTTTAGCTACCACAAATTTGTTTCTCTATATCATATGATCATGGAGGCTAAGAAGTCCCAAGATCTGCAGTTAGCAGGCTGCAGACCCAGGATGGGCAAAAGCCTGAGAACCAAGAGAATCAATGATGTAGGTAAGGTTCCAGTCCAACAGCTGGTAGACTTGAGCCACCAAAGATGATTTTCCAGGGTCAAGCAATCAGGGAGGAAGAGTTCCCCCCACCTTTTTTTTTTTCCTATTCTTGGGAGAGTCAGTCTTTGTGTGTGTGTGTGTGTGTGTGTGTGTGTGTGTGTGTGTGTATTTAGGTTATTGATGGATTGGATAAGGTCCTCCCTCAGTAAGGAGGGTATCCGCTTTATTCAGTCTATCAATTTAAATGTTAATCTCATCCAAAAACACCCTAACAGACACACCCAGAATAATTTTTGACCAAATATCTTGGCACTCTGTGACCCAGTCAGGTTGACACATAAAATGAATCATCACACTGTGACATCTCTTCTGACCTGAATGAATAATTCAATGAAAATAAGTACCTCGCTCTTGATATAATAGCACTAGGAAGACAGGGTCAATGAGAGTGTCGCTGTAATCTAAAGGACAAGAGCTGGGGCGGGAGAGGACAAATGGACGGAGCACTAACAAAGTTTAGATCCTGATTACAGAATGCAGCTACAAAGACTGAGCTTGACCACTCAGGGTGTTCATGAATAAAAACCACAACAACAACCTAAAAGCAAAATACAGTCGCTTTCTGGTCCATCTGGGGTTACAAATATATACTGCTAGCCATAGCTACTTTGAGAAAATCAATTCAGTATTTGAGATTATCCTGATTTGGTACCAAGAGTGAAAGAGCACCAAGGTCATTATTGTATTTTATTTATTCACCTCACTCTCAATACACAATGACGAAGCTTTCTCCACATTGGTGTTTATTGCTGACATAGGTAACATAGAATGAAACACAGAAGCAGAGGAGGAGAACTGAGAGAGGCTCACTGTAAGCTAGTCGGCTAGTATAGAAACTGTTCTGCAGCAGTGGCTCACCTCCCAGGGCCTGAAAACTACCTACAAAACTATTCACTAAGGCAGATGCACTAAAGGAGTAACTTTCCTTTTAAATCTCCTGACTTATTTTTTAAAAAATCTTATTAAAGTGTAATATTTGCAAAACATGTGCACACCTGGTAAAAGGAAACATGATTTGTCACCAACTGAGCACACCCCTGTAACTGCACCCAGATATAAGTAGAATATTCCCAGCCCAGAAGTATTCCTGTATGCCTCCCAGGCTCTAATGACTCCATGTCAAGAGCAACCTCATACAAGTAAATGTTGCCTATATTTGTACTTAATTTAAATGAAAAGTACACTAATTAAAAATAATTTTTAAGAACGGGACAGAAAGGGAGGAACTCCCTTTGATAGAAGTCCTCTCTGTGTCCCATTGTTAAAATGACCCAAAAAACATTTTCTTTTCCATCTCCAGGCGAATTGCCTTCCTGTCCTTTGAAGTCCCAAACCATACCCCCAAACACACACTTTTCTGTGGCTCGTGGTGGCGTATAAACCTTAACTGCCTAGATTTGTCCTCATGTCCCATATTCTTAGGGAAACCTCCATATGTATGTATGCAATAAATTTGGTCACTTTCTCCTATTAATCTGTTTAATGTCAATTTAATTATTAGACCATATTATACCAGCCAGAAGAACTTAGATGGGTAGAAGAAAAGTTATTTTTTCTCTACCACACCCCTTTCACCTAATCTGAATGACATGAGCCTAAATGAATCTTGTTAGACTCATACTAAACAGGAATTACTCCTTCCATACCTGATTATAGTGCATAGAATATACTCAGTAGTTATATCACCATATGTTAATAACATACCAGTGTGACAAAATAACAGATAATAATAATTTAGTGTGATATGTATCCAATCCATTGCTCCTCAGAAAGACTAGAGTTGAGCATAATGACAAACTTCTTGAAGGCATTAGATATGTTAGGCAGGACTAAGGGCAACAAATCAAAGTAATTTACAATCCTCCATTTAGAGGTGATGCAAAGTATAAAAATATGTATATTATTAGCATAGACTGCAGACCTTCAACACCTTCAAACAAAGAAGGCAATATTTATATAGCTAAAGTAATTCTAGAGACTACAGAAAGGACTCATAAAAAGCATATATTTGATCTCTGGGAACAAATAAACTACAAAAAAAAGCTGACTTTCACTCTTCTTCCTATTAGAGCTTAGCTTTGTTAAATATCTCCAACCTGAGGTTCCAGGATCCAAATGGATGAAAGTGAATATATGGTGTGCCTTAACCATTATTCATCATTAAATATTTTGAGAATCTAATTTGTGTGCCTCACCGGTGATTAATATAAAGACTTTTATCTAAGCACTTCTATTGTAAATAAGATCTCATTTATTCCAGCAGATTGTAGTGTACTGGAAAGCACAGAGAAAGAAAACACGGAGACTCTGGAAATACAGAAGAATAAAAAACAAGTTTCCTGTTAGATACCACTCAGAAGTATTATCTTTGAATAAGTAAAGGGCTACATTTGGATTCATGATGGGAAACTCTTCCATAAGACATTTTTCAGCATCTAAACTTAAAGACTATAAAATTCAAATTTTATAGCTCTAATTATACACACAATTATTATACCAACTATATTGTAATTATTATAGAGGTTTTTGAGTTTTTAGTTATCTTTTTATTTGCATACATCTTATCTACCAAATTAGATTTCCCCACATCTATTTTCATTATGTTCTCCTATGCATCTGGCATAGAGGCAAAGAATATATTTGAGCATTTGGCACTCAATAGGTCTTGTTGATTAACCGACTGTATCATTTTAATTCCACATGAAAAACTTACAGATTTTAATTTGATACAGATAGAGTCAACTGGAATTAAAAAAATGTACTTGCAAACAGAGATGTTATAAAAATAATTCTGTTCTGACAACATAGCAACAGTATTTAGTAGCCTTGGCCCTTTGCTCTTTCAAAAAATTAAGTTATTCTGCCTGTTGGATAACTAACGTAGGTAAAAAGTGCAATTCACAATCTAAGTTCTACCTTAGTTAAAATCATAATTAAAACTGGAGACTTTAAAAAATAAAAAAATACCATTCAGAACACTGAGAGTTAACAAGTGTGGGGCTGACAGATCCATGCAGCTGTACTTAAGAGATAGTGCCTGATTCACTGTGCCACCGCTTGAATGAGACACAGCCACTATTATAATTAGAAGAGATTGTGTGAACATTGATGTGCCAGACAGTAAAATCCTTTCTATAAGCCATTTTCCAGGATAATGAAACTATAACTATCACGCAGTACAGATGAGTTAGGACTACAACACAGGATCGATGACAACTAAAAATTAACATGCTATAATATTTATGTCCTTATAGATTTTTAACTCTAAATATTTACACTGTTCATCTGAAGACAATGTTTTATAGTAACTTAATTATGTAAATTATTAGCGATGAAAATAATAGCTAAATGCTGCAACATCTATGCTTGAGTGTTATTACACCCTGTGCTAAATTGGTCATTAATAACTTATTTCCTTAATATTTTGTACTTCTCTAAAATATTATTTTTAGATTTAATCCTATCTAAAGTTTATTTTAAAAGTACTCAAAGAAAACACAAACATTAACATTTACTTGTATGAAGAACTGAGCCTCAACAAAATATGCATCATAGTGAGTTCTTCAAAATACTATTTATTTCTTTTATTAAATGTTATTTGTATTAAATATATTAAAGCAAAAAAAGAGGAAAAATATCTAGGCCAGTTTCTACTGTGATATAGTATTAATAAGGACTATGTACATCTTTCAAATTGTTTCAACCTGCATAAAAACAATTGTTTGAATTATTCCAATGTATATTTTAACACATTTCAATATATGCTACTATTTGGTTCAGGTCATTTAAAAAAAATGAAGGCATATTATAGTTAAATTGATGGATAAAATTAGTCAGAATATGCTGTTCAGTGTGGATAGATACATATGTAAGAACCATTTTTCTCCCATTCTATGATGTCTTTTCACTTTTTGAAGATGTCTTTGGAAGCACAGTATTTTCTAAATTGATGAATTTCAATTTATCTAGATTTTCCTTTATCACTTGTGCTTTCAGTACTGTATAAAAGAAACCCTGAAGTTTTACTCCTGTGTTTTCTTCTAGGTGTCCTATATTTTTAGTTCTTATATTCAGGTCTATAATCCATTCCAACTTAATTTTTTTTATGTGGTTAGAGGTTAGGATCTAACTCTGGTCCCAGAACCATCTGTTGAAAAGACTGTTCTTTATCCCATTAAATTTTCTTGATATTTTTGACAAAAATCAGCCATCCATAAATATGAAATATTGCTTTGAGTTCCTCAATTATATCTCATTGGTCTATATGTTTATCTTTATGCCAGTACCACTTTATCTAGATTACTGTAGCTTCATAATAAGTTATGAAATCAGGACGTGACTCCTACAACTTTATATTTTTCAAGACTATAGAGCAATTCTGATTCCCATGCATATCTATATGAATTTTAGGATCAGCTTAACATTTTCTGTAAAAAAAAAGAAAATCAGCTTTGATTTTGATAGCAATGGCATTGGATTTCTAGATTAACTTGGGGACTACTGCTATCTTAACAAAATGAAGTCTTCAGTCAATAAACATGGGTGTCTGTTTATTTAGATATTTAATTTCTTTCAATAATGTTCTATACTTTTCAGTGTACAAGCCTTTAATTTTTTATTAAATTATTCCTATTTTAGTCTTTTTAATGCTAATGTAATATTTTTCTTAATTTTTGGAGTGTTCGCTGCTAAAGAAACAATTAAGTTTTATATATTGATCTTATATATTACAACCTTACTAATGTATGTTATTCTATTTTTTTTTCAAATTCCTCATGATTTTCTTTATAGAAGATGACATCTGCACACATAGTTTTACCTTTTTCTTTCAATATGTATGCCATTTTATTAGTTTTATTTTAATTATTTTTTCCTATTACTCTGGCCAGAATCTCCACCACAATGTTTAGAAGTGTAAGAGAAAACGGCCTTGTCTTGTTCCTGACGTTAAGGGAAAATTATTTATTGTTTCACTATTAAGTATGGTGTTAGCTATAGGTTTTCACAGACACTGTAATCAGACTGAGGTAGTCTTGCTTTGATTCCTAGTTTATTTTAAGTTTGTATTATGAAAGCATGTTAAATTTTGTCAAACTTTCTTCTTTGTCTATTGGAACAATCATATGTTTTTCAGTCTATCAATATTCTATGTTGTAGTGAATTTAACCAATCTTGTTTTCTTGGGACAAATTTTAAGTCTTTAATTCTTGTTGTGTATGCCCATTGAAAACTGCTCACTTAGCTCAGTGGCCTGCTAATGATTGAACAAAAAATGTTCTTAATTGCTTTGAACCAGTATGTTTTTTTCTCTTGGCTGAGGGCCTCCATGTATATGTTCAGGCTTTTCTTCAATGCTCTGGCAGTTTACAACTCTGTCTTTGGCTTTACTTCCTCTTTGCACAAGGCCAGCCAAAGGCAAGAGATTAGGGCTTTCTTAGGAATTCCCAGTGTGTATGTTCTTTCAGACCCCCAGGATTATTTATGTTAAACTTTTTGAAAGCTCCCTATGGACAATGCATTCTCAAGGTCTTTCTTTTAAGTTTTTTGGCCAGCCTCTTGTTTTTCACAATGGGTAGTTAGTTCCACTTAGGTCAGCTGCAATATTAAACAACTGTTATTGGTTGCTTCCAACAAACAACTTAGTGATAAAGCTTTCCTCACTGGGCTAACTCTAAGTCAGGTCAAGTAGCAAGAGCCTTGTGAATGAAGTTTTCCTGGAAAAGTATCAGACAAGTCAGACAGTGACAATTCTCTGGAAGAACTCCCACTCCACTCTGTCCTCACTAGTAGTTATGTGACTTCTGGTTTTCACAGCTATCATGGTTGCAAGTCTGCTGATTTTCAAAGCTACTATGAATCTAGAAAAAAGAGAATAAAAACCGGGCAAGTTAAGTGCCAGAGCCAGTTGGCTAAGATCGAACAGTTCCAGAGAGGAGGAGTGAGGATTGAGAAAAAGAGAGAGAGAGAGATAAAAGACAGAATCGGGAGGGCTAACAGTGAATACTGCACCCTGAGTTTATTTAGCACAGCGTGTATATATACCCTTGGAAGAGCATGAGAGGCAACACCTACACATATGCAAATGATTGCTGACCTTTACATAAATTCTCTCAAAACATCCTTGTTCCTCTTTCATCTCTTATTCCCTGGAACTTTCAACTCTTTCCATTAAGCCAAACTTCCTCCTTCAGTAACGAGCTATCCATTAAGCCAAATTTCCTCCTTCAGTAATGAGCTATCCATTAAGCCAAACTTCCTCCTTCAGTAAGGAGTCCACCTGCTCTGCAAATTTCTAGCTTGCAGACAACTTTAACCCTGTCTGTAGGGCATTCAGCAAGAATGGCTCCCAACAGTTAAGCTACCACAGAACTTCTCATAATGAGATGCAGAAATCTTTCTAGAATAAAATCTTCTTGCACTGTTGCAAATCTTAGGTCAATTTCTGTGGTTCTAAAAAAATTTATTTTGACAATTTTTGCCAGTGCTTATGCAACTTTTATGAAGAGGTAGATTTTGATAGGTTTTTATTCCACTTTTCCAGAAGTCTCTTTGGTAACTAACTTTTAATTCATCAAATATGGTGGCAGTGGTGCCACATGCCTTTTGAGGCTAGGTCACAATAAGATCTGTCTGGCTCCTTCCCTTGGATGTTATCCCTTGGAATCAAGAAATAATTCCATGCAGTATCCTAAAACACATGGAGACACAAATGTAGAAAATGTGACTAATGGCTCCAAGTGAGATGCTGGCCAACAGTCAGCAGCATCTACAACTATGTGTGTGAAAAGGCTTCAAGTTGTTTTATACCACCATCTGACTACAACTGCATTAAAAAAAGAAAGAAAGAAAAGAAAGAAAGAAAAAAAGAAAGGAAGGAAGAAAGGAAGGAAGGAAGAAAGGAAGGAAGGAAGGAAGGAAGGAAGGAAGGAAGGAAGGAAGGAAGGAAGGAAGGAAGAAAGGAAGGAAGAAAGAAAGAAAGAAAGAAAGTAAGAAAGAAAGAAAGAAAAAAAAAAAGAAAGAAACAGCAAAGACCTCCTAGTCAAGCCTAGTCAACTTTCAGAAACTTTAGCAATAACAACTCTACAGAATTCTTGTTGTTTTATGCAACTGAGTTTGAGATTACACAGTTACAGATTGTTGGAATAGATTTAGATGCTAAGAGCTGGATGCTATAAAACCAAACTTTAAATATGTGTCATTGGCCTTGAGACCTAATGGTGGAAAAATGCAAGAAGGTCTTGAGACTATTAGTTAAATCCTATATGGCCTTAAGGAAGCTTTTGGGTACAAAAAGTGAGAAAAAGTGTTCTTGAGAGTTAGAGGAAAGAAGTCCATTGTTATGCTAGATAGTTGGTCAGATGTGAGTGACAGCAATCAAGGGCCAGCTCTGTAACAATAGAAACTTTCCTTGAAAACCTTAAGAACCTTTCAGAGGGTCAGGCCTGGTTAGTACTTGGATGGGAGACCACCTAAGAAGACCGGGTGCTGTAGGTATAAAACAATTAAAAAACAATGGATTGTAAGTTGACAAGATACTTGCAATCTGTGAGATCAACCAAGGGTTGCTTTGCCTAAAAATAAAAAAAAGAAATTAAAAAAAAAAGAACCTACAAGAAATAGCCTCACATTCAAGGTTATAAATAATCCCAAATCCTAGAGCACAAGGCCATAAAAGCTGCTGGCTAAACCAGCCACTCACGCCTGCACAGAAGGTACTACCCTAATTGGCTCACAATTTAAGCCTCATTATACTGTCATTATAATACTGTGGGTATGCCTGGAAGTTCAAGAATCTAATTATAACAGATTGAATTCTGGGTAAGTACATGCACAGTAGGCAAAAGGTTATATAGCAGCCAACTATCAGTCAAGGTGACCTCACATACAGGTCATCTAGGATTTCCCATTATGGCCCAAATATAAACAGACCTTTCCATTTCTGCATTGTTATAGCTCTCCTTGCTGAAAACTCACTCCTCCCTTGGAGCATACTCTGTCTTTCTCTTCCACATTTCACAGGGCTGCAGTTTTCCTTAGTGTGCCCCATCTCTTTCTAAAATGTATTTTCAACAAATCTTACTTTTTCTAAATCTCACCGACTCATAATTCTTCACTGCATCATCAGGGAAGAACTGAGGAACACCATACAACACCACTGTCCTCTTCCCCAATGCCGCTGGGGCAATGCGGGATTTCATACCACTCCAGAGGTAACAGTTATGTCTTGGCAGAAAGTTTAGCAACATTGTTGCCTGTGCTAAAGAGAAAATGTAGTTAATAAACTGAATATCTAGATAAAAGAATTTCCAGGCGAAATGTTGAAAGTGCCACCTGGCTTCTTCTATTTGCCTATAATAAAATGAGAAAAAGAGAGATTGTTTAATGAATAAATGGCTGGATTTAAAGAAGCCAAAATTCATAGGTTTTGAAATAAAACTGTTTCTCATTCCCAGATTCTCCAGATGGCAAACAATTTTCAAATTCAGAAATAGCTTCCTGGCAAAGATCAAATCCAGGACATTCTCAGGAATACATAGTCTGCAGACAAAGCCAAGAGAGTGTGACTGCTAAATCCTTTGTTAAGACCTCAGAAAGAATGCCTCAGGTTCTCTTAAAAGACAAAATGCCCTCTAAGAATTTTAAGGGTGTACCTTGAAAATCCTCTCAAAGTATACCTTGAAAATCCTCTCAAAGGGCTTCTAAGAATCTTAAGAGTATTTCCCTACACAGCCTTTCAGGGAGTGCAAGGTGGAATGGAGGTTTTTGCTAATGGCATGAATACCAAGACAAGTCATAGAGCCCTACAAAGTATTTAAGCAAATTAAATCACCAAAAATACCACAATATTGAACTAAAGGAGACAGAGATGGTACAAAATAAAAACAGGCCTTTGAATACCTTAACTTCAAAGGGCATGAGCAAGTTTAGAATACTATTCAGCTACAAGCTATTTTGGTGGAAAACAAAAAAAATAAGGGTATATGTATGTCTCTGTATAGACACATACATACACATGCTTTAATTGAGTAAGCAAAAATTATAATTGAAAGTACAAGAAGGCTCTTGGATTGTTTTATAACACAATTAATGGAGAATAATAAATTGTTGAAACTTGTTATAAAAATATTTAAATTTCTACCTGATCTGACATGAAATGCTGACACCAATGAAAGAAGGACGTAACCTGAGAGAAGGTAGTAACAGTTGTGGTATGCCATATAAGAAATGGCTCTCCAGAAACAAAAATAAATAAACAAAAAGCCTGATTTTCATTTTTTGTGAATGTTATAAATATTCTCACCATGGCCAATTCAATCTACAATATGATGGCACTGAACTCAAAGTTGAGGAGAGATGTACACAATCAGCTCTTATGACTACAAGTAGGGTAAGTAATTTCCAGCACTCCCATCACTGTATTACAAGGAGGATGGCAATTATAAATGTAATCATAAGTATTGTCCATTAATATTTGAGAGTAGTTATTATCTAAAAATACTGAAAAAAATTGAAATATTACAGTTCATGTATAAAAGAAGAAATGTTTCCTCAATTTGACAGCAATCCTAAAGATGTACATGGCATCAGTGATATTCAGTTGTGAGGCTAAAAAGTTTTATATGTTATCAATATAAATTTCAACACTCTTACTGGAACAAAGTTTGAATTGAGTTTCTCCTCTTCATAAAAGTATTATAAAACAATGGTCAAATTGAGAGGAGATAAAAGAATATGTATCCAGAAAATATAAGAAAAATATATTTTAAAGGTATCCACCTTTAAAATTAATGAAAATATACTATTTTTAAAATGTGCTGTTTTATTTATTAGCTATTTAAACTTTACAATTCATTTTATTTTCTTATTCTAAATAAGTATTTGTTTTGTATCTAATTTTATATTTATAATTTTCATTCCTTTCTTAAGGAAGACCCTCAGAACTGTATTGATTTCAGATCCCACAGACCCAGATGTGCTCCACAACTGATACATAATTCATCATAGAACCAGCCAGACTTTCAGATGCTGAGTCTGACACCCCAACGGTAAAGTTTGAAGGAGAAAAATTTTTGGAAGAAGTGTTCACAAATGAACTGAGTTTTCTTTAAGATCTACCACTCATCAAATTTTATTTTGGAATGAGTCACTTAATGTTTTGAGTATTACTTTTTTATTTTAGAAATCAGGTTAACTTGTTTCTGTCTGACTTCCAAAAAATTATTTTGGGAACTCAAGTTAAGGGGTATATGAGAATATATGATAGTAGATTAAAGAAATACATGTTATTCCTGAGCCTAGCTTTACTCTTATCTTATATACATGAGATATGTTGTGGCATATGGTCTACTTCAACACAGTGATCCTCAAAACTTACTAAACTTCCAGAAACAGCTTGGTAATATAATTATGTTAAAGTGACCTATTCAAAAGAGTTTACAAGAGTTTTTAAAATACATGCAAAAATAGTTAATCTACCTCATTCCATAAAAAATATAAGATGGTTTTCAAGTAAGATGGCAAAGTAAGTAGTTTTAAGATATGTTCTGCTACTGAATGCCATTAAATTGTCTTTAGAATTTTTTAAAAATAATATTATTTTAAAATAATAATATTTAAATCTCAAGGAGAAAGAAGAAAAAGGCATCTTCCAGACTTAGCCAGAATTTTGCATACCTTCTTATTGTGCATACCCTCTTACTGCCCAATAAAAAATTAAGAATTATTATTTCTTTGAAATCAAGACTTTTACCAAAAATTGGTAGGCCATGGGCCTATTTCATTCATTTATGACATTATGTTGCTTCCTGCATCATATTTTTTTTTTTACACTGGTCACTGGTACTATTTGTAGCAAGTCTACATTTTGCTGCTTAAGTGACTGAAGAGAAGCCTCACTCTAAAATATTACTTTGTCAGAGTACAAACTTTTATGTATGACCAATTAGATCCTGGATGTTGACCTCGAGTTAAATCATTAAGTTGAAGATGCTTTTGGTATAGCTCTATGGTATTGGCTCATAAATATATGAAGAGAACAATGAAACAGACATTTAAGGAGTAAATCTATCTCATACGAATATAAAATAGTATATAATAAAATATATTTTGCTATTATTAAATTAATATGAAGAACATTTATTCTTACAGAAAAGGCACAATCAAAGAAACGAGTTGACTTACAAAAAGACACATATAATATTATTGCAAGAAAACACACCCAAATCTTAAGTCTATATCTTTATATTTTTGTCATGCATATTTGTTAATTCTTCAACAAATATGCAAAAAAATGACATTTTAGGACAGTCTTTACTTGTTTGTTAGCATATGTTTTAACTCTACGAGGCACTATAAACTAGATTTCCATTATCTTCTGGTTCAGTGCCCTACCATTTACACATGGTTTATTAGGTCTATGGGGGTGAGAGATGAAAATTACAGTGTTTCAGCCCACTACACTGTAAGTTAGAAATTACAGTCCCCCAGATTGGCCTCATTTCTGACACCAACTGCAAATTGAGGAGATTCTGCAAATCAGGTTTGATAATTCACTATGACCGACAGAACTCGCTGAATTATGATTTATTACACAACTGCATTAAAATTACAACCAAATTATAAAAAAGTCAACTTGGAGAACCACTAAAATCTAGCTGAGCATAACACATGTATCTGAGGACATTTTTTTAAAGCCACATTGAGACTGGTAAAAGGGGCAGAGATGTGAAACAGGCTTGCCCCACACCTGCAGGTGGCAGTTGAGCACTAGGAGAGAGAGCATGGTTGCAGAGGCCCACTGAAGGAGCAAGGGGCCATATCCCCACCCAGGGGCTCCCCTGCCCAGGGTTCCAGTCCCAAGAAAAGGAGTTCCCACAAATTGTGACTGTAAAAATCAGTAGAGATTCTGACCATCTGGGTGAGATGAAAGGAACTTGATGAAAGTAAAGAACAGCCCTCATCTCACATAGCCCACACTGGCCTGTGCATCCTGGGAGAGACTTTCAGTTGTGGGCCACCAGCTTTACCCCAAGCTATAGTATTTCCTGAACAGATCTTAGCTGTCTGCAGGCACGAGGTGGACACTGGCAGGCTTTGCTATGATTTCAGACTTTTACAGGACTGGTACAAAATGTGAATCTGTATTGGCCTGGTAAAATCTGCTCACTTTAACCTTCCCTATCCAACTTGAGTACCAACCAAAGGGGCTCTTAAAACAGCAAAGCTTTATGGGCAATTGACACACAGCCACAGGCACTAAAGTTTACTGGTCTTTTGCTAAGCCACCCAGGTCCAGTATTAGGGGCAAGTGGACTCAGCTCGCATGGTGGTCTCTCCCACTTGCCTCCAGATCCAGCATAGGCAGCAATTATTATTGGATCACTCTGTGTTTCCTACCTGATAGCCACAAGCAATCAAAGGCAGTGGCTGACCCTGGCCTACCCGGGAGACCCTCCCAAAGGGCTACAGGACCAATACTCGTGGAAGCTAGTGTCAGACCGCAACAGAACTCCATCTGATTAGCCCCATAAGTGGCACACCCAAAGAATAGTCTCAACAGGTACACATGCCTGCTTGGGTAAATCCCATTCAGAGGGGTCAGCCCCTAAATAACAGCTCATTCACAATACTCACAGCCCATTCACTGATGTGCTAACAGCAATCAAGATTTAGCTACAACAGGAGAACACAGACAATTCACACAAGGAACAAACCCTGAGCCCCCAGCGCTGGCGATCAGGAAGACTGTGCAACTGGGCAACACAGGAAATCTAATACATGAAGCCACCTGGCCAAGGCTGGGAGATGTAACAAATCTTCCTAATACATATAAATGAACACAAAAAGGCAACTAAAATGAGAAAACAAAGGAACATGCCACAAATGAAACAACAGGAGCGAACTCCAGATAAAAAACTAAATGAAATGATGACAAAAAAAGTCCTTAACCTGGCAAAGGAAATAGATATACAAGTCCAGGAAGTACAAAGAGTCCCAAACAAGAGGAACCCAAACAGACCCACATCATGAACATCATTACTAAAATGATAAAGGTTAAATAAATATGAAGAGAGAATGCTAAAAGTAGTAGGAAAATGGAAACTAGTTACTTACAAGGGTACTCCCATAAAAATGTCAGCTGATTTCTCAACAGAAACTTTGCAGGACAGAAATATTGGCAAGAAATATTCAAAGTGATTAAAAACAGGAAACTTCAACCAAGATTACTCTACTCATCAAGACTATCAAAATGGAAGGTGAGATAAAGAGCTTCCCGGGCAGGAAGAAGTTAAAGAAATTCATCACACACAAGCAAGTATTACGATAAATATTAGATGACTTCTGTAAAAAGGGAAAAAATAAATATAAAAAATAAAATGACAATAACTATGCACCCATCATTAATCACTTTAAATATAAAGGGATTAAATGCTCCAATGAAAAGACATAGGGTAGCTGAATAGATAAGAAAACAAGATCCATACATATGCTATCTACAAGACCCACTTCAGATTAAATGACACACACAAACTGAAAGTAAAGGGATGGAAAAAGATATTTACTGAAAATGGAAATTTAAAAAAGATGGAGTATCTATACTTATATCAGACAAAATAGACTTTAAAAGAAAGGCTATATTAAGAGACAAAGAAGGACATTAGAAAATGTTAAAGAAATCAGTACAACAAAAGGATATAACCCTCATAAATATATATGCACTAGACATAGGAGCATCTACGTATATAAAGCAATTTACTGGCTGACATGAAAGGAGATCAACAGTAATCTTGTCGTAGTAGGAGCTTTTAACACCCCTTTGACACTAATGGACAGATCTTCCAGATGAAAAATTAACAAGGAAAGAGTAGCCTTAAATCACATTCTAGACCAGATTAATTTAATTGATATTTTCAGAGTGTTTCATCTCAAAGCAGCAGAACATACATTCTTCTGAAGTTCACATGGAACATTTTCCAAGATAGACTATATTGGGCCATAAGTCTCAATGAATTTAAGAAGACTGAAATCACATCAAGAGTCTTTTCCAACCATAATGGTATGAAATTAGAAAAAAAATGAAAAATATAGAAACACATGGAGGTTAAATAACTGCTATTAAGCAATGAACTTGGATAACAATGAGATCAGAAAAGAAATCCAAAGATACCTAGAGATAAATGAAAATGAAAACACGACGACTCAAAACTTATGGGACACAGTAAAAGCAGTTCTAAGGGGGAAATTTATAGCAACACAGGCCAACCTCAAGAAAAAAAAAAACTCAAATAAACAATCTAACTCTATAACTGAAAGAAGCAGAAAAAGAACAGCAAACAAAATCCAAAGTGAGTAGGGGAAAAAAAACTAAAAATCAGAGAGGAAATAAATGAAATAGAGTCTAGGAAAACAATATGAAAGATCAATAAAACCAAGAGCTGGTTCTTTGGAAAACAAAATTAATAAACCTTTAAACAGACTCATCAAAAAAAAAAAAAAGGAGAGGATCCATATAAAACTGGAAATGAAAGAGAGGTAACAACTGACTCCACAGAAATACAAGGGATTTTAAGAAAATACTACAAGCAGGTATATGTCAATAAATTGGACAATCCGGAAAAAGAATAATACATTCCTAGAAATACAATCTCCCAAGACTGAGTCAAGAAAAAATAAAAAATCTGAACCAACAGATTACCATCAATGAAACCAAATTAGTAATAATAAATAAATAAATAACTTACAATAAACAAAAGGCGTGGACTGTATGGCTTGCTTCATAGGTGCATTTTACCAAATATTCATAGGATTAACACCTATTCTTCTCAACCTATTACAAAATTCAAGAGGAAGGAAGCCTCCCTAACTCTTTTTATGAAGCCGCCATTACCCTGATTCCAAACCAGACAAAGACTTTACAAAAAAGAAACATTTCTCAGATTTTTGATTGGACTAAGCCCTTTAAAAGAGAAGGATTTTTAAATATATAAGTAAATTCTTTGTATTGATTAAAGCAATCTTTAGTATAGCATTTTTATTATTATGCTTTACAATATCATGTTTATTATATATCATATATTATAAGTTATATCTTTGTTATAGCATTACTTAAATATTTACTTAAATATTTAGCATTAATTATCATATAGAATTGATCAATGACTTATAAATTTGGTACAAGTATAAAACCTAAACAAATAAGATTTTACAAACTAAAATCCAATTCCAATGATCATATTATGTGCTACTTCTATTTTAGTTCTCACCTATTTTTTCCAATTTTCTGGGACAATGTAAAAAAATCAATCATTTCAGGGTAACTTATTCTATGCTATTGAAGCACACAGGTAAATAGTATACATGTTCAGTCTCTATATACAAAATAAAAAATCAGATTCCTAATGGGAGAATAAGCAAATGTATAAAATCAGTTAAAAAAATACATTAGACCCTTGGAACTAAAAAGTTAAAATCATCTGACTATATTTCTATTTAGAAAATGTGCATTTGTCAAATAGATAAGGGGACCATTATGAATCAGGTGCCTGAAAGACAAGTATCATGACCACTCATTAGCCATGACAATAAACACCATTGACTAACTTTGAGGAAAAGGTCAGCCATAACCATGACTCTTGTATATTCACTATTCAACTCTAGGAAAATAGAGTCAAGTTGTTCATCTAGGCTCTCAAACGTATTGAGATTAAAGCTCCCAGTGTGAAGTTACTATGAAATTCTAAAGAAAATGAGTGTTCATCATCAGTGGAGACCTCATGGAGAGCCTGAGTGGAAACATGATCTCTAAATAACATGCCCCTTACTTTATTCCTTTTCTTCACTTATGTCCTCCTCATTCTTTAAACCATCTCTATTTTATATGACACAGTGTCTACCTTTGCTAAGCTTTTATCGCATTTACTGAAGGAATAAATTTAGCAAATAAGAAAAATCTAAATTATTACCATGTATTATCTTCTCGACAACATTTCTGGCTACTTAAAAGTGGGTTTTCTATTTTTCGCAAGGTTTGCTTAGCATAATGCACATTGTGCCTGGCAGAAGTTGGGAGACAGGGGAACTCTCAAAATTTTGTAAGTGATTTAGGGGAATGCTTTTAACGTTTAAATAGAATGGTGCAGCTCATGAATTTTCCACAGCCCCTCTCTAATATCCATAAGGTTAGGGAAGGGGATACAAGTGGAGACTCACCATCTGGCTCTTTTTCTCTTCCCACCCGCTGACTCTATCTTGAAACTATGAGGGGCCTCATGCAGAAGTGTGGTAGGGTGACCAACCCTCCCATTTTGTCTGGGACTGAGGAGGTTTGGAGGATGCAGGACTTCAATGCCAAAATTGGTAACTTCCCAGGCAAACCATGACTGATCATCCTTTGGATTAAGAAAAGAAGATTGTGCAAGCAGGCCCTGACAGGGACACAAAATCTGCTGATCAGAGATTTCTAGAGTTTTGAAAACCCAAAGCATGGCCTAGACAGGTGGGGGCGAGTGTATGATGGTACAGGAATACTGACCGCCTATCTTCCCTTGACTTCACAGACTTTTCTCTCCAGAACTATGACAGGTTCTAAGCATATAATAGTAGAAAAAGATACAAACATGTTTATAAAGTAAAATATATTAAAACCATGTTCAATTACCCTCATTTCTTTTCTTTAGTGTTGTAAAACTTTCCTTCTTGCATTTATTTTTTGACCCCTTCCAGTCTTTAACTATATTACATATGAGAATGATAAAACCTGTGTAAAAGTTTTTCAGTGGATTTAAATAAAAGATCAGGATCCCTAACTTTGTAAAATGGGTCCCACGTGATACACAAACCACCCACAGTTTTACATACACACTGGACTCACATTATGCCACTCACCCCCTCACCCATAATCACATTGTCCTTTAGCTCCTTAAATGGTCCATGTTCTTGCCTGCTTCAGGGCCTTTGCATATGCCGGGCTCCATGTGCCACAGTCACAATGTAAAATCTATTTCCTTCCTAATAAAGTCTTCCCTGTTATTTCCTCAGTCTAGGTCATGGCCTCACCCTGGCTCTCAGATATCACTTTGATTTTCCTTATTGGCAAGTTTCGTGCTTTGTAAAATGAAGACATATTACTTGAGTAGCATCTAAATCCCCTCCTAGACATATAAGCTCAGTGAGGGTAACATAACATTACATGCTGTTGTATCTCCATATCCAAGCCTACATAGTAAACAGAATCTATTCGAGGAAATCAGGAAATCAGAAATGAAGGAAGAAAGAGAAAGCAAGAAAGTCTATGTAATGTGGGAACATTCTCTACACTGGGACTTTTAATATTTCTACCCTCATATGGGTATTATGTAAAACTGCACTCACTTCAAGGCCAGGGGTTATTCTGTGATAACTTATTTGTTTCCCTGTTTAAAGAGAAAGCATTGGCAGAATATATTCACATTGTAAGAATTTTGTTTCATGATGTCATTGATTTGTAATAGCATAAAGGAATCAAAAAAGGTAGAAAAATCCAAGTAGGGAGTGTAAAATACTTGTAAATTCTTTTTCTTTTGCCTCCTTCTCCACACTCTAATCTTAATATTTTTACAAAATCTAATATCAGAGGAGGAAAAAAAAACTATTAAACTCATTCTCTGTTAGGTATAAATGATTAATAAAGCATAATTACTTTTATAGTTTCCAAAAGCTGAAACATTTGAAAATGTAAATAGCTATAAATTAAAAAAATTCAGTTGGTATTTCAGTTTTGTGGATGCCATTTTGATAAAATCATTCCTTATGGCCAAATTAATAAAACCAAAGTTGCAGTTTTCTAAAGCAATTATTAAGCACTATTTATAACAAACTTCTTTTATCCCTGTAACCACTCTACTCTCACATCTTCCTGAGCCTTATCAGAGAGCTCATGCCAAGAAACCATACTGCCCAGGGAAAGTGACCACATACTCCTTGAGAAACAGCAATCGATATACAAATGCACGGGAGATATGAGCTCTGGAAAATGGACAAACAAGACACAAACCACATGACTAGTTGAAGAGACCTCCTTTATTTATTTTCCAGAAAAATACGTCTTTTACACCTAACACAAAGCCTAGGACAGAAGTTCTACACCCATGCTGGACAGCAAGAGAGAACTGGCATTTCAATGGAACTGGCTCCAAATCCTTACCTGACCACCCTGTCACCTCTCCACACTGCTCATGTGCAAAGTTCTGCCCATAAGCAGGTATAGGGCATTGCAGCATCTACGGTGGAGATGTCGTAAAAGAGGGCCTTCACTTCCTCGTTGGGACTCTATGGTTCCCGTGCGGGTAGATGGGCAAAGCATATGAGGCACATGCGCCTGCGTAGAGCGTATCCCTTTCTCTTCGACGCACTGTCTCCTGTATACGTGGTGTCTCCTGTTGCCATGGGCCGCCGCCCTGCTCGCTGTTACCGGTACTGTAAGAACAAGCCATACCCCAAGTCTCGCTTCTGCCGCGGTGTTCCTGATGCCAAAATCCGCATCTTTGACCTGGGACGAAAGAAGGCAAAAGTGGATGAGTTCCCACTCTGTGGTCACATGGTGTCTGATGAATATGAGCAGCTCTCCTCCGAAGCCCTGGAGGCCGCCCGAATTTGTGCCAACAAGTACATGGTGAAAAGTTGTGGTAAAGATGGTTTTCACATCAGAGTGCGGCTGCATCCCTTCCATGTTATCCGCATCAACAAGATGTTATCCTGTGCTGGCGCTGACAGGCTGCAGACAGGAATGCGAGGTGCCTTTGGAAAGCCACAGGGAACAGTGGCCCGAGTCCACATTGGTCAAGTCATCATGTCCATCCGCACCAAGCTTCAGAACAAGGAACATGTGATTGAAGCCTTACGCAGGGCCAAGTTCAAGTTCCCAGGCCGCCAGAAGATCCACATCTCTAAGAAGTGGGGTTTTACCAAGTTTAATGCTGATGAATTTGAAAACGAAGTGGCTAAGAAGCGCCTCATCCCTGATGGTTGTGGAGTCAAATATGTCCCCAGTCGTGGCCGTCTGGACAAGTGGCGAGCTCTGCACGCGTGAGGACTTCTGCTTCCTTTTGCCATGCTGGTCTGATTTATGTTTATGAATAAAATTTACTTACTGGCAAAAATTTTGAATGTTTTAAATATTTTTAAAAAAAATTTTAATCCAATTTTTAGAATATAGATTATTAAGGAAATAAATTTCATATTACTACCAGAATGCTTTAATGGCAAATTAGAATGAAACGATTTGTAGAGAAAACTATTGCAGTTCTAATCCAAACACTTAACTGGGGGAATATCTCAAAGTTTTGTAGGAAAGTCATAATTATAGAGCTAACATGATCTTTAATAAAAAGTTGCTAGAGAAAATCCAAGTTTTATAGAGGAAAAAAATCCTTGTTTATAGAAAATAATAGGGATGAAAGTAATGGTAGGTGTTAATGATATTTCAGGTACAATGTCTTTGAAACTTAAAAGGTCTTTTGTTGAATTTGTTGCTTATGTTTTCCTTGTAAATTTCTGCACATTGGTTTTAGAATTACCTACTACTTTTAATTATCAGCCTTAGGACAATTGGGTGTCACTGCAATAGGTTTCCCCAGACTAGTTTTACATTGTCTCATACTCAGGAGACAACAGTCCAATCTTTTCTTCATCACAGAAAGGTCATAGGTTGACAGTAGAGTTCATATTGCTTGAATCTGAGTCCCAGTAGAACCAACCGAAAAGAGAAAATAACACTAACTCAGCTATTGGTGCTTTAAAAGAACCCTTGAGAGAGTTTGCAATCTGTATGTGCTTGCACTGCAGTAGAGTTACACTGGTCACACAGGTAAGTATTTGTTTTTTATTTTAGAAACTAGATAAGGTAAAATTCTAGTTCTATACCACATTTTAAAATTTCAGTTCTTTATTAAGTCTTCCAAATCTCAATCCTACAAAGAGTGCATTAAGTTTTCTTAAACTAACCATTCATTTTCAGTGTCAACATACTGAATGAAAGCAACAAAAGTAGTACTAAACAGAATTTTTAAAAAGCTTTTAAAATTGTTTCCATAGACATATTTCTTTGTCAATCCTAAAATTTTGCATCTCAATATTTCAAGCCCTTACTACATTTTCTACTTGTATATTTTTAAACTAGATTGCTCTTTTAAACTTTAACATTTTTATATTAAAATGAGTAAGGACAAATACTATAATATAAATTATACAAATAATTTAATACATTTACATAAAAATATTTACTACAAATAATATATAGAAAGGTTCTTCAGCCTAAGAAGCACTTTTCTTGATGTTTTAAAACTCCTGAAGTTTTAGGTCACTATTGATCAAAGGATTGAGCTCATTTAACCCCAATTAGCTACTGCCTTTATATTAATGACATAGTTTTTTATTACTAATAATTTAATTGTTTTCATTAAAATACTTGAATACTCTTTTTTAAGTAATATAGAAAGTGAATAAAGTTAGAAATGAATTAAATTACATTATCAATAATAATTCAAAGTGAGTCATTGTTTTGCTTAATAGTAGAAAATGAAAGAAGCTCTGGCTGACTAAATTTGAATCTCGGTTGCTTCAATTTACTTGGACAAATTAGTTTGTATTCCCATTCTTTAATTTTCTCAACTATAAAATGGGATTAAGACACTATGATTGTTAAGTTGTTTTTTGGATTAAATGAGATAATTCATTGAGCAAATGAATGGCATTGTGCCTTGCACATATTAAACACACAAAATTAATGTTTATTTATAACAGTTAATATTGATGCTATTTCATCATATTTGCTCCTGCCTCACTGCTTCTCAATTGTTACTAGTAGTGTTATTTTTTTCATGATTTATAACCTTAATATTCTGTTCTGCTACCATAATTTCCTCCAGTTGTATAATCTTGAGTTCTATATTTAATTGGATTCCATATTCTGATTTGAGTTTTTGTTGTTTTTTATCTTTAGTTTTGTAATTTCCACTATCATATTATTCTGTTTTCTAATCTATAGTTAACAACTGTGCTTTACAGTTAACATTTACCTCTACAGACAATTAACCTTTATGTATGACTCACGTAGATTTGCTTTATTTCCTTTTTTCCCTTCAGACTGAATTTTTTATCTACCTTACACAACTTTTTCATTCTACATTTATTTCTTCTCTTTTTTATTTTCAAAAATGATTATATGGTTGTTCTCCTATTTATTTTTATACTGCTTATATGTGATATAGAGTGTTTTACCCAGACCTTCAATTTAGTATGAAAGATTGTCAGTGAACTTCTCTAGTCTCCCTTTCACAAAGTTTTTGTTATTTTTTGTTAATTTAGTCTTCTCCCTGGGTTCCACAGTTTGAGGACTGGATATTGTTAACTATCAACTTTTCCAAAGTGTTTGTATGAAAGGATAGGGAAAGGAGAGAAATTGAAGGGTTAATTATACCCTTTGATGGATACTGGATTTTGATTCTTCTGGGATTCCATTAAATATTCCTACACTACATCTTACTCCTCTCAGTCAGATGTGCAGTTCATTCTTCTGGCTGTGGTGTATTTTATCCTTGCCCTGCTGCTATTTAGTGCAGAACCCTGGAAAATGGCAAGCCTAATTCCTGAAGATCTTTGGTGTTGCTTGGGGCTCCACTTGTCAATACATCCCTTGTGTAACTACTTATACACCCAGTATTTTTCTCTCCATATTAGGGAATTAGTGAAACATTTTAAAAACATTCAGGAATGCTTTTAAGAGTTCAGAGAGTTTTGAGGAGGTACATTTCATAAATGATTATTATATAATCCATATAGCTCCCTGCTCCTCAAAATATGGAATTATACTAAAACTAGCCAGAAATATTTAGCCTTTATATATATAAATAAATATATATATAAATATATATATAAATATATATAAATATAAATATATAAATATATAAAAATATATATAAAATATATTTTTAAAAAACAGCTCTGGGATATCACATGAGAAAATACTATCTTCATTTTATGTCTTTCCTAAATTTCTGACATGCATATGACATAACTCTTTCTCTGGTGCTTTTGGCTGTATTTTTTTTCTATATTATTTATTTCACCAGGTATTGGGGAAAGAGACTCTTTGATTCTGTTTTATTACGTTTATTTGCCCAGAAGCATTCTTAATGTCATACTGAAAATTACTCTAGAGATTTGAACTTTAAAACAATTCATATAAGAAATATGCTTCCATATGTTTATAACAACTTCTAGCTATCTTTTATTGGTACACATCTCAAATAATTGTAGCTAAAATTACTGTGACGATCAAAATGAAGAATTTTTAACAAATTCTAAAAATATCTGTTTTGTGTTTGTGTCCATACAGAATCTTAGAACTTGTATTATATGTTAAATGTAATCAATTGATTCTGCATATTTAATTATATACTTTAGACTTTTGAGAGATACCGATTAAGAGAGATTTTTTTGTGCTCCAAATATTTAAAGAATAAGACTGTATTTACAGTAGAAACGATTGTATTTTGAGAATTATAGTATTAAACTCTTTAAGGGACTTACTCATGAAACTCCCTGTTGTCCCAAGTTGACTAGTCACTGATAAAGAGAAGTATAAGAAGTTGTGGAGGAGGATAGCATCTTTTAGGCAAATGCAGAGTTCTTAATGGAACATGTATTCCTTCCTCTCTCTGGGTGGGTGGTGGAAGTCAGAACATTGGATTGTTAGGAAATAGTGATTTTTTTGTTTGTTTGTTTGAATATTATGAGTCCTTGAAAAAAACAATAACAAAAAGATGATGCTAGTGGTGGAGCCAGGAAAGGGATGGCAGAACTGAGATAGAGAGCATCAGGGGACAATCTTCATCCCCAGTCTGGCACAAAATAAAACTTAAATTTCCTATGGTGTGGATTTATTCTAGTGCTTTAAGTTTGACTAACTTTGCTGATTCTATGTCCTCTTTCCCAAGAGTGTTGTTTATTGAGAGGAACTATAGCAGCAGAAGGCTGTCTGGGGGACCTCCTCTATGGTGATGGCTGAAGGCGGGAAGAAAGAGCCATGCCGTAGCCAGATTTTCCTTAAGGGGATTGAATAGGGCAAAGAACTCCAGTACTCTCTAAAGAAACTACAAAAAGACCCCATAAGAGTCAGCATTTGGACACCAGATACATGTTGAACTAAGAGGCATCACTATAAAGATAGCAGCAACAACTGAAAGGGGACCTGTTTCCTGTAACTTGTAGTCATTTACTGCAGGGAATGTTATATGCGCTCACATTCTGTTGTCAACAATCTATACTAAGGTATGAAAGAGGAAAAGAGTGGGGGATAAGAACAGATAACTTCCTCTTCCCTGCTCTAAGAATTTGAAACTACTCATCTAGGCTACACTAATGGAACAGACAGGAAGTTTGAATATGATAGGTGATAGTTTTAATAATTGAAAGTGATTGAAAAGTTATGGATGAGGCTTGGATATCATTAAGAAAATATACTACTGAAAAAGCAATGAGGCTTCAATGGAGCACAGTGAGTAGCTTTTCCTGGAAAATAAAGATTTTATGTTCATGTCAATGTTTCTTCTGTCAGACTAGTTATATAAACATTTCATTGAAAAAGTATCACATACCATACCAGTAAATGCCTGAATTACTAAGACATTGAAATGTCACCAGATTAAAGTAAAACCTCTCTTAACATAAACTTCTATACCACTTCCAAAAACTTTTTTACCGCTAAACTATAGTTGCTCTACTTCTCTACCTCCTATATGTATTAAGATTTAAGCATATTTTTAATTCTCATCACTGAAACCAAAGGCTCTAATCAAATTTAAATATATATATATATATATAATATATATATATATGTATATATATATTATATATATATATATATATATATATATATATATATATATAAATATCTGTATTTATGTGTGTGGATAGGTATATCCCAAATTAACCATAAACAATGTCTATTAATACTATCCTCTAGTTGGTAGGGATTTGATTTATACATAAAATGGACTGCTCCAATTTATACCAGTACTCTATGATTGCAGGCCACTTTTTGAGACAAAAATGGATTTCTGATAAAAATGCCACTTTCACAATTTTACACATTTTTCAATATATTATAAAGTAATTGTAAGTTTTATAAAAATATAATAGTTTATAAGGTTCAAACCTAGTTCTTCTAAATTCAAAGGTGAGGTTTTGGAAATTGGATTTTTAACTACATTTAGTGACATATTTATGGAAAATACCAGTAGTACTTATAAATCGAATTAGCAAATTTGAGATCTATCGACCTTCCAACTTTAGAAGACAATTTGAAATTATGTGATAAATTTGAAGAGGCTTTTGCCCTAAGACCCAGTAATACTACTTTTAGATATCTATCCTAGAAAAACCCAGTAATAATGAATCAGGAAACCTATTGAAGATCCTTTACATAATTGTTTTAATAGCAAAAGAAAAACAACTAATTTTTATAAAAAGAACAATGAATATATCTATTATTATATTCAGAATGGAATGCACGCTAAAAAGAAAAAATACATGTACTACAGCTATACCCAACAACATAGATAAATCTCAGAAATAAAATGTTGAATTCAAAAAAAAAGAGAGACTCTAAATAGTATAATGCCTTTTTTAAAACTTCATGGAGTGCAGTGTTCAGTAAAGAATCATCAAAAAGAATGCAGTGTCCTTCTAATGCTGGGGCTCTCCTCCCACCAGCACCTCACAGTCACTGGGAGTTTTCGGATCTAAACGGTATTGCATGAGGATTTCCTGGGTCCCAAGTTCTCCTTTGAGCTCTCTTTATCATATTTTTACCTTCTCTTTGTTAATGATCCTGATTCCTGCAACCTCTTCTGTGTGTGTGTGTGTGTGTGTGTGTGTGTGTGTGTGTGTGTGTGTGTGTACACACATATATATGATTATAGAAATTCTACTCTTTTATCAAATCTGGAAACTTTCTTATTTCTACAAATGTTTCTGTTCTTCTAATTCATCTTTTCTTTTCCTGGAACTCAGATTAAATACCTGTTAAATCTCATTATATCCCCCATGTCTCTTAATCTTTCTTTCATGTTTCAATCTCTTTTTCTCCTTGCATGGTATTTGAATAATTTCTGCATATCGATTTTTCTATTTATTATTGTCTATTTAACTGACTTTAATCTGTTGATTAACTTATTCATGGAGATTTTAATTTCTGCAATTGCATTTTTTATTTTTTAGAAACTATACTTAGTTTTTTCTTAAAATACCTACTTTTTTATTGTTTTTCTTTATTCCATATTTACTCCATATTTATTTCTTCATGTTTTTATACATTGTTACTTTATATTTAAAATTAATAATTTTAGTATCTGAGATCAAGATTTATTTATTATATTGTTTTTGCTTTTATTTCTATTTCATAGTGGCTTATTTCCTTTTAACAAGTCTTTTTATTGCCATATTATATTTTGTTAAATTACTTTCTGGTATTCCAAGGCCTATATTAGGTAATTTTTTCACTGGGAGGATTTATATTGGATTTTGTCTGTTCCCTAAGACACTGGCATTCCGGAACCAACGTCTCTTATCTTGAGGGATCAAAAATGTGGAATTCTCCGGGTAGACTTTCTGACTTTGCTGTCCATTTAAGTTCTGTAGGGATTATATTTTGGTGTATGTCTCTGGGAAATATACCCACTTTACATGTGCCAACCATTCACAACTCTCTGCTCCAATTTCAACTTGCTATTATTTGTTTGCTTCTGTTTTTAGGTCCTTGAAGATTTCTTTAATTTCTAGTGAACCGAGAAATTTAATTAAAGGTAACAATATCAGTGCAATCTAGTTATATTTTAGTGAAGGGTCACTTAACCACATATTCTTCCTTACTAACTGAAAGTCTTATGATATTTTAAAATCTGTTGTATGTACTTTTAAAAAATATCATGGTAACATTACCCTAAAATCATATTAACATATACAGATTTCAAAATATTATAGTCTTTCTAATTGCATTTCCTACTTTCAGAATTTATATCTAAAATACTGTGTACAATGCAATGGCTTGTTACTATGTTATCTTTCATAAGCTGAAATCATATTTCCCAGAATTCTCTACTTCGTAGGGTGCTTGATCATGAGAGATTTGGAAGGCAGAAATAAATGAAGCAACAATAATTATACTAAAAGAATTGGTGCAGAGTACCAGGCACCACTGAAGTTCACAAATGTTTTGGCTCATGTGCTGATATATCTGAAGCTAACTTCAGTTCCTCCAACTCCTATCAGATCTGACCCTTTACTTTCTCTGAGACCCAGGTGAGGCATGTGTACAGCTGTGTCAGAAGGCACAGATTTCTCTTCAGTCGTGCTGGTAAAATTTGAAGCATTGACAGACCTGGATTCAAAATTGTTCTTATGGGGTACAGTTTTTCCTCTTGGGTTCCATTTGTCCTGTGGGATCAAGTTTACTCATATATAGATATTTTTATTTCTCAGTTGCCTGTCTTTCTACCTTATAAGCACTTCAGGCCTACTGCAAGGAGAGAGGTGACAGTGTTCAGTACACTTTTTCATGATCTCTGGTTGGTGACGGTGAATTTTATTTGATCACCCACTATCCCCTTCAGAACTATTTTCCCAGCTGCTCCCATTATTCTGCCAAGTCTAATTCCTATAATACATTTCTTGTTCCATATTCTCCTTCTCTGCTTCCCTGAATAAACTCTAACTAATATAAAAATAATCATTAAAATCAAAAAAATATTAAAAATTAGTTTGATGTACTAGATTAAAAAGCCAATATTTTGGAATATATAGACTTCTTTGGCCGTGGTTCTGCTATCTACTTCCCCTTTCATCTTGAGCAGTTTATTGAAACTTTCAGAGGCTTAGTTGCCTACCCTTCAAAAGAATTTCAACTGTAAAATTAAGATTATTATGAAAATTATGAGAACATATACTTAGCACAATTTCTGTGACAATAGTACATTCTAAATGCATGTTGCTTATTGTTATCCTTTATCATTAAATGATTAAAACTTGAAAGGAATTCACTGTATTTTAGCTATGCTTATTAATATAATTACTCTGGCTATAAAGTGAAATCTAAACTGTACCTACTTCTAATTGCAGAATCTCAAAATCTCAATGTTATCTTTAAAATTCATGCTTAAAATATACATCATATTTTTTTTCTTTGTAAGCCCAACAGTGATGAAGCTTTGAATTCAAATATGAAGCTGTTTGGTAACCATTATTTGTATGTGTTAGAAAGGAATATTAAAAAAGTAATTATTTTTATGGCAGTATAAAAGATATCAAAATTTACTATTTCCATCTGAAAAAGTACCAAGGCATATTGCTAAATATTATTTTAGATTTAATGAACTGTGAAAAGTTATGATTGTTAGAAAAAGCATTTTTACTCATTAGTTTAAGAGGTCTATTAAAATATAAGAACAAACTGTATAAATTAAAGCCATAAAAAAGCATAACTCCAATTATAAAGTCATAAAGAATGCTAGCCTAAGCATTGTCTTTCATTTTGGACTTAACTCCACCAATGCAAAAAACTCACACATAATCACAATAAGTCTTAATGTCAGATTCTGATTTGTAAACATTTTATCTCTTTCTGACTTGCTGACAATATCAAATATACATACACATACATATATTTGAGATTGTCAGTAAATCAGTGCTCGAAGCAAATCAGTAGTTTCATATTCCATCCAATTTAATCACATGCCAATCAATTGAGAGAGCAAGAAAGGAAGAATCACTTCTGGAACAAAATCTTTTTCATATGAACCACTTGTCCAAAATGTGTAATATTTAACGAATCAACCATTATGTTTTGAACTCTGAGAGGAGAACAAAAGTTACTATACTGATAAAATTTTGCCATGTAATAAGAAGGAATTAGAATTTATTTCTAGAAGACCTAGTTAAGCTTACTCTAATTGATTACAATTATACCCCTGAGGAGTCTTATGACAAAATGTAGTTTGAATAATGTAATGAGGCTCATTATTGCCAACCAAGAGCTAGTGTACTGTTAATGCAAATATGAAGTAGCCATGTGGAAAGTAAGTAGTGTTTTGTCTTAAGATGGATGTAGTATTCGATCAAATATGTTCTATTTATTAGGTAAACTCACATGTTTTGAATACCCATAGTGGGATGTCGCAGACTGAAATGGAATGAAATCTGTAAATGGAATCGCTAGAATAGAGTTCTAATTCCATCTGAAATATAGAACACCATACATAGAAGATATGGAGACAGGTAACACTGAGTAAGCAGTCATTATAATTGATGACCTTTAAAGAAAGCTCCAGGCATCTTTGTAGGCTGGCAGACAAAAGCTATGGTAATTCCAAGACAAATGAAGTTTAGTAATCTCAGTGTAAAAAAGATCTTTCAATAGATAAAAGTCCTGAGAAATGGAGTCAGCCAAAGGATTTCAGCTCCTGGAGGAAATATTATCAAGAAATACTTAAGATCCACAGGTCTGGATAAAGGATAGATTGATTGCTTATCAATAATGAGATTGGTCAACTTTATAAGAATTGGTAAAAATGATCAAATGAGCTTCATGATTATGGAATGTATTCCTGCCTTTAGAGTGAATAAAAAAAAAAAATCCTCGACCAAGCCCATGTGCTTTAGAGAATATCACACATTGCACAGATTTTCTGGCATACAAGTTTAAGCATCCTTCTAGGAAAATATCCAGGAATAGAATTGTAGGAAATATACTGGTTCAACTTTACCAGATAATGCACACACGAGCGATGTATGAATTCCTATTCCCAAATATTCACCATCATTCCTTGACTTTTTAAACTTTTAGACAAGACAGTCTCATAACTTTGAAATGATATCTGATTGTAAGTTTAATTTGCATTTCTCTGAAAAGTTTTTTATATCTCGTTAAATGCTTTTTGGCCATTCATTTTTGTTCTTTTGTGAAATGACATATTTTTTCTTTTGCCAGTGTTCTGCAAAGCTGTTTGTAGTTTGCCTTTAGATTTACACTATTTCTGAAGACAAGCCCATTATCTATTTTATATGTTCCATTTATCTCCTGTTTATCTGTGCTTATCTTTTCAATCTCTTTATGGTATTTTGGATGAACTAAAATAAAACTGTTTGGATTTATCAGTCATTTATTGTTTTTAGTTTTTATACTTTCCTTATTAATTATTTTTTTTATTTCTTGGTTATAAATGTATTTTTTAATTTTTCTTTTAATGTTTTCAAAAATTTTTCTTCATTTTTTAAATGGACTTAACTTTTGTATGTATATATGAGAAGTTTTTAAATTATGAATCAATAATTGCCCTATACCGTTTATTGAATAGTTCATCATTTTTCATAAATTTATGGACCTAATTCTGGATTATTTCTTCTGGTTCATCAGACAATCTTACCATAACCTTATAATAAATCTTGGTATTGTAGGATGTTTCCCTTCATATTTTACTTTCTTTAATACCCTTGCACTTCCATATTAAATTAAGAATCAGTTAGTCAGTTTTGAAGAGAACATGTTGGCATTTTGATTGGAATTGAGTTGAATCTTTAGCCAAGATGGACAAATATATGTGATGTTATATATCTTTTTCCATAAACATGATATATCTCTTTATTTATTTAGATTTTATTAAAGTCATTCAATGCAATTTTATAACTTTTTGATTAAGAAAATATCAGATTTATTCTAAGAAATATAATAAACTATCTTTTTTAATTTACATTTTCTAACCTTTCATTACTGGCATAGAGAAATATAACTGAATTTTACATAATGATCTTTTAACAGGTAACTTTGCTAAACTCTTCTGTTTGTACTAAAGATTTATCCTTTGGTTCTTCTGTATTTTGTATTTTATACATAGGTAGTCATATCTTCTGCAAATTATGACAGCTTTTTAAACAATCCAATCTTTACAGATTTTTCTATTCTTAGTGTGCTTTCTAGGGCCTCCAATGTGATGTTAAGTAGAAGTGGAGAGAAGAAGTATTCTAACGCAAATCCTTTAAAAGTAGAACTTGAGATGGTACTCCTTTTGTAAGGTGAAAGCCAGTAATGGTAAGAGTGGCAAATAAAAGGAAGTGAAGCAAGATAAGATGCAGAACAAAATACAATAAATACAGTGTGTTACAATGAGCAACAAAGAAGTGATTGCTCATTAAGTGTATTAGCTTGGCATGTGGGGCTGTTCAAGAGAAAGAGGAAGTACTACATGTCAGAATCTTTTCCAGGAGAGAGAGAGAGAGAGAGAGAGAGAGAGAGAGAGAGAGAGAGAGAGAGAGAGAGAATTGATCTAGCCCTTCATTGTCCAAGGTTCATTGATGACTGAACTTTTGATTTTTGTTATTAGGTGGATATTCTGGAAACCAAACCCCATATCCAATGCTGTGTGGTATTTTGTCTAAGTCTGAAAATGAAGGGGTGCTGAGAGGGAAGAAGAGAGCCAAGGTAATCTGAGAAGCCCCAAAGGGTTTATAACCCAACAGAGTAAGCACTTAGTTCTTTTCTTGATTTTATGGACTAATTTTAATATTTACCTTTGTCTACATATTTGCTGTATGATTCAATAAATGCATCATATTAGATTAAGGATGTTCCTTTCTATTCCAAGGTAGAATTCTTATCAAAAATAGATGTTACAGAAGATATACAGATGCCAAATAAGCATATGAAAGGATATTCCACATCATATTTATAACTGGCAAAACTTAAAAGCAGTCAAGATGTCTTTTAGTAGGTAAATAGATAAATAAACTATAGACATTGGAATAATATTCAGTGAAAAGAGTTCACTATCAAGCTATGAAATGATATGGAGTGAACTTAAATGTATATTACTAAGTGAAACAAGCCAATATGAAGTCTACATAGTATATGATTCCAACTATATGATATTCTGGAAAAGGCAAACAAATAGTAAAAAGATCATTGTTTCACTGATGTTGGGTTCTGGAATGGGGGGTAGGCTGAATAAGTGAAACTCAGAGGATTTTTAGGACAGTGAAAATACTCTGTGTGGTATTATAATAATGGATATGTCATTATACATTTGCCCCAACCTGTGGAATGTACAACACTAAGAGTAAACCATAATGTAAATTATGGACTTTGGATTATTATCATGTATCAATGCAGGTTCATTAATTATAACAAATATACTATTCTGGTGGGGATGTTGATAATGGAGAAGGTAAGAAATATATGGGAAATCTCTGTACTTTCTGTTCAATTTTGATGTGAGCTTAAAACTGCTCTAAAAATAGTCTTTTAAAAAATAAATGTTGGGTTTTATCTGACTTAAATTATATAAATATACATATTATTTTGGGTACTTATTTTTCCTCTTCTGTGAAATGACTGTTTCTGTCTTTTGTCATTTGTCTATAGAGCTAATTGTCATATGTCTAGTGATGTAGGGTGGTTCCTCATGTATACCAGATAATAATCTACTATCAATTTTATTGTTGAATTTAGCATCTACTTTCAGTTATATTAATACCTGATATTTTACAAAAGTGTCATTACATATCATTGAGTAAATGATCAACTATTTAATACATGATACGAGAACAATCGGTAACCAACAGTTTAAAAACAAAGTTAACTTTTGCAAATTGTGTCTTATTCATAAGAATTATAAAAACATACAAAGAATCCAGACTAATTAATTGTATAGCGAAAACATCACCCAAAGTAAGAAATACACTACTGGTATCTTAGAAAAAAACTGTTTAATATTTACAGATCCTATTGCCTCCTTCCTCTTGAAACGGGCCTCTATCCTGATTTTTATAATAATAATTCATGTAGTTTTGAGCAAGAAAAAGGTAGATTTAGGTATTTCAGTGATTACTCTATATGTTTAATTGTGACACCAGCATTGAGATAATTTTCAAATAAAATGTGAAATTACAATTCCCATGCAGCTATAAATATGAAATCATGCTAGATATATTATTTAATTCTTAATTAGAAAACAAGGAAAATAAAATAATGGGTTTAAAAGAGAATCTAAAAATCAGACACATTTATAAGTCAGGAATATTAAAATGAATGTATAAATGTATAAACTAACTTCTTCCACAGTAGTAGAGGGGAATCAACTGAACCACTACCCGACATGGCAGAGTTGGTATGTTGAAAGAAAAAAAATGTTTTGCCTTGCTCTTAGTTATATACAAATTATCAAATTATAAAAGCTTCCATAAAAGCAAATCTCATAAAACTGAATGTTTTGCTAGAGATAATGCATAGTTTTCACCGAAACAGTAATTTTTTCTATAGTGACAGTCTTTTAGCCATGTTCACTAAGATGATCAGTATTGTCACATTTAGCACAATAGATGACAGTGTGATAAACATTGTAATGTCAATTTTTTTCTTTTTTGTTATTATGTCTCCTTTCAAATCATTGGAATACTCATATTCATCTTTTTTTATTACATTTTATGTTCCATTCACTGTGCAGCATGTTCAAACTCATTTTGTTCTCCTTTCTCATAAACCTATTTAAATTTGACACAAGTGAAGACTTTGTAGTGCTTCAGTAGCTCAGAGCTAAAGAAGCAGAGAAAGCCCTTCTTAGCTTGACAAATAACGTATTTCCAGGACAGATGTGAAATAAATTATTGTATGATCGTTATGAATTTGCAACTCTGGGCATCTTGAGGGTGTTTTTCTAATGGTGACACACTCTCCTGTTGCATTGCAGCTTCTGTCAAGACTGCTCTTGTTTATTATTTGAAAGCTCTTTTTATTGATGCAGACATGTTAATTTAATTCTAGGGAAAGGCTTTTGTTTAAGCAATTATAGTTCACTTCTGAATTTTGTTATGTCATCATTAACTAAGAATACCAGTTTTACTAATTTGCTTTGCAAATTTATGTCAGGACCCAAGAAAAGGGCTAAATAAGTAGTGTGTAGGAGAGGCTTCTACCTCTACTCACTCTACAACTAATACTCCTGTACTTGAATTTATTTTCTCATATTTTAATTGTTTTGGTTTATTTCTTTGATTGTTGTTTGATAATTCAAAATTTATTTCTTTTTCCTATGTGGCAATTGAGTTTATATGCACAGAAGTCTTATAAGTTTCCATGGCCAGTTGGATAATGCAAGAAGAGCATAAATTTGCTTCACATCTCTGCCACTTAGTAATTGTATAAGTTCCTAAAGTATTATTTTCTTCTTACATAAAATTGGAGACAATGCTAAAATAAGATAATTTCTGCAAAGTGCTTTATACAGTGATATAAAAGAATAAATACTAATTATTAGCTAATATTATATCACAATTCCCTGTTTGTCTTTATACTTGCTCTTGGGCCTTCTATATCTTCAAATATGAAATTAGAGAATTAGTATTACAGGAGAAAATAACATAATAATAGCCAATATTTAGTGAGAACTCAATACACTCAATTCAACATATTAATTATTACTTTTCTGTCTCTATACAAAAGATTTCTCCCAGTAAAAACAAATTTTTAATAGCAACTTGAGATATGTCACATACCATATAATTCAAAGTGCAATTCAGTGTTTTTTATACTCAGAGTTATTCCACCATTATCACAATCAACTCTACATTTTCATCACCAACTCCTAAAAGAAATATCATATTTATTAGCAGTTACTCCCATTTCTCCCCAACTCATGGGCCTGTAAAACCACTAGTCTACTTATCTATATAGATAGATAGATTCTCTCTCAATATCTATATCTATCTATCTATTTATCTATCTATCTATCTATCTATCTATCTATCTATCTATCTATCTATCTATCATCTATACACACATATATGTATGCATATATACACACAATATATATGTATATTTGTATATATATAAATGAAATCATATAATATATGGCCTTTTGCGTCTGGTTTCTTTCACTTAGCATAACGTTTTCAAGGTTCATGGATGTTGTAGTATATATTAGTACTTCATTTATTTTTTTACAGCTGAATACTATTACATGTAAGGATATACCACATTTTGTTTATTCATTTATTAGTTGATTAATATTTGAATTATTTCAATTCCTGGCTGTTATGAATAATGCTATAATGAATATTTGTATAGAATTGTTTGTATGAATAGACGTTTCATTTCTCTTGAGTAAATACTTAGGAATAGAATAGCTGGGTCATATGATAACTCTATGTATAAACTTTTTTATTTTATTAAAATTTTGACATGTAAAACTACATAACTAATGTATATATATGATGAATTTGGAAATAGTATACACCGATGAAACTACCATAACAATCTGTGCCATAAAACTATCCATCCCCTCCAAAAATTTCCTCCCACCCTTTATTTATTATGATTATATTTCATAAGAACACTTAACATAAGATCTACTCTAAGCAAGTTTTTAAGTATACAACACATATTTTATGTTAAATGGGAAGAGGAAGATAGAATAAGTTTGCAGATAGAATAAGATTGCTAATATTGATTTTAAGATTAGAGTTTATCTTGGATTGTCCAAGATTTTTACATGGTCCATAAATGAAGAAGAGGGAGTCAGAAAAGTCAGAACCAGAGAGATGGGTTTTCCATGAGAAAGATTCAACTGGCCAGTGCTGGCTTTGAAGAAATACGGGGACCTCTAGAAGCTGGAAAGGTAAAGAAAGTGGATTATCTCCTAGAACTTCTGGAAGGGAATGCAGCTGCTAAACTTGAGTTTAGCCTGTTGAAATCCATTTTGGATTTGGATCATCAAAATTATAGAATAATGTTTGTGTTGTTTTAAGCTACCAAACATGTACAAGATTATTATAGTAGTATTAGAAAAGTAGAAGAGATGGCTTGGAGTAGAATGAAGTGAAGAGTGTGGGGAAGTATTTTGGATTTATATAAAACATGATGGTGAACTAGATAGGATGGAGATGGGAGAAAAAGATATAAATCAAAATTTTGGTAAGAAACTTGATGCCATTAGCCGAGATGGAAAATATGGGATTGAAGAGAAATATCAAGATTTCTGTTTTAGGCATATTATGTTTGGGCTCATTAACATCTTGGAGACAGGCAGAGTCTTTCAATAATAAAAACTCTGAAATTCTCATAAAATTACTGAGGTTTAAAGAAATCCAAATGTTTAGCATGATATAGACAAGGGACTGGCAAACTTTTCTGCCAGGGGCCAGACAATGAATATTCTAAGCTTTAAGAGCCAGACAGCCTCTGCTGCAACTGCTCAGCTCTGTCCTTGCAGTGGGAAAGCATCATGGACAATGAAAACAAGTGGGTCAGAATAAAACTCGATTTACGAAATCAGGCTGTAGACCACATTTAGCACATGGTGTAGTTTCTCAACATCTGATATAGGCAATCCAGCTTTTATTCGGAATTTTCCATTTTCTAAAAAAAAAAAAAAGAGGTATACCACTTCCTAGAGATGATACCAATATCACAAAAGAAAACAAAACAAAACTCTTCACTATGTAGGACATTGCAAGTTAAAACAATAGATTATAGATGTTATATGTTATTATTATTGTTAGTAGTATTAGTGCTATTTAATATTTGTTGCATACTTACTCTACTAAGGTTTTTTTCTGTACTATGTTACTTAAGCTTCCCAAAACCCAATGAATTACTTATTTCCATTATCCCTAATTTTACAAATGAAATAATTTAGGATTATGGGATTAGTAAATAACCAAAGTTTAGAAAAAAATACTATTCCTTGTTAAACAATCTTTTATTAATGATTAAGTTACCTTCTTTATAGCCAATAAGTGGCAGGGCCATGATTTCAATCCAGAGATGCCAAACCTAAGCACAGTCACTTCACCATTGCAGTGTGTTACATATCATGAGGTCACCCTGTCAGTTATCTGTAAGAGTTATGTGAGCATTTATAACAACATAAAATATATAAATTTTGTAATGCTCATAGAAGGTTCTGATAAAATTTCAATAAGATTTATTTTAGAATTACTAATCCTAGACTTGTGAAAACCCTCACAACAGTCTCAGGCATATTTTTAAATAGACCTGATTAAGATTTAGTTACTTCCATTATGTATAAAGGATGAAAACACATTTACTTTCACTCCATATAAAAGACACACAGGTCTAGGAAATATATTAAAATCCTAGACATTTATTAACTGTCAGGAAAAAAAGGGAACTGTCTGTGTTACCATTTAATACCCTCAAAACCACTTCATCTATTTCAAGAGCTGTTCTGCTTTAAAACATTTTCCTGCTTACCTCTTTTGTTTAAAAGGAAGGTATTCACGTATTTTCCAACCGTTTCAAATGCCTCTGAGAAATCAATCTGTGACCCAAACACACTTCTATCATACTTGTTTCAAAAGTGAAACTTAAAATTTAAAAGGTTGATTTTAAAGGACAATATTAAGGCAATTCTGTCCAAATATATTTACTTTGAAGCAAAATGGATCAGTAGAGTTGATTCTTCTCTACTCATCTCTTGGAATACAATTGAAAAAAATAGAGCAGGGTAGGCATACAAAGTTTTTAGTGAGAAGGATTGTGATTTGTAATATTAAATAAAGTAGCAAACAAGAGAGGATGCTGACTGATAAGTGACCACAGAAGTTGGTAGAAATGTCCTGGTTTACAGATTTAAAATGCAATATTCAATACAAAATACAGTTTCTCATGAATTTTGTATTAAGGGAAGAATCTGTGAAAAAGAAAATCTAAAGTTATAGTATTGTGATTAGCATCCTTGAAACAATTACATAGTTGTATTTAATGGCATTTTTCTATTTGCAAAAATTCTTAAACTCAAAGACTTTAGCATCTTATTTATCTTAATGAACATAGAAAATCCTGCATCTGTCTCTTTTGGCAAAACAAATCTCACTGTGTTTGATAAATATAAATAAGTGCCAGAAATTTCTGTACACAAAGTTTTTTTCCCCTTTGTTAATATCAAAGTTCTTATCTCTGCAAGTTTTTGAGATCACTAGTGAAGGGCTTTTGATATAATAAAATAAAACTTTTTCCTTTAAATCAGTATCACTATTTAAAAAAAAAAAGTTTGCTTTGAAGACAAGTGTGACTTCATCTTATTACATCTTAGCTAAAAACTTTAAATCATGCATTTTCCTCTGTGATGTAAGGTTGATTGTGCAAGTATGGTATAAAAACAGGAGAATAAAAGTAGAAAAAGTCAAAAATGAAGAAAGGCGAGTATCCTTCATTTTGTAGTTAACCTGAAGGTTAAAAACAAAAACAGAAAACCAGCCTTTTTTTTCTGCAGCCCTAAAACTGAACAGCTTAGAAGGATTAAGTATGATGAAAACAGTACACAGCGAAAAGTGGGTTTGAGGGGTAAGTTAGATTTTAGTTCTAAAAGAATATAGGTCAGGGTTATTGTGAAAGTAACTAAGTAAGAAATTACAGTCAGACAAAGAATATTTGCCTGGAGACAGCTAATATGAAAAGAGCAAAACTATTAGATAAGCAGAAGAGAAAAAAAACACATTGTTTTTATTCACAGTAATAGCTCAGCAGCTTTCTAGTAGCCTGCACTAAAACTAGTTGTAATCACACATTTTTGTTTGCTACTCTCTATCACCCTGATGGCCAATTTATCCACAGTAGCATATTTACAGGCCTGTTTACAGAATTGAAATTCTTCAACAGAGCTGATGCTACATTGCCTTGGAGCGCTATAGGATTTAATTGAACCAGCATGAAAGAACTGATGAATGGCTTTGCTTGCGATGAAGAAGGTGATGCAGGGCAGAATTTCAATGGAAGATTTTAGCCATTACTTAGTGGCTGGGAAAGAAAATTGCAGATTATTTGAAGTGTTATCTTTGCTCTCTTTAAGCTTACATTTGCCTAATTATCATTTTCTTTGCCACATCTTCTTAGTGTTTGTTTGTTTGTTTGTTTGTTTGTTTTTTTCCCATTATGTTTGCTGTGCCACCTACCCTCAGCTCAAATCTATGTGGCTGGGCCAAATCAGATATGATTGCAAACCTCAGTGTTTTTACTATGCCTCATTAAAATAGCCCAAAGAACAGTATTTTCAGATTGCTGCCATTCATGGAGTTATTGAGAAGGAACATTGCAAATCAGCTGCAACAAATACTATATACCTTATATATGTCATGTCTTTGGACTGCATAAACAGTATACAATGCATTTGTATCCTGTTACATTCTTTTTTATACCTATTACATTCATCTGTTTATTTAAGTTTTTTTATTCTCCTCTTTAAGTGGTTTTTCATATAAAATATTTATTATTCAATTGGACTTTTTTCTCTTTACCCCTCCTCATGTTCAAAATCCTTCTTTCTTATCTGGATAGTGTACTTTTGTCTTGCTTCTCTGTGATGGTATATATTTAAAATCTCATAACAGACGTATCTGTGCAAAGTGGTTCCTTAAAATTAAAATTTTTTATTTATTTCTAGTCTTGAGATCTCAAAATTTAATCATCTTCCAGTTCTTCTATTAGAATTTTCTCATTCTCTTAATGAAATTATTTTTATTTTATGAAAGCCAACCAGGAGTTGTCTTTCTATTTTTTAATGTTCTAATTCTCTGTTGCTTTTAACCTTGCCTTCACAGGTTTTACTGAATGTCAAAAAGTGATTAATGAAATTGATATCCCTTTCTTAATTTGGTGAATTAAATAATTAACCCATATTTATTTCTTTTCTCCACCATTTTACTAAAAGTGGAAATAATTTGTCATCTGTGTTTCTTTTCTCTTTTAGTGGATATTGTTTTTCCACTCCACCTTTGTACTTTGATCTTCTTTTCTCTTTTACTAGTACCAACACTACAACTATAAAACTAAATTTTACATTGATTTAAGGCTTCCTGACGTTAGTCTCTTTTTAAATTATTTTTTACATCATTCCACTTTACTTACTCTCTGTTTTGGACATGGCTTAAAATTTCTTTAAGCACTGATGTCTCTTTTTCTGTCTCTCTGTCTCTGTCTCTTTCTCTCTCTCTCTCCCTCCCTCTCTTCTTCTTCCTCCTTTTCTCCCTCTTCTTTTATTCTCTTATCTGAATGTTATGATATGCTTCAACCCCTTGACCTTTTTAGCTGTCTCTTACCAGTTATACCCTTTGATTTCTCTGCTTTTTCATGAACCTGTCTACATCAGACTCCACAAATTACTACCCTGAATTTTATCCTGCGTTTTTATGCCTTTTTATATTCTACTTTTTATATTTAGCACACAATTATTCAATTAAGACATAATTACTGCTGAACATGTTCTCTACTCAAATACATGGCTCAGTGGAATCATATGGCCATTTCCTCTTCCACATTTATAAAGACATCTAATAATCTGGTCAACTCTAGAAGTACAGGTAAGAATGTTAAAAATGACATGTAATAACAATTGCATCAAAAACTATAAAATACCTGGGAATCAAATTAACCAAAAAAACCTGTTTTCAGAAAATTATGTCATTGAAAAAAGAAATTGAAGAAGATACAAGTAAATGGGAGCATATACCGTGTTCACGGGTAGGAAAAATCAACATCGTTAAAATGGCCATACTACCCAAAGCAATCTATAGATTCAATGCAATCCCTATCAAAATACCAATGGCATTTTTCAGAGAGTTAGAACCGATAATCCTAAATTTATATGGAGCCATAAAAAACCCTGAGAAGCCACAGCAATCTCTAGAAAAAAGAACAAATTTGGAGGTATCACACTACCTGATATCAAACTATGCTACAAGGCTACAGAAATCAAAACAGCATGATACTGGCATTAAAACAGATACATTGATCAATGGAATAGAACAGAGAGCCCTGAAATAAATCCACATCTATACACTACTTAATATATGACAAAGGAGATAAGACTATACAATTGTGTAAAGACAGTCTCTTCAATAAATGGTGCTGGGAAAATTGGACAGATACATGCAAGGAAAAAAAAAAGAAAAAAGAAGAAGAAGAAGCTGGACCATCACCATCTACTTACACCGTATACAAGAATAGACTCAAATGTATTAAAGATAAATTTAAGACCTGAAACCATAAAACTTCTAGAAGAAAACATAGGCGGTAAACTCTGATATTACTAACAGGAATTCCTTTTAAGATATATCGCCTCAGGCAAGGGAAACAAAAGAAAAAATAAACAAATGGGACTACATCAAACTAAAAAGTTTTTGTACAGCAAAGGAAACACCAGTAAAAAAAAAAAAAAGACAACCTACTGTTTGAAAGAAGATATTTGCTAATGATACATCTGAAAAAGGGGTTAATATCCAAAATATATAAAGAACTTAGACAACTCAATAACAAAAAAACAAACAATCCAATTAAAAAATGGGCAGAAGACTTTAACAGATACTTCTCTTAAGGGGAAATATAGATGGCTAATAGACATATGAAAAAAATGCTCAATGTCACTAACAATCAGAAAAATGTAAATTAAAACCACAATGCGATATCGTCTCACATCTGTCAGAATGGCTATCATCAATAAATCAAAAAACAAGTGTTAGCGAGGATAAGGAGAAAAGGGAGCCTTCATACATTGTTGGTGGGATTACAAATTGGTACAGCTGCTATGGAAAACAGTCTGGAGGTTTCTCAAAAAATTAAAAATGGTTATACTTTTTGACCCAACAATAGCACTTCTGGGTATCTATCCAAAGAAAACCAAAACAATAATTCATAAAGATCTATGCACTTCAATATTCATGGCAGCACAATTTACAATAGCCAGGATATAGAAGCAACTTAAATGCTCATCAACAGATGGCTCCTGGATGGCTTCTGGATTGGGGCTGGTCTTCAGAAAGACCAAGTTATGATTGAAAGATTAGAATTTTCAGCTCTAACCCCCTTTTTCTAGAAAGAGGAGAAGGGCTGGAAATTGAGTTAATAATTTATCATGCTTACACTAGGAAGCCTCTGTATAATCTCAATAGTGTAGGGTCACTGGGAGGGTGATGCACCCCAACTCCATAGGAACACAAGCTCCTGCATTCAGTATCTACCCTCCCAGACCTTGCCATATGCATCTCTTCATCTGGCTGTTCATCTGTATTCTTGATTATACACTTTAATAAACTGGTAAACATAAGTAAGTGTTTCCCTGGCTTTTGTGAGTCATTCTAATAAATTAATGGAACCTAAGGAGGGAGTCGAGGGAATTTCTGATTTATAGACAGCTGGTCAGAAGAACAAGTGTTAATCTTGGCTTACACCTGTCTGGTGTGTGTGTGTGTGTGGGGGGGGGGTATTTTAATGTTATAGAACTGAAGCCTTAACCTCTGAAACCTGACATTATCTCCAGGTAGGTAGTGTCAGAACTGAGTTAAATCATAGGACACTCAGGTGCTGGTGTTCAAGAATTGTTTATTGGTGTGGGGAAAAACCTCCACACATTTGGTGACCAAAAGTATCAGAAGTTAAGTGTTCTTTGTGAAGGTAAAGAAGATATACAGTGTAAAGAAACACAGTTGTGAAGAACTGAGTTTTTCCACCCTTAGAAAGATTAAAAGAGTTTTGCTTTACAGTATCACAATAACAAAAGTAATAAAATGAGTTAGTTTGAAATTAGAAGTCCCATATCTCACATGTGCACACGTGTGTGTGAAGGAATGAGAAAGAAAGGATGGCAACAATAAATCAAAGACAGCTTTTTGAATGAAGACTAAAGCTCCCATGGAAATTTTGGAAAAAAAAGGGAAAATACAAAAAAACAAAAACAAATTCAAAGAGAGTTCATAGTGTTGGTAGAGGAGTACCTAAACTAAAGGTCATAGAGCAGATTTTAGAGAGAGTGTGAACTCAGGGAGAAAACTATTTAAAATGAAGAAAGCTGCCTTAAGTTATGGTGAAAGAGCTAAGTCACTTTTAATTAAGTGGTGAGAAGAAACTATTACAGGTTCTGTGCTAGTTTGGACATTTCACATGTCAATAATTCAACTCAACAAATATTCCACGACTGCCTATTAAGAACTGTGCTAAGCAAGGATGCTAGGATAAATGAAGCATATTTTATATGCTTGAGGAGTTTATAGTTTTGTATGGGGAGAAAAGACATATGTGCAGATAGTGAATAAGTTACATATTTGACAAATTCTATATTTCAAGTATAACATGGAGAATAGTTTTATTTTTCCTGCTGAGATAAAGAGGGATAGCTCAAAGCATGAAGTTTAATATGAGTTAAATCTTCAAGGCTGAGTTCTATTTTGGTGTTGAAAATGAAAGAAAGAGTATTCCAAATTAAAGGTATATAGCCAAGACAAAAGTGGTCAGGACCTAAGGGGATAAAATACAGTGCTTACCTGTGTAAATATTAGTGAAGAGTTTATTGCAATTATACAGACATAACAGGAGGAGGTGACCGGAACTAGATTATTACTTATTACATATTTTATTTTATTCTGTTGGCCATAAAAACACTAAAAAAAAACCTTTTTTGATGGAGAGTAATTCTGTAATCAGAGTTACGCCTCAAGAAATTTTTAGCTATGAAGTGGATGATAAATTATATGTAGAAGATTACCAATAAGTTAATTATTTGATTAACAATTGTTCAAGCAGGAAATAATAAGAACAAATTATTTTAAAATGGAAAGAAATGACTTGTAGAGAATACAAAATTGATTGAGAATTGAATATATAGAGAGAGTAAGAGAAAGAGAAAGTGACAAAATTTGTCCAGGCTAGATTGACTGAAAGATCTAGTTCTCACTAGTGGTCATTAATTGCTTCAATTTAGTATTTATTAACACATATATGGGTTTGTGATACTCAATAATAGTGTATTTTCTAGTTCCTGTGGGAAAATACTCTGCATACTATTTTACTATAATTTTAGTACAATTTATGTAGACTTTATGCCAGATAGTAAGTACAAGAATTTGCTTTTGAAAAGAGATAGATATATTTTAAACTTTAGTAGAGATTTACTGAGAAAATCACAGATGTGTTAGAATTTTTTTTAAATTATAAAATTATATGAAACATAGAACTATTTTCTCTTAAAGATCAGAAGAAAATCTGAAAAACCTTTGAGCATTTCTCAATCCACCACTATATATCAAGTCATGTGGCATATTGAAATAATTAAAGACTTTATATGTATTTGTTTGAAATGTATGTGATTGAGAGAAACATTTGCAATAGTCTTTGGGCTGAATTTTTTTACATTTTTACTTCCTGTCTTTTATGCAGGCCTCTACATGGAGTAAATACTCTCTTGGGGTTAAGTAATATAGTTCTATGTGGAAAATATATATTTCATCAAGATCCAGCCATATCAAGGGAGATCTCCCCAGAACAAGGGAGAACAAAAGGGAATAATGCTTTGAATGGAATAACTGCCAATGGTTAGATATTGATTACTAGAGCGCCAATGAACAACATACCAGGGAGCAAAAAACAGCTCTCTTAGAGCTGTGTCTTATGGATGGCAGAAATACAAAATTCAGAACAGAAGCTGTTTCAAACCAGTGGCACCTGAGTGTAGGCAGAAGACATTTACCAAAGCGCTATCACTGGCCCTGTTAGAATATAGAAGCTAAAGGTCAGGCCAGGCATTGGCATATGGGCCAAGATATGAAAAGGACCAAGACAAAATCTCTCTTGTGTGTGGAAAACTATAAAGGTAAATAGGCTGCCTCTAAGAGAAGTAAGAGTTTGCTTTATTTGGCCTGTGCTCTGAAGTCCTAGAGGTTATCTGAGGAGGCAGAAACGACTCTAGGTGGTTCAGGTACAAGGGCAGGGGATGAAAGTTTACTGAACCATTTTCTCTTTCAATCATTCCATTTAGTGTCTTTTATGCATTTGTTTTTTTCTAAAGATTCTGATTGAAGAAAGACTTCAGAGGCTAGTTTTGTTTTTTTGTTTTTGTTTTGTTTTGTTTGAGAGCACTGGCTTAGACGGCACAATCTTGGGAAACCTAATCAAAATATTAAAGTGTAAAGAGGCAATATTTTTTAACTTCTTTATTTTACATAACTGAGACTGTGAATTCTTTAGAGAGACAAATTAAGGGAACTCAGGGGCAAGTCATCCTGGTATTTTTGCACTATGTTTTACTTTTTAAATGTTCACAACTTTGTACCAAAGAAGAAAAAAGTTAACTTGTAGGGGATTTTTTGTCCTCTGAAAGTGGAAAATAATATTCAGAATTATAAAAATAAAGTTAAGGCATTCAACATTTGTTTCTTTGCTCAAAAGCAAGCAACATAATCTTATCAGTTTTTACTTTATTAATGCTCTATTATCCAGCTCTTTGTCAATTTTATAGTTCTTATAGGAAGGTACACACACACACACATAAGAACACACATACAGGCCCATACATACACAGGCACAGACACTTGCACGTGGGAAGGAGAGGAGAAAGGTAGGGGAGGACAGAGAGACAGGGAGAAAGAGGAATTAGAGAGAGTTTAAGGTTTGTAAAAAAAAAGTTGTAAAAAATTACAGTTTTTAATTTGCCTATTTTGTTTTCTTTCAATCCCAAAAAAGACTTTTGCAGACATATGTCAAGATAGTGGGGAGAGATTAATATTTGGTCACATGAATGATGACTAGTAATTTAAGACACATTTGTAAATATGAAGTTAAAACTTTCAGACAACATAAAAGGTCACTATGTCTTCCCCATTATTCATTTGATTCATTAGGAAGAGCTGCTCTCATAGCTGGATCTTAAATGTAGGGGGAAGAGTAGAAACCTAGGAGCCATTGAGATGATGGGTATTTGTTCTAATTGCATGTACAAGAGGGGTTTTAGAAGGTGCATGCAAAACACCTTAGAGGGAAATGCCCTGTCTATGTGGTCTCTGTGGTAATCACTGTCATGCCATTGCTTTGCTACCTCAATAGCTGCCGTCCAGACCCAATTTTCTGCTAAACTTTTCCAGATAAAACTATTACTGTTAAGATACAAATAGAGAAGATCACGAACCTTTTCTAAAAGAAATTATTTGTTGAATGCGAATTTAAACATCACTGAGAAAAGGAACAGAAGGAACATCTGTTCTGCACCTACTCTATGCATCAGATACTTAGGAACTCAGTTATCTCACCTAATCTTCACAAAGGTTCTCTGAGACATATATTATCCTTTCCATTTTACAGATGAAGATATCGAATCTCAGTGATGCCTTCTTGCCCAATGCCAGACAGTTCATAAAAAGCAGAACATGGATTTGAGCCCAGAATTTGTTGAATTGAACATTCATATTTTACATGGACATCCAATGCCAATCAAAAATAAAATCCAACTATAACGAGAATAACTCCAGTAACAGGTGATTCAGGCACTCTTGGTGGCTGGTAGTTAATATATTTGTTGCTCTAATCATGCTGCATAATTTTCATTTTCCCACCTCACATACCACATCATTCTGAGGAAGATATACGTTCACAAAAGAACTGAAAATAAGCATACATCCCAGAAACCATCCACCGAAAATTTGTAAAGTCTCAGGACAGAGAAAAATTTAAATGTCACATTGTTTATATGGTTGCTTTATTCTTAAATTATTACATGATTTGTGAGTTAAAAAAAAAGAAAAAAGAAAAGAGATTTTAGATTTCTTCTAGGACATGATTGTCTGAAGCTTAGTGGTTCTCTCTGGTACAAAATTGAGCTGACACAATTTCATTAGCTATAATAATTTTTTTAAATTAAAAAAAAAAGTCTTATGCAGTTCTGAATTGCTTTCCTGGGTGTTTTCATCTTGAAAACAGCAGGTGAATATGAACAAGTTCAAACTTATTTTTGTTTTCCAGTAAATCCCAAATGCCTTAGCTTTGCAAGCTAATAGCATCTAAAAAAAAACATGCTGATCTAGGCAGGAAAGAGAGTTCTGAGAAAGACCAGACTGAATGAAGAACACACCTCAGTTTTTATGAGCAAATTTAAAAGCAATCAGTGCAAATATGAAAACTTTCAGGCTCATCTCTTTCTAATTCCAAAATTTGAAAGAATGTGTACTAAAAGAATTAACCAGAGTTTCTTTTTAACCCAGATCAAAATGTATTTCAAACTAAAACCAGTTGAAGTGATCTAACAACAAATCCCAGGTGCACACCAGGCACCATAAAGAAATAAATAATATATGGTTATCCAAATCAGTGTGTGTGTGTGTGTGTGTGTGTGTGTATCTATCTATCTATTGAAGTAGCCATGACTAATTGTGAAATTGTGAAAATACCATCCCCTCCTCTTAAGTTGACAATCTAATTTCTGGAATCACACTACTTTGTTGAAAATGTGTTGCTTAGATATTGTGACTGAGAAAAACCTATCTTCCCCTCACAAAAAAAATATTTTATTTTTTTAATTCTCCTTTAGTTTTAAGTTTCTAAAAGTAACTGTCATTTTGATTGAACATTTTTCCTTCATTTTGATGTTTGCTTTTTCAATTATTTGGGTGCAAAAAAATTTCTTGTAATTACAATATAAATAATAGATTTTTAGAATAAACCAAATTTTCCATTGGAGTATTGAATCGATGATTGATATTGCTGATCTTTGCCTTATATGTAGCTTGGAGAATTGAAATTCTATTCCATTGTTATGCAAGGAATAACTCTTCTATTAAAATAACACATTACTCATAGATGGCAGAGATGTATATGTTTTACATATTTTTGAATGCATAGCAAGAAACTATTCAAAAGAAACTCTTTTACCTTATGACAATAACAACAATGATAATAAAAATGAAATTTCTCTTTGAAAGAGTCATATGCGCTCTTAGAAATGCATATGTCTTTAATAAAATATATGTAGTTAAAATTAAGTAAAATTGTAAATGTCCTCAGAATTCATGATTAAGTAAACTCTACACCAAAGGGCAGAGAGTATAGAGATAATTATTTTCTTTCCAGCTCATGGCTGATAATTTAGAAGCTGCAGTCCCAGCTCTGTTGATAGACAACTTGGGACTAATCCTTACCTTTCAAATAGACAGCAGGAAAATAAGCCATGACCTTAACAGAGTGACCTCAGAAGCCAGTGAGGTATGAAAGCTCACAGTTCTGCTCTAAATAGATTGTCTCATTTTTATTGCTATCATATGTTTGTCAAAAATAAATGGACCTCCTATTGCAGAGTTCCTTGGTACACATTAAAAAATACACTACATATACACTATCCCTGTCATCGATGAATAATCCATTAATGTTTACAAGGAGATTTTCACAGCATAGCATATGGAAAATATGTCAAATATCAAGCTGCATATGAAGTAAAAATCAGCAATAGCAATCATTCATTCAATAGCCCAATGAGAAATTAGGTTTATTCTAAAATTATTATTTATTATTATTATTTAGATGGTACCTTTAAGAGGATTTATTGAAAAAGTTGCAAAGGAAACTTATTGTACTCAAATAACTGCAGAAGTAATGGTCCCATGGGAACATATAGAAAAAAAAAAGACTAAATATTGGTAGAAGAGATGCTCCTAGTGTTCTTATCACCTAGAAAATTATAATGGGTTAAAAAGCTCTGGACCAGAAACTGGGGCACAGACCAATATATTAATTTTCTATTATTTCATAAATACTGACTATCTCATTTTCCTGGCTGAATAGTTTAGATATAAAATATAATAACTAGCAATAAGATTTAAGAGAAACATGTACTGATTCTTAATTTTACTTAGAAGTAAAGCAAGAAATAAAAATAAGTTCTAAGAAAAAGAGACAAGTTTAAGTAAGAAGTAATCAAGAGAAATTATTGTTTCATAGTCAATCACCATGCATTCATTACCTTTATTTACATTTTTTTCATGTTGGAATCTTTATCTATTTCTGGATTTATGCTTTGTAGGCCTTTGGGACAATCAAGTTGATATTTACAAGTGGTTGTAAATATTCAGTTATAGAATTCAAGATTCAGTTCAACGATCAGTTAACAAACATAATTGAATGTCAGAAATGTGCCTGGCATGCTGAAGGAGGCTGTGATACACTGGTGAATTGAATTGACTTGGAACCCTAAATAGCTTACCGGCAAGTGGTGAAAATAGGATAGTGAAGATATAATCTGAGAAAATTACTTCAGTTTTTAAAAGTAATTATAAATTGCAAAATCTCTGAGAGAATTGTGAGGCCTACTTTATCTGAGAATTTCAAAAAGGCTCTATTATGTATGGTGGGACCAGAAAGAGACAGGAATGGTCTGGTAGTGTTTGTTTATATGTTAGATGATGAGGCCTCAATCATAGAGGAGATTGCTCAGTAACAATGCTCAGAATGAGAAAAAAGAAAGGGCTAGTAACAGAATACTTGACTGATACCAATTTTGTATGTTGGAGAGAAAGTGAGTGCAGAACTAAGACTACTTATAATGCAGAAGGTACAACCGGAGGTTATTTAAGAAAGTTGGGAATGGAATTATTAAAAGGATAAAGGAATTGACAAGGCAGAGTGGTGTCACAGACTTTAGCTAAGATAAAAATTGATATGAAACTATTGGGTTTTACGAATAGAAGGTGAAAAAGAATCCTAACAACTCTGTACAGGAAAGTATGAGAAGAGAGTGATGCTAAAGCTATATAGTAGCGGGTCATTGAGAAAGAAGAGATAGTAAATACAACTATTCTTTCCATGAGCTTGATTCTGCTGCTGATGTTGTTGGTGGTAGTAGTAGTGATAGTATGAAAGGAAGAAGAAAGAGAAGAGAAAATCTTATTATATCCCTTTATATAAAACAAATTTACTATATTTACTATATTAATTTATTTAATCCTCAGAGATGTAGTTTGTTAATATACGAGGAAATTAAGAGATAGAAAGTTTAAGCAATTTTCCCAAAGGTCATAAAGCTGGTAAATGGAAGACCTAGAATTTGATTCAGACAGTCTGAATCCAGAGTCTAAGTCTTTAATGTCTATACTAGTAAAGATAGAAATGTATAGAATAGTATTTAATTGAATACATACTATGCTAAGTGCTTTACATAGAGTATCTCAATTAATATTCAAAAGAATCCTATGTGAAAAATAAAATTAATATTTCCACTTTAGAGACAAGGAAAATTAATATTCCCACTTTAGAGACAAGGAAACTAAAGCTTAAGAAAATTAAAATAAGTGTGGAAGTCATATTCAGGTTTAACTTCTTATCCACTTCTCCTCCCTCTGTCTTTGAACTCTCTCTCTACCCAAACTATATTTGGCTTATAAACAAGCTCAAATATTTTTCATATTTAAATAATACACATACACAATCTCATAATGTTTATTTTTTTAACCTAAAGCTTACTATTAATATTTCCTAAGCTTTGATTTTGTTGTCTCTAACTGAATTTTTATGTAAATATAAATTATAATTCACTGTAGAGACATTAAATCTCTTAGTATCATTATATATTAATCACTCCTGGAAACTGCAAAACTATTACAGTTGTATAATAGTTATCATATTATCAAACATAAAAATGTAATCTAACTTAAATGCTGCAGTGTATATGATGAGTGAGTATGTACACATTTCTGAGCATACTACCATGAGTTATTATGTAGTCAGTATTTTCAAATTGGGTGATAATAAAATCTTAGAAAATTTTCCTCCTCCTTTGTAATTTTGTAATGAAACAAAATAAGTAGAAGAAACTATAAATTTCCAAATAAAATTTACTTTGTTCTTTGAAAGTTAACCATCATGATAAAATTGTGAACTAAAAAATTTATTTATATGGAATTTGATTTTATTTTAATAGATGAGCCTTTTAGTCATAAAAAAAATCCCCTTAAAAATAATCAAAGTCCTAAACTCAGTGTCAGCAGCTAAATAACTCTCTTTAACATAAAATTATTAGTTAGATTTTTAGATAACCTTTAACTAAGTCTACATCTCTACACAAATAACAAGAGAGATGATACAGTATATTTATCAAACACAAATATGCAGGTTTTTAGTGATAGTTAATTTGTCAGATGAGTAGTTTAATAATGTCATTGATTTCAGGTCAATTAAAGTGATATTCTTTATGAGGTCATTTGGACAAATACTTAAGCATAGAAAGTGCAACGCTGAGCAAAAGAAATATATTTCTTCTGGAGATTATTTATAGTTATGGGAGAGGAGAGTCTACGAAGACATGCTCCAAGAACTTCTGAGTTTGTTAGCAACTGTTCATTTTTGGTTCATTTCAATGATTAATCTGCAAGTCAGGTGTAATATATGATACCATTATAAGAACCAAGGTGAATATGATGGAATATTTAACTCGTTTTACAGGTGAGCAGGGTGAAATGGTACAGAGTCACATTTGACAATGTTAACTGAGTGGTTAGCTAGAGAAGATGACATCTTCAATCAAAACATTAAAATTCTATGAGACCCAATGGTTTGTGAGGGAAATTGCATGAGCTTTGGCTTTGATGTTTGCCACCTGTCATTCTTAATTAGAAAACCTTTTAAGCCTCAGGTCTCCTTATCAACGAAACGGCATAGCAACAATTGTCAGGATGATTGTAAAATTCATAAATTTTGGTAAAAACTTAGCACCGACTTTTGAATATTAAATGTTCCCAGGGTAGCTATTGTATTTTAACCCAGTATTTTGATAATTTCAACATTACAAGTTTTAATTTATAAATACATGTTTTAATGTAATCTAATAAAACTACTGTTTAGAATTTTGAGTTGATTTTTTTAAAATAACATTTTATTTTAAAATATCTTGACTCATAAGAAATTGCAAAAAGTAGTAAAATCCCCATGTACCCTTCAATCAGTTTCCCAATGTAGTATTTACATAACCATAGCACATTGTCAAAACAAGAAAATTAATGTTAGTACAATATTATTAACTCAGGTACAAAGCCTTGAATTGACTTTTAACATGTATCAGTTTCTGTATTATTCTACATTAATGTCAAATGCATGGTCATCTACATAAATTAGGTTATCAACCAGATTAAAATATTTAAAGCAATTATAACCAAGATGCAGTGTGCAGTAAGCCTAGGGTTTAGGGGAATTATCTAACTAGACCAAATGATTTTTCTATTATGAGCCCCACATTACACACATTTTAACATTATTTTGATGTTTCCCTTCCAACATATGATGGTTGGTACCAAATCTCAGCACTACTTACCAGCTATGTGAACCTGAAGAGTATCTTAATTTCCCTTTAATAGCATACTGTCATATTGTTGTGTTGGTAAAATGAGTTAATATATGAGTGCTGGTAATTTGCTAATTGTCTTTTGGCTCCAGTTTAATATTCTATCCTCAGCTCTGTGGTGCTAAATCAAGAACTCTATAAAGCACATTTCTGGAACTGTATGCCAAAGGAAGACGAAACATACCCATGCCTATTAGGTTCTACCAATGGAAAGACCACGAAGGAGATCGGAAAGTGAAAGAATGGAACAACTTATAAGGAAGACACTGTCTTCTTTTCAAGTCCCAACCAGTATCATATCATATCATCATGTAGAAATTCTTATTTTGTAAGTCGGGCTGCGGCCTCATTCGCGCCTTCTTTCCCGGTGTGATGTGGCCACTTTTCTTTCTCCGCTATTTGTGCGGTGTGCTCCAGAGGGCCAAGCACCATTCTTGCAGATTCCACTGAGTTCCAGATGTCATGTCTTTTTCTGTACTCTCTCACATCTAGTGGCGGTAGATATTCATGCAGCACTCTATATGAATTCAGTATCTTTTTTTTTTCTCTCTCTCTCTTTCAGCCTCCTAACACATCTGAAACAAATTCTGTGCATGAAATCTACTTTTGAAATACCTAATGGGTCTTTTTCTAACTGAACTTTAACTACTATAGTATATGGTACCAAGAGTGGTTCCAGGGAGACAGACATTCAAATATTAGATTTTAGTGCTGATTTGCTTACCTCTTAGACCTTGAAACAAAGATGAGTTTTGACTGGACTCCTTGCTAACAGAAACTAAGATTCTGTAAATCTGACATGCAATGTCATCATAGAAATTAAATTATTACTACAAGGTAGGAATTCTGAGGATAAGCACTGTAAGGTGTAATGGCTGCCTTTATCTGCACTAGAGAGTTAAAAAGAAAAAGAAAAAAATGCGAAATTGAGGGATTTAAACTCTGTTAATGTCATATCAGAAAACTGAAGAAATTCTATGATGGCCTTAAACTAATCTCTAATTTTTTTGTAGCCACGATAAATATATAACTAAAAGTCAGACCTATAGTTTAAATGTGTGAGTTGCAGAAATTAAATGTTAAGTCTCTTTTGTGAATGTTAAGGCATTGATTAAAAAGTATTGGGATTCTGAGGCTTGTAATCATAGTGTGTGGTTGTATTAGAATAAAACTGATTATCTTGAACTGACCCTCTCTCTTCCACAGAACCAGCACAGCTCTTTTTCCTTGAACATGGATACCAATCTTCCTTTGCTTAAAGATCATATAATAATGGAATCTAAGGTAGTTGCCTTGCAAGGAGATTATTTTCCTCAACATATATCCCCTTCATTTCTTATTGCCTTTAGATTTATTACTAGTGTTGGATCCCAGCATGTTTCAGGAAGGACAAGTGAAAAATCTGATTTAGAAGGAGACATTTATACTATAGAAGAATTGTACAACTTTAAAATTTTTATAAGCAGAATCCTGAAGTAAACATGTAGAAATGTTAAATCAAGCAGAAAAAAACATACCTTTGATTCATTCAGTTTATACATTAAAGGATGCATGGGCAGAGATTTTTAATTTAATGTATTAGTTTGAGCAGTTTGCTTGAATATTTGACTGAAACTCTGGGTCAAAGACATCTAATATTAATACGCTTAGGATGCCCAAATTTCCCTGGTATAACACAGAGAAAATAACTAAAGGCTTAAAATTATATCATATGCATCCTGCAGAGTCAGTCTGTACCATATCTCCTGAGGGAAACAAGAAACTTCTCCTTCAGTAAAGCAGTAAGAGATGAGGGGGCATCAGCATCCTTGAAAAACTCTGGAGTAGTTGTTCTCTGTAGACTGAGAATAATGAATAGAGTTGCTAATGTTGAGATGAGCACTCTGATTTCAACCAGCTTGTTGGGAATCTATCTAATATAATATGCAAAATGTCTAGTAGATTAGCTGTCATGAAGCAAATGATCTATGAGTTTTAACAAACATTAACCTTAAATTTTTTTGTCCCCTGACTAAAGAATATCACCTTTCAATATGCTTGTATTAATTTTATTGTGGTCCAGTACTAATGCCAATAATAAAGATATTTCACTGTATATAATGTACTTTATATAAATTCAATTATGCATCTATAAATTCTTACCATTCCCAGTTGAAAACTGAGAAATATTTTTTGCCAACCTTAGGTAAAGAAACTGAGTATTCAACTACATGTTTTTCAAAGTAATAAATATTCAAAATAAAACACAATCATTTATGTTACTATTTGAATTTCCTCTCTTGGTTTATGAATGAAAGACTTCTATTGTGTTCATCAATAAAAATATTCATATTGAAGGAATCCAGAAAATGTGTGAGAGCATCTCGGTTGATGCTACTGAGATGCTACTGGAATTAAGTGAGCAGGAGCTAGGGATGTTATACATCTTGTACAGCAGAGATCTGTATTCTGTTCAGCATTATTTTTAAATATTCTGCCATAGTAAGCCCCTATAACTATGTCAATAACACCAAATTTTTAAATTAATTTTATAAAAATTTCAAGACGAAGAAATTTGTTATAAAATGGGACATGCAGATGGAATAAAAGATTAAATAGAATGAAGATATTTTCTAAAGATTATTGAATAATTTATTTATTTTGAATATACTGTCTATTCTGTTTATAGTATTAGCAACTAAATAAAAATGAAAAAGATTTCAGTCTAGTTAACAGCTATTGCAAAAACAATAATCCCATTGAAAATAATCAACAGAGAAATGTAAGTTTGCTTTAACAAACTTAGAATCAAATATTTTTAAATTAGCAGAGACACATAAAACTCAGAGATTTCTTTAGATTTAATTAATAAACATTATTATAAAATACCTTCCAATATTTATGTCATTTATTTTGAATTTATTTAACACTATGATAGAAGACTATGATGAGATTATTTATTAAGATTGTTTTTAAAGTATAGTTTAAGGTTTATGTTTTCAGTATAAGATAATTTTATTTATAAATTTTATTTTAGAGTAGTGAAAGATGGCATTGGGTATGATTTTACATGTATAGGTGTACATGTAATATTATATTAACATTTATAAGGCCCTTCTTATGTGTTATGCAGAATTAAAAACTTTTCATGTACAACCTCTGTTGGTTCTCATAAATAACATTTTGAAATTGATGCTTCTTTTACTTGTTTATATTGTGGACCTTCAATATTGATAATCAGATAGACATTTCAACATAACATGTTCAAAACTGAACTCCTGAACTTTCTCCTCAAACTGACCAGCTCAATTAAGGGAACTCAGTGCTTCAAGGAGGAATACACAAACTAGAACATCAAAACAAATCAACCAAACATACAAAAACAACAATACTTCAATCTATTTTTGACATCTGTCTTATTCTCATAACCCAATATTTGGAAAACGTTTGACTCTACCTTCAAAGTATATTTAAAATATCTATACATCCAAATCCAACCATTTCTCATCATCTCCACTCTATTGTATTTCAAGGGTCAGTGTCTTTCTCTTTCTCTCTTTTTTCCCTAAATTGTTACAATAAACTTCTAATTGATATTCTTGCTTTTACTCTCTGAATGTCTTTTTTAAATATATCAATGACCCTTTTAAAACAAAAGCCAGCTCTGTACTTGCTTTTGCTCAAAATCCTCCACTGGTCTCTCTCTTAATCTTGGGACAAAAGCAATCATTCTTAAAATAGTCTACAATGCCCTATACAATTAACCATGTGGCCTCTATGATTTCCTATTGTATTCCTCTGCCTTTGTTACTTTGTCACTTCACTATGACCACATTTTCCACTTTGCATTTTCTCATCCACACCTCAGGGCCTTTGAATTGACTGTTTTCTTCAGCAAGGATTGTTGTCTTTATCAAATGTTTGTTGAAACGTTCTCTTTTTCTCCACCATTCTATTTACAATTGCAAAAGAACACTATTCCTCACAGCTCTCCTCATAGTACTAGTACCCTGTATTCTGCTGTATTTTTTTTCCCTATAGTACATACTTTGGTGTGTTAGAGCAAAATTTTCATTGGACCAAAAAAATATGTAAAAAATACTTTATTCAAGTCTTTTGCAATTCCAAGATTAAATATATTTTGCAGTATGGGAAAGAGACGAAAATGTAGTCTGAAATCAAGTCTCCTGAAAGAAAACACTAGACAGATTTTTAAAGCTGAGATAGAAAGGATCATAGGCCATTTGTGTTTGCTAATTGACCCTGCCCTAAGGAAAAGTAAAATTTTTTTATATCTTCATGACAGTTGGCAGTTTTACAACTTGGAGCAAGGCACCAAACCAATTTAGGTTATTCAAAGATATTAACAATAGGGTGAAAATACTCATTGCTTTACTTAAGTATGCATGTTCTAATTGTTTTGTTTATGAGTTACAAAGATTTATTGCAAATATTTGTGTTTTCCACCACCAACAGTTCTATGATAATTTGAGCTTAAAATATTTGAAAAGCTTTCATATTAACAATACTGTACATTTAATATGATATTTGGAGATTAAGTACTGGCAAGAAAACACATAAATTACACTTTTTAAAACAAATGACAACCATTAAATCTGAACAAAGTTTTTTGGTGAAAGTTCTTGGTATTTTATAAGAAAGAAAACTGAGGCCCCTAAATGTTGAATGGTTTGCTCAAGGTCACATAATTAGTTAAATGGGAAAAAGGACTAGAATAAAGGTTTTCCAATATGGTGTTAGGTAGTTATTGCATAGAGCTCTCAATAAGTATTGAAGTACCTACCCATGTGACTTAAGAAAGTTTATGCTAGTACTGACTTCTCATTTATTTTGTGCCACATATCACTTTTAAAAATTCTCTTTTGGTCCTCAAAAAAAGAGCATATTTTGCCAGGAGAATTTATACTACCTCTGTTATCTACTATTATCTACATCGAATGAAGCCTTATCCATTATTCATATCCTCAGATGCTCATATTGAAGGTAGCAACATTCCAATTACCAGCAAATGGTTAACTTTACAAATTATTTTTTAATTGGTCTTAATTCTTAATTGATGAGCTATAAATAAACACTCAAAAGAGGTTTTAAATGAGAACTATACTTATTTCTCCTTTAGAAAAGAAAGGTTATAGCATAATTTGGCATGCTATAAAATATTCATCAGTAAAATAGCCTCTTTGCTACTTAAAAACAAAAAAAAAAGGAAAGTAGGTCTTTAATTCTGTTTAGCTACAGAAATAAATTTTGAAATGCTTAATTTTAACTCTCTCTTCACTCTCTGAAACTCTTGAGAAAACCTGATGGGAGTTATGAAGAAAAGATCGTTAAAATCGCAAAGTTGATCTGAAGTTCAGCAGTCAAAAAGTTTTTCCTCTGATGCTTTCTGATTGTGCTATCTGAAGTCAGGTTGTGCAAGGTTGTCTGATTTGCAAAGTACTCTTGAATCCATCACATTTTAAAAGGACAAGCATATGGAATACTTAAGAAATCGATACCTTTTTTCTATCAAAATTATTTTAGAAGCAATTTCTAGTCTTTGTATTTTGAAAAACAAAATGACATCTCATAGGTTCTAAGAAGACATATGGAAACAAATTAAACAATTGGAACTGAATGAATTTTTTATTAAATAGATAAATCTTCTGTTCTTTTATTAAGTCTTGAAAAGATTTATTAAATTTTTCTTGATTTGAGAAACACTGCTGAATTGTAATAAAAAAGATGGATGGATTTTAATCCAGTTTGCATAATGATCCAAGGGGTTGATTGCAGCATTTTGATTTAGGGAATGTAGAGATATTATAAAAAGCTTATTTTAAAATTACAATTTTTGAAAGTTATGTTTCTTCAGTGTATTTAATTGTCATTAGCCACTTGGTTTTCTCCTTAATACCTTTCTATCAATAATCAATTTTTAATTCAGATGAATTATACAAAATAATTTATTTTAAAAAAATCATCAGAAACTTTCAAAATTGAAATCATGTGGAAATATTCCATTCTTGCTGTAAATACAATTATAATTAAATAAACAAACATAAAATACTGCTGTGTTTACTGTAATTATAGTTTTGAGGTTGTTCTTTACTATACTACATGATATTGTCTTTATTTGCTCCTAGGGAAAAATAGTTTCTCTATTTAAACCCAAATTAATTTTGCATTTCATAAGTCTCTCATTTATTTTTTCTCATCGACACTGTGTAGTGTATGTGTTTGTATTTCCCTGAAAAAACATAATTGCTTTCATAACTCAATTCTAGAACAGTAAAAGGCTGTAGTACACACCATTGGAAAGCAGGACACTGTCTTGACCACACTGTTTTCCATTGGTTACCCAATTATTCATGTTCTGGATTCCATTTAGGAGAGTAACTCACTAATCAGTCATGTGAACTGAACTGGAATTGTCATCCTTTTTCATCCATCTCCTTCATCCATTCAACAAATATAAGTTGGGAGTTTCTTACATAGCAAGCCCTCTTGCAGGTCTTGTAGTTATGAAAGTAAAAAAAAAAACAGAATATCCCATCCCCTCACAGAGCTGACATCTTAGAGAATAAGAACGGTAAATTAACAAATAAATATATATGTTAAGTTGTAATAACTGCAAGGACATTTTCTAAAGAGGTGAAAGGAATAGGGGAGGTTGTAACACATGATATTCAAGAAAAACATCTTTGATAATGTGACTTGAGTGAACATATAAGAAGTGAAGCTTTGAAATATGTGGCTATCTGGGGAATATGCTTGGCTTATTCAAAAAAGCAAGGAGATTAGTGTGTTTAGAAAGAAGTGAAGGTGACAATAATAGAAGAAAAATAGTTTATGTATGTATTTATAGGTCATTCTCAGGAATTTGGCCTTTCCTCTAAATGATTTAGTAATAACACTCTGAAGAAAGATATTGAGCAGTAGAGTGTTATATTTGACTCATGTTTCTAAGGGTCTTTCTCAGTGCTATTTAAAAAGTAAATTTTAGGAGTTTAAGGATGGAGAACAGAGACTTGTTACATTACTACTGGAATTATCCATGTTGCTAGATGAGGTCGTAAGATATGGCTGAATCTTGGAAATATTTTGAAACTTTCTTGATTGATTAAATGTGATGTGAGGGAGAGAAAAAGATGTCTTAAGGAAGAAAGATGTCTTGAAGATTATACAAGTTTTGGATCTAAACAACTGAAATGATGGAGTTGCCATGTATTGAGACTGGGAAGACTATGGAAAGAGCAGGTTTGGGAAGGGTACTGAGAGTTTTTCTTTGGACATGCTAAATTTGAGATGCCAACTAAACTGCCAAGTGATTTCAGATAGACATTCATGTAAAAAGTCTGAAATACAAGGAAGAAGTCACAACTAGAAATATAAATGTGTAATCACTAGAGAATGGATGATTTTGAAAGACATGGAACTACATGAAATCATTCAATCAGCATAGATAGAGAAGACATGAAAATCGCATCAAAGTTTAGATTTGGTTAATAAAGTAGAATAAGCAGTAATTTGTGGAGAATATCCAAGATAAAAAGAATTTTATGGATAAAATAATTGATCTAGTTATGGGCACCTCAGTTTCGGTTCTATTGAAAGCAGAGTTTGAGAAAAGGATTAGGTAAGGGTACTTTATTTGGGAGGTGATCATGAAGCCAGAAAGAAGGAATGGCAAAAATAATCCAGGGAAAAATCGACATAAGAAGGCATTATTAATCTGGTTACCACTGTGGGAAACTGGGGCTTCTGAAAATTAACTGATGATGACTAGAACATTTATCCACAAGTTATCATTCTTCATTAAAGGAAGATTGCTCCCTGGACATTGACATTCCCCCACCTCTTACATCTTATGAGGTTGCAGTTATGTATGGGTCTTCATGAAAGTTTCTAAACAAAAGCAGAAAACAATCTAGAATTTTTTCAAAGGGAAATAGTCACAGAATGAGTCTAAACTTATGCAAAACTATCTACCACTATAGCAGATGAAATCAGAAGTGTTCAAGGGAATTGGACATGGGCATAGTTAATAAGGCAAAAAGAAATTGCCAAAAAAATCTCACTCAAAGTAGCCAGTGTTAATATTTTACTCCCACAGCCACAGTGATGGATATATGATTGGGTATATGACCCAACTTGAGCTGGTCTTTCCCTAATTTGTTTTAATTTAGCTTGTGGAGAAACAGTTTTTATTTTCTGTTTGTGGTTTTTTGAGGATTTAAACCCTTAGCTGCCTAAAGCCATTCTTCTAACATATGAGAAATGCTATTACAGTAGAAAAAAAGTCAATAAAAAAAGAAACAAACATAAATGTCAAGTTGTTAAAGCGTTCTAGTCCTATGATCTAGATATTAACTGAGGATTTTAGAGCTACTTCTATCCTGATGGTTTATAATACTGGTTTCCATTAGTCCCTGGCCTACAATAGTATGTTTATAACTCTCATTTATGATTAACTTAGCTTGAGCTGCATTTCTGTGATCAACAATTTTGCTTTGTACAGACTTCTGTGATGCATTACATTTAAATTATTTCTACTGTCATATTTATTTTTATCCCAATTTTCTTAGTTACTCATTCTTATTTAATATTTATGCTGTATTTCAAGAATTTACATAAGCCATCTTAATTTATTTGCAAAATAAAATAGGTTATGAATAAATTGTACAAAATCAACTGCTTTCTTCACGATAATAATTTTAAACTAAGATAAAGCACCACAAGTAAAATATGTTGTATTTACTATAATTTTATATAGATTCAATTAAAAAATAAATAATTATTTTATTCATAGATGGTGTTTCATTATAGACATTATATAAATTTACCATTATGTAGATAATAAGGTAAGTTTCTTCTTAAATACACACAAATATGTTTATTTAGTGGTTCGATGGTAAAAAGAAAACTCATAATACAGTCCCACAAATTAGACCTATATAATGTTGAAGGTTCAAGTACTGGAAATGGTGGCCTCATCTTGCAGTGAGAAAAAATATATTTTTCTCATGGTTTTAACTTTAGATTCAGATAAGTTAATTTTGTTTATTATTCCTTAATCTTAGGGTGTTTTTCTACCCCAAGTGACTATTGATTAATTTAAATAATATGTCAGTTACTGGATGATATTGATGTAAGGACCCTGGAACATTGCTATCAAGAGTGTTGGCATTAGATGTCTACATTTGTAGCCGGTTGTTTTCTTAGGGCAAACTCCTTTTCATCAATAGTATTTACTTCATAGCAATGTGTGTGTATTTAATGAGTTAACATATGGAAAACAGTATCTTGAATATAGTTAGCAGACAATATGCATTAATGGTAATGGTAATCAAGAAAATTTTAATTATTTCATATCACACTGGGTCCTGGGACATTTATTTACTAGACTTTTATAAAGGATCCACTATTTCTTAAATCCTATCCTTCCTTCTCTCTTGATTCACTCCCTTATTATGCTGCATCTTGTAGTAACTTCTTCAAAAAGGATGTATATGTGGGAAATCTTGTTGAAACTTGACAAGTTTAAAATTAGTTTAATCTGGTCTCTTGCTTGAATGATTGTTTGCTGCTTTAAATCTTCTCTCTGTATGTTTTTCCACTGTATTGAAGCTCCTGTACCAGGGTCCCACTCTGTTCATTCAGATTGTTTACTCGGGTTCTAACTTATCTCCCTTGTTAGTAACTTTTCTGGTGAGAATAAAGAGAATAAAGTGGGTCCATGTCCAAACTTCACTCGTCACTGTTTAGAATCCAGATCAGAGAAAGAAAACCATAAAGGCATATTCAGTGACCCTATTTTCTGGTTCCTTCATCACAATTGACACATGGCATAGATACAAGGTTTAAATGAAGTGATTGACATACCTTTGCTACTCACCTCGCACACCTTCTACCTGGGAGTTTCTGATGAATGTTTTAAAATTCTCTTCATCTATTTCTTGCGATACTAAAATGAACCTGAGAAAGAAAAGCTGTGTCTTGACTCATACTCTGCCATGCTAGGGAGATCAAATTATGTTATTTCTGTAGAATTTAGACTGAAGAATAAGCTTGTTCTAAGTACAGCATAGATGATATAACCCTCTCTATTTCTCTTTAGGATAGTTCTTTATAAGGCATTTCTTATTTTAAAAGAGAATCTGAGCTCTTAAATGTGAATCTAAGGAAGTGCTGCTATAGGTTAGGTTTTATTTACTAGAAAATTGTCTCAGTCTCCTGCTTAGGGAAGAAATTCTTCTATTGCTATTGTGTATTACATATTAGATTTTTCTATGACATTGTTTTCAATTTAGGTAGAACCTAGGGATGGTGGGGCCACTTTTAAAAGTAATGTAAAAAGAAGAAACAGTTCCTCAACCTTTAAAAAACATTTTTAACACTCATTGATCACTTATTATAGCAACGTCTGTAAGATGACACACAAAAATATTTGAGTATCTGTATGCTGGTGGAAAAAGTATCAGCAGTTCTGGAATCTTAAAGACTACTTTTGTTCAAATTCCTTGGAGGAAAAAAGATCAGTTATTAATTGAAGTTGACTGTAGTTCAGAACAAGTACACTAGTACCACTGGGAGGAAATGTTGCAGTAATGATTTGGTAACACATTGTTTTTTCTTTTGTTTAACTGAGATATAATTTACATGTAACACTGTATAAGTTTAAGGTGTACAAAATGTTGATTTTCTACTTTTATATGCTGCAATATGATTATCATCATTGCTTTAATTAACTCCTTTATCGCATCACATAATTTTTTTTTGTGGTGAGAACATTTAAGATCTAGTATCAGCAATTTTGAAGTATATGATGCAATGTTATTTATTATAATTATTATGCTATGCATTAGATCTCTAGAACTTATTCATTTTTCTATTTGCAAGTTTATACCTTTTAACATTTTCCCAATTCCCCTAATCCCTGCCCCTAGTAACCATCATTCTACTCTCTGTTTCTACAAGTTTGTCTTCTTTTAGATTTCACATATATGACATCATACAATATTTGTTGTTCTCTGTATGATTTATTTCACTTAGCATTAGTAAATAGCTAATTGTTGCAAATAGCAAAATTTGCTTCTTTCTCATGGCTGAATAATATTCTAATTTGTGTATACATATATATATTTATATGTATACATATATATGACACATTATCTTTATCTATTCATCTCTATATGAACACAAGTCTGTTCTAATTAATATCCCTCTCAGGTATTTTATAATATTTTTATCAAGGAAACTTCTTCCAGAAAAGTAAGTAAAAATTTTTATTTGTTTTTAAAGTATTGATGATAAACTTATTCTTAAAAAGTTTGTAGTGTATTATAAATTCAACTTATCTAACATGTGGGGTACACTATTTAAATAGAAAAGGGAATGGTTCCTATTTTCTAAAACTAATGTTTCCAAAAATTAATTAAAACTTTCATACTAAGATTACATGAAGAAATAAAAGTAAATTAACAATGAAAAAATATCAGTATAATTAAATCTAAAAGTGAAGATGATGTGAAATAGATCTTAATATATATGTCAAAATATATATTGAATGAATAAATGATTTATATGTTAAAAATGATTTATTGAAAAACATTTTATAGCAGCTAAATAAAGATACATTTAATACTTTTAATGAATCAGAAGCGTGTGCATCCATCAGGATGAATTAACTAATGTCATTTTTAGTCTTTAGGAGAATGTTTAATATTTAGAAAAGAGCCAGTGGTAGATCTGTGCACTCAAACCATGTGGACTTAGAGTAGGAGAATATTAATTCTGGAAAACATCTGAATATTACTAGAACAATGAGAAAGATACTGGACAGCTCAAAGCAATAAAGGTCAACTATAGTTACCATTACATTTAAAAATAATAAAAATAATATATATAAATAAAAATAATATATGATATATAATATATAAAATAATATAATAACATATATAATATATACATTTTGATATGAGAAAATAGGTACACTTGTACATTGATAGTAAATTGCTTTAGTCTTTTAATAGAGCAAATTGTTATATGTCATATGAACTATAAAATCACTCATGCATTTCACCAATAAAATGCTACTTGGCAAATGTACTCCAAGGAATTTATTCTCTACTTCTGTCAGTTATTTTATTGAAACATTCCTAGAAGTGATATTTATCATTTTCAATATTTTTAAAAAACACTCAAAAGGCTAATAATAAGTCATGGCTAAGTAAATTATGTACTTATGAAATGGTATAATATGAAATGGTAACTATGTTAATGATGAAAGCCCCTTAAGAGAAGGAACTATACATTTGTATTCTTTTTTATTTTTTTAATAATTATTAATTTTTGTTTGTATTTTCAAGTATGTGGGTAATACAAGGTAGGGTTCCATTTCTAGTATGGCCTAGTAAATGTCTCACAGATAAAGCCTTCTATAGATAACAACCAAAAATGCTGAGGAAAACATTATAAAAAACAACTACTTGAAGGCATTAGAGAATAAAGAAAGAAAAATAGATACTGAAGAGAATTTACTCTTTAATAAAAAGATTGACAGGAACTGAATATCTTATTTTTATGACTTTTATTCTGAAGGGAGTTCTGAGTCTGTGCCAAGTGGGATATCTAAAGCTCCAGTAATAATCCTGTGGTCTTATTGGCTCAAAGAACCAAAGGACAGGATTTGGAAAAACATAGCCACTGAAGTATGAGGGAGAAAACATAGAAGAAAATAACCAGAGACAGGAAGCACCAAAATCTGTGTATAAACTCTGCCTCAATACCCAGTTAATACCAAGTCATATGTATCAGCTGCCAGGTGCTACTACACAAATCATCACACAACCTTAAAACACAAACTCGTTAACTTACAGTTATGGAATTCATATTTTGTAAAGTCTCTCATTGGGCTAAAATCGATGTGTTGGCAAGGTTCTTGAGGAGAAACTACCTGATTGCCTTCTCTAGCTTCTAGAAGCAGTTCACATTTCTTGGCTTTTGGGCTTCATTTTCCATCTTCAAAGCCAGCAATACTGCATCTCTCTGACCATTTTTCTATAGTTAATCTCCCTCTGATGCTGACCTAAGTTGGGAAAGGTTCTCTGAATTTAAGGGTGAATGTGATTAGGTTGGGCATACCTGAATACTTAAGATACTACGCCCATTCCAAAATCCTTAATTTAATCACATCATTAATCTCTCTCTCTCTCCCGACTCTATCTTTTGTCTCTCTGTCTCTCTTTTTCTTTCTTTTCTCAATCCTCACTCTCCCTCTCAGGAACTGTTCGCTCTTAGCCGGCGGGCTCTGGCAAGGAGCTCAAAAGGTAAAGTGAGGAATTAGATATTACGTGCTCCAGATATTGCTGGTATAAAATTGAAATTCTAACTGATTTCATCTTGTTAAAACACTGGAGTGAAAGCCACTAAGGAGATCAGCTTTTTGCATAATCCTATTTCCCTCTGATAACTATAGCTCTTGCTGAATGCAATCACTAGGAAATCATAACAAAGGCTACAGATGCAAGCAGGTGAAGGTATGATCAGCAAAGAGAAAACTGAATTACTTTAGGAAATACCTCAGAACCAGCCCACCAGAGGGCCTGGCTACAGCATTGTGTCCTCAGTTTCACTTATTAAGGAAAGGACGTTTAATGAATTAGTTTTTAATATTAAACAAGCCTCATTGTCACATCTTGAAGATTGATGTGATGGTCTTGAAGCCACAAAGGAAAATCAATGAAACAATGATCTATACAATTGCCGTGAGAGTTCAAAGAAGCTATCAGTATGTCAGTATGACCCAGTTCACTTTATTCAAAGGTATAATAATCCTAGGGAAGCTTTCTCAAAATATAGTGGACCGCAGGTTTCTCTAGGTTTTCTGATTCTGATTCAGAATATATTAGTTGTGTCTAGTTGCATTTATTTTCAGAAAAAAAAATCACAGAATATGACTGGGAAACAAAAAGTATTTTGAAAACTACTGCTATAATCATTTGCAAACATAAGCAGATAATGAAAAGTCAGCATAGCATATTCATGAAGAAAAATGGAGATTAAGAGAAAAAATAAATAGCTAGTACAGAGTTGTGGTCCCCAGAGAGAGGGCATTGATGCAGAATGCAGAAGATAACCCTAACGTGTATTCAGTGTGATTCAAGAAGTCATTAAATTAAATAATCCAGAATAGGCTATCATAAAAAACAAACTTTGGAAATATCTTTTTGAACATAGCAGTGTAGGACATTCTGGTACTATAGTTGAAAACCAATGCAATAGAAAAAAAGGATTAGAAGAGAAAAAAAAGGTCCATTGGGAAAACAAACAAACATAATTTGACTGCTCTATAGAGTCTGAAAGGTTGAGGAGTGAAGGCAAAGTGGAAAATAAAAGATCAGTTAAGACAATTCTGTAATAGTCCAAGAAAAGATGATGCTTTTGATCATATGGAAGCAATAGGAAGAGAATACTTGCATGAATTAGGAATAAATCTAAGAGGAGGTCATGGTTAACTGTTGGTTAAAGAAAATGAGGGAAAAGAGGAAACAAGCACTTAGGACCATTTACTGAAATATAAAGGTGAAGAAGAATAATGTGTTCTAGTAGATGAAATCACAGTTTATTTTGGAAACATTGAGTTTGTGATCTCAATTAGACATTTAAGTGGAAATGTCAAGTAGACTCTTTCAATTTCTGTCTGGCCTGTGGATATAAATTTGGTAATCATCACCACCTAAAGTCATAGAAAGAAACACATTTCTTTAAACTCTGTGCTAGTGTTTAACACATTCTTCCCCCTGCCAATGTGGTGAAGAAGGTCTTCTTAGCTAGTATGTATATGTATATTTTCAATGAAGTTAAGATGCCAGATTTGAAAATTTTATTATTGGGCTTTAATACACTGCCTTGCACATAATGGCTTGTAAAAAATGTCTGCTTGTGAGAAAAGAAATAAATTTTATTTTTGTAGAAAAAACTTTTTAAGCCTACTTATGACACTTTAAAAATATTACTCTACCATCACACAATTAACAAAATTAACTCTCTATGAATTATTTTTTGACACTTATCTCAATATTCAAGTATATTTTATTTTATTACAATAAAATAAACAGGTACTGGGAAACTTTAATCTTATCTTCTGTTTGAAAGACACAGTCAGGTAATAACATTATTGCTCTAACAGCTTCCTGGTTTACACTCAGTGAAATCTATTCCTGAAAGCAAAAAGCCCTTGGATGGGTTCCTCTGTAGCCTTCTTCAATGTTTTGAAGGATATCTTCTAACCTGGCTTCCCAAATGGCCCTTCAGTTCTGTATTGGGCCACCTAGACAAACACAAATCAGTTCCCTATCCTCCTCTGACATCACTCAGTGGTCTGACATCATATTTCAAATGTTTTTGTTCTCAGTGTTGTTGTTACTGTTATTGAAAATTATAGACTTAAGATTAGTTTCTTATTATACTTCCACTACATTGGTGCAGGTCTATGCATTATTAATTAATTCTATTCCACTGAAAAAAATGACATATTTAGTTATTTAATTCTATCTTCAGAAAAAGATTTACTTTTCTTTTGTAATAAAAAAGTTAATAGCCAAGACAAATTTAAAACCCATGTAATCTCTAGTTCACAGCCTTATCATATATTTAAGCAAGAATACCAACACCTCCCTCAGACATATTTGCTTAATGTTTATAAAAATATGCCATGATTTATAAAAAAATTTCAAACTAATTTACCTCTACTTTTTTGAGTCATCCCTTACATTTCAGAACTGCAAACCCAAACATGTATTCTCAATAACATGAATCTTCTAATATGCTTTTATGCCACTGGTAGACATGCCAGAGCTTTAGTTCCAAAGAGAAATTTCTTTTTCTTTTTATTTAATTTAGAGAGAAAGGAATCCTATTACCGACAGATTATTACTATAACAAATTTGGCAAATAGTTCTTCCTAAAGATAGATTTAAAAATTCATGAATGTAATTTTGATTATAAAGTTTAAAGGAACTTGCTCCTGTTTCTTCAGAATATAATAGTGACATAAATATAAGTCAGATTATTATGGAAAAGCTTTCTGAATGATTAACGTATATTTTTAAATAATAAAATAATGTTATGGCTAACTTCCAATTGACATGTACAAGTTTCTCCATTTTATTACATTTAACTGTTAATGGGCACAAAATGCATTATTTAGTTACAAACAATGAAGAATAAACTGTTAAACTGTAATAAATATAGAAGTTTATATTTTGTGATGTTTTTTAAATTTAGAAAAATTGAACTGTTAACTGTTTAAACACTGAATAATTTCTTCACTCTCTGTAGTGCTCAAAGTGCCTGCTTTATAAATTACGTATGTGGTTTATCCTGCAGAGTTCTTTACTGAAGCAATCTTGACTATCTATAGCTATGTTATAATTTCACCCTCTGATGACATAGTCACCAATAACTACAACCCATTGATTTTATCACCTTTTCACTTCTCTCTTAAACCAGTTTAAATTCCAAGGCCACTCGCTATAATAGTTCCCTTACATGTCTCAACTCTGTTGTCTGGCTCTCATTATGCCACAATTGCTTGGCAAAACTCAAGACCTGGTTTGTACCTATAACCTCTAAATTGAAAACACACACACACACACACACACACACACACACACACACACACACACACAACCATGTTGATTGTACTTTAAATTCAAGGGCAATAATCTCAAAGAGGATTTTAAGACTGCCCATACTCTATAGTGCTAGTCTTATACTCTTACAATAGTTACATACCTTCTGCCCTAATTTTAAACTACTCACTCTTCCCTCATCTCATTCTGATAATCTTCTAAGTTTTCTGAGATATAGGGTAATCAGAATAGAATATTTTAAGCTCCCACCATCACAGTTATCAAATAACCACTGAAGGAACAGAATATGCCACTTCAAAATATGTCACTCTGTAATGTGGGTTACTTTGAGCTGAAGGCAATCAAGACCCAGCAGACTCAGGAAGAGAGATATTACAGTGATAACTTCTTATTTGAAAGACCTACCTGCATGGCAAGATAACTTCTCATTACAAAATATTTGCTCTTCTTATCCTCCTGTAAATTACATCCTCCTTCTTTGAAACCCCAGATTCCTTTCCCATTCCTTAGCTCAGGATGGCATTTAGACTCAATTGCCTGACTTGCCCTTGAATATGAGTATCTTTGAGGTTCCTGATATGTACAAAATTAAACTAGGTTTCCTCTCTGATGTCAATTTAACTATTAGACCAGCCAAAGAAATTGGAAGAGAAAAAGAGGAAATTTTTCATTGTTATAGCAGTATCTGTATTCTTCTTTCTTATGCCATGAATGGGTATTGGTATTTTTAAGTAACACCAATTTTTCTACTTGTTCTCTTTTATGCAGTTGAGGACATTATTCAGCAGCAGTTCCTTTCTCCCATGTATCATTGATCACTTCTCTTCTTTACTGGATCATTTCCATCAGCATACACATATCCTGTAATTTCTTCCATCTTAAAAAGTATCTATTGTATTCTATTTTCAATTTAACTAAAGTTTCACATCTATGCTCCTATTTATACCAATTCCCTTGGACAGAGTGTTTTATATTGTTTTAAATTTTTCTGTTTCTTCTCTGCAACTTATACCAGCTAGGCTTTTATCCTCATAGCTCCACAGATCTTGTTTTTTTGGATGTCACCAATGTTTTCCACATTAATTAATTCAATTGTTATTTTTCCCAATCTTCATTGTGCTTGATCTTAGCAACGTTTGACACAGATAATCAGTTTGCTTCCCAAAAGATTTTCTGTATTTCCTATACAGAACACACACTTTCACGTGGTTTTAGTTTTATTTCACGGAACATTTCTTTACAATCTCCTTTACTGAGTCCTCCTTATCCCCCCAATTATTTCCTTTGTCATGCTTCAGGGCTCAGACTTTGAATCTCTTCTCTTTGGATTTCTAATGGATATAGATAAAGTGGTTGATTGGCTTTAGTCTCATGACTTTAAATGCTGTCTGTACAGTGAAGACTCCCCAAATTATGGCTTTAACTCAGACTTCTCTTTTGAATTCCAAACTTATACACCTATCTGCCTGCTTAGCATAACAACTAGAAAGTACAAAAGCCATCTCCAACTTGATATCCTAACAAAAATCCAGTTCTTTATATAGCTTCCCTTACTCTGTTTCTTCCCAAGTTTTCTCCATCTAATTAAATATTTTCTTTCAGTTGTTCAGGCTTAAAATTTCACTGCCTCTCTTCTCTCTCTTCCTATGTCTCAATATCGGCAAAACCTGCTAGCTATTGTAAATGCAAATGAAAACTAAAATAAAGAGGCGTAGTTCTTCCTATTGAAAGTTAGAGAAGAGACTTTTCCTGGTCCACCCTGCCCCTCTTTCTTAGAGCATTTACTTTAGAGAACCTGTAATTTTTAAGTACTTTCTTTGCAATGTATAGCTACATTTTGAAGACTATATGGGCCTATTGTTATTTTCATGACCCAAAAATGTCTTTTTTAAAGACCTGGGAACGATCTTTAAAATGTAAACATTTCTGTAGGAAGGTAGGAGACTGAGTTCAGTGACACTTTGCTTCAAGTTTCAAAACTGCTTCTTGTCATAAATATATGAGAATTGAATCTAAGGAACAAAAAGAACAAACTAATTGAAAACAGACTTACAAATGTAGAGGACAATCCGGTACAGCCAGAGGAGAAGGGTATTGGAGGGCTGAGAGAAAGAGGTGAAGGGTTAAAGAAGTATAAATTAGATGGTCACGGGGATGGGGAGCACAGCATAGAGAATGCAGTTAGCATTAATGTAATGGCTATATGGAGAGTCAAAAGAGAGAAAGGGTGCTCAGAAGAATCGTTTCATAAACTATATAAATGTCTAACCAATGTACTGTATACTTGAAACTAATAATAAAATAAAATTTTTTTTTAAATGTTAAGAAGATATGAGAATCTTGTTTCACCCCTGGGTAAAGCTGATTAACTTACACATATGGTCACCTCAACTACCAGGTCAATTTGGAATTAACTATACATGACAAATGGTCCTGTCAACCCTTGTTATTTGAGGACCAGTCATAGTTTGTCTTTAGAACATATAAGTAATAGCTTGTGTCTGCTTTAGTATGTAAAAGGGTGAGATTTCTTTCTGTCTGCAGTTTCTTAGCAAAGTACTTATGATGTGCATCACATTCTAATTTAATGCTTATTTAATATAAAACCATTTTTTATTTATTAACTTTGTGAAGAGGATTTCTGGGTTGAGAGAAAATTTTGTTTTTAATTTTTTTTTCTCAAAATTTTATCTTCAAAGTTGTTGTCGCTGTTGGGGCCCATCGGAGTTCGGTGTCGCCCCAATGGTAGTGGGGAGGGAGAGAGAGAAGGACGGCGCAGACACGTAGTTAATATTTTTCCTTGGTTCTTTCTCAAATGACACAGTGAAGAATTACAGGTCATTGAGATTTAATAGTTTTATTAAAAATATGTTTTAGAAAGACAAAGTATACCCCAAGGAGGCAAATGGTCCCAGAACCTTACCCAACAAAAAGGGGCCACAAGGGCCACAAAAGGCCATCAAAAAGAGAGAACCTAGAAGAACAAAAAGGGCTGTGATGGGTGGTTCCAAAGGCATTTCTAAGTGATTGGCAAGTGAGGCCATCTTAATTGACATCTGGATGCTAGATAACTTTGCCTAGTGTGCATGTGCTTACCCAGAATAGTCTGTTATAATTAGATTCATGAACTTCCAGGCATAAACATAGTATTATAATGACCTTCTGCACAGATAAGACCAGCTAAGACTATGACCCTCTTGTCCTTTGTCTCTGGGGATGCAAGAGGTATTTTCTAATTACCAATAGGATGTTCTTTGGAAGGTCTCTGGGCTGGGCCCCTATTCCTTTGTTCCCCTTGTCTCTCATATCTGACTAGCTACCTAACAAAATAAACCCAGAATTACAACTTTTCGCAATCCTAACTCTGGCCACTCTGGTCTAAGCCACTTGTTCATCTCATTGAAATTATTAAAATAACCACTTAATTAGCCTCTTTCTTGCACTCTTTCCCTCCTTAAATTTTATTGTAATAAAAGGAACCAGAGTTTTGCCACCCTGAAGCTGCCTTTTGTGATATTGATTTTAAGTTGTTTATTAAGAAAAAAAGACTTAAAAAGAACCTTTGACTTTTCTCCTTTTTCTGCCCAAGAGATTCAGACAGAAAACCTGCTTCAGGAAGAGACTTTGATTATCCTTTTAAGAGCCACAGAGAACCACTTAAGGATTTTAAACAAAAGAGCTTTGAACATATTTGCTGGGGTTTGTGTTTGTTTGTTTTAAGATCATTCTGGACACTAATGTACATAAAGACAATCATCACAAAATAACAGAGACCAGTTTCAAGGCAAAATCACCAAATCTATTGCCAAATATTAAAATGTAACTGAAAGTTTGTATTTACTAACTCTCAGATTCTATTTTCTCATCTGTGAAATTTCCAATTTTAAGTCAGCTGTTTCATTTTTCCTACTTCAACTCTTATAATATTATTTAAAATAATGACTTTTATTTACATGCATAAACTTAAATAAAACACTAATGTTTAGTTCCTGCCCTTCATACCCCTTACAACTTCAGACATTAATTAAGGTAGAGATTTATTTTTTCAGCCTAGAGTTTTTGAATGATTTCTGTAAAGTCTTTAGCCTAAATGTTTAACAAATATCAGTTATTATTAACAAATAAATAATACTAATTTAAAAATTATTTTCTACTAGATTTTAAGCAAGTTGAAAGTAAGAGCTCTGCTTGGCCACTTTTATCTTTAGCATCTAACATAATTCCTTATACTTATGGGCAAATTGAATGAGAGAATAAATGAATGAATTCATGCTCACTTGAGAAAAGATAACCTATTTGGACCTTAGTCAAGTGAGCAAAAATTTATTCATTCATTTATTCAATCACTGTCACCTGTGGGGGGAGGAGCCACATGGCTACCTTACGCTATTTTTTTTTCTTTTTCCTGATGACTTGTGCCAAAATGCCCTGCCTCTCCAAAATGCACAGATGACCAGGACTCTTACCTCAAATACAATTACAAACTATGAGGGCTCTACCATCATGTAAATTAGAATTTCCATATTTTGAACCTGTGTTTGTATAAAAAATAGCAAACAGATTAGATGCCAGGTTAAATGTAGACCAGAAATATCATCTTTGATTCCATATTAAAAACACCTTTTCTCCATGTGATGCTTTTCAAAATTTGTAACAAATATTTTAAAAGGTGTATATAATTTGATGTGTGTCTTACACTTGCATAATATTAATATTACTTCAAAATTAAAATTCTAAATATTTATTTAAAATCAAATTGCCAAGTGCAGTTTACTTTCTTGAAGATATTTCCCAGATCTCTACCTTATTCTACACTCTAGTCCAATATGTGTAGTTGTCCACTAAAGGTTTCTGCTTGATTAATTCTGCTTTTGGGCAATGGCAATGTTCCTGGGAGAGGTGTATACTTCTCTCCCCACTGTTACAAGCTGAAAAGAATCCAAACATTTCTCTAGTACTTTGTCATTCACAAAGCATTTCCTAGTTGATCCCCACAATAATTCTGTTAGCTAACTTATTCTTACTTAGATAAGGAAATATAGATGAAGAAAATAAAAGTTTAGGTGAGTTCTTTGAGATAACATAGATAATGTAGAACTGGGGAATAAACAAGTTCTTTGATTTGCAGATCTTTTGTACTGCACTTCCCATCCTTTGTCACACTCAAAGATCCCAAATGGTCAAATATACCCAGCAATCTCGTTCTACTCACCATTCCCCAAATACATCATGGAAGTTCTCTTTTATATATAACTAGTCAAAAAGTTTCCTATTTTGGATTTGAAGTTCTTGTTTGAAAAATGTTATAATGAAAATGTGTGAAAACCTTGTGAACACCGAGAAAAAAAGGTTTTCCCTGTGAGCGTATTTGTGAGAACAATAAGTATTTAGGGATGTTCATATTTAATCTTAAAGAGCATGTAAGTGAGCTCAATATCTCTTAGTTAATATTTTTGAGAAAGATATTAGGACACAATGGAGGCTTCTTACAGAGACTATTCAAATATTTTAGGAAACAGTGCCAGCCCTTGCTCCATCTCTCTCTCTCTCTTTCTTCTTAAAAAATGGTAATGTCTACACTGAACACAAACAAATACCATACTTGCTAAGACTTCTGAGTCAGTTATGACAAAATCAAGACCTCTATTAGATTTCTTGATCTCATTATTTCATGTCTTGTTTCTAAATGACAGAGAATTACATGTCTAAATCTTATTCTTCCTGGTGACTGAATCATAGGTCTTCTGCCATGGCTTTGTATATGTATGCCAAACCTCTAACAAGAAAAGAACTTACAGGCCTGAGATCTTACCTACTTTTAACAAATTCTTAATCTGGAAGGGTCTGATCCTGCTGCCTTGCATTCCCTAACTACTATATGATTTCTATAATTAAATAGATTATCTTCTATTCCTTGATGTCTAAGCCTGGCTGATTTAGAATTTTTCACTTTTATTGAAGCCACCACTACCATGACTGTCTTTGAAGATGAGGCTTCCCCACAGAAAATTATATGCATTTTTCTAAATTCTACCTGAACCTACTGTGCTTACAGAACACTGTAACACTGAACAATCCTATATTGAATTGTTTGGCAATCTTTAAGGAACTAGTCTCTAGCTAAGTTAGATTCCTCTTACCCAGATATATTAACTGTGGTTTTCCCTACTATCACTTTTTTCACATAGCATGACAGAATTTTACATCATCTTTTTACACATGCATAAATCATATTAGAAGAGATTTTTTTAAAACATAGAAATACATAAAACACATTGGAGTGTATTAAAAATGCACATTTTTGGACATTGCACCTAGATTTTGATTATAGAGGTCTGGGATAAGGCCTGGTAATCTGCAGTTTTTGAAAGTATTCTAAATGACTTCAATGGCGGTGTTCTGAGGAACACAGTTTGAGTAACACTGATCTAGAGGTTCGAAAGTTTACATACAGAATTTTTAAATAAACTGATTAACAAGATAGGAGTCTATTTGCAAAATATAAGTTTTTCTGTTAAGCATAGCTTCTTTTTTAGAACCCATAGAGAGTTAAAGAAAAACATATACTCCAACATGCTATTGTAAGGATTTTTTTAAATGTCATCAATTTTCTCTGTAAAGCTTTAGTCATAAGTCACAACTAGAAAATTTATATTTTATTATTTAATAAAAAAACTAGCAATGGATATTTGTTGTTTCTGGTATATGTCAGAAACTGAAAAAGCTAGAAAGATGATACTGAAAGTATTTATTTTATCCAGATGCTTAAAGTGATTGAATGTAATATTTTGGTCAAAATATAAATACCAGGGACAAAAATAATTTATTTTTCTTAATTTTTAAAGCTATAAAGGTAATTGATAAAATCTTTCATTTAAAAGTAGTTGCATGCTGTTTAAAAATATAATTAAAATTAGTAAGTAAAGAATTACTGTCTCCATTATGTTTCAGAGATACCTACTTTTCTAAAACAAGAATCTTGCTTAAAATGTGGGAATAAAAAAACCTGAATATAGTTTAATCTTTATTAGTTCTTCAAAAGTGTATGTTAAAGTTTTTAACAAGTTGTCTGACATCTATATTTAATCTCCTTCCTTTCTTAAGTCGCTGTGAATTTTTAAACTTCATTGACATTTTCTCAAAAAGAAAATGATTATTATTATTGAATTTTATTTTTTCTCACTTTTATTCATTCAAGAAATATTTTCTAAGTGATAGAAGTTTGACTACTTAGATCTCAATGCTATACAAATAACTTCAGTGAGTGCATGACTTCATGAGTACTCCCAAACTTTGTAACATACACTGTGGGGAAACAAATCCTATGATAAATATAACAGTAATAGTGCAAAATTTTTAGTATATCATTAAGGTGCAATAACTGCAATGACTTGTCATTCACAAAATGTAAAAGTGATTTCTAGAGTAACAGAAGTTTTAGAAAGATGACAACCAACACAAGACGACTTCACAATGGTTTAATTATTTTGAGATCATCTGGAAAAACAATCTAGATAATTCAGGTAAATATAAACGGGCATTTGAAATCACACACCAAGCCTATCAAGCTGCACCCACACTCTGTTTACAGAATAATGTCAGGCCTGTTATGAGGACATTATAGCTTGTGTGCTTTAGATAGCAAAGATTCTGTTCTTTTTGCATGAATATGAAAGATGGATTAACACTGTGCATTTTACATTATTCAAAGCCTCCATTTCTAAGAATGATCATTTTTCAAGCCACATCAAAGTAAATTACTTACCTTGTTAATTTTCACAGGAACAAAGTTAAATGGTGCTGTGAGTTGAATTTTTCCCAAAAAAGATGTGCTAAAGTTTTAGCTCCCAGTTAATTGTGAATGTGAACTTATTTGGAAATAATGCCTTTGCAGATGTCATCATATGAAAGCGAGGTCATACAGGATCGGGTGGGCCTTAAATTCAATGATAGGTGTCCTTATAGGAAGGTTATGTGAAGACACAGACACACAAGGACAAAAGATGGCTATGTGAAAATAGAGGCAGATTGTAGTGATGTAGCTTTAAACCAAAAAATGCCAAGGATTGTTAGCAATCACCAGAATCTAAGAAGATGCAAGAAAAGACTCCTGCTCAGAGCCTGCAGGGGGAGCATGCCCTACCAAAATCTTTGTTTCAAACCTCTAGCCCTTAGAATTATGAGAAATAAATTTCTGTTGTTTTAAGCCACCCAGTCTGTGATCGTTTGTTATGGCATCACTAGGAAATGAATATATGTGGTTTCTTCTAAAGTATTATATATTGAACAGACAGCATCATGACTGCATTGAGAGCAAATACATTCATGGTTTTCTAATGCCAAGTTAAAAAAATCTCTTTGAAAGGTACCAGCATTTTTTTTTTTTTGAGGTAGTTCACAGGGAACCTTAGTACAACAATGTAAAAGCAGTGAGGTGAGGGGAGGAGAGAGAAAACATGGGGCAAATGGAGTTGAGTTTGGTGTTGTTTTTCTTTTTGTTTTTCCAGCTCTATTAAGGTATAACTGAGACATATTATTGTATAAATTTAAGGTGTACAATGTATTGATTTAATACATTTATAGGTTATAAAACGATGACCACCACAGCATTAGCCATCACCTTTATCCTATCACATAGTGACCATTTCTTTTTTGTGGTGAGAACATTTAAGAGCTCTCAGCAACTTTCAAGCATATGACACAGTGTTATTAGCTATAATCACCATTTTGTACATTAGATCTCCAAATTTGTTAATCACTGGAAGTTTATATCTTTTGTCCAATATCTTCTTCCCCTTTTCCCCACCTCTCAACTCTGGTAGCCACCACTGTACTTCTGTTTCTCTGAGATGACATTTTTAGATTGTGCATATGAGTGAGATTTATACAGTATTTGTTTTCCTCTGACTTATCTCACTTAGCTTAATGACCTTAAGGTTCATCCAAGTTACTGTCAACACAGAATTATATTTAATTATCTATAATTACCTATATCTATATCTACCTTCTTTAAGAAAGCTGGATTTAACACAGTGAACATTAAAAAAAAAAAGAAAAAGGAAAAAAAGAAAAAAAAAAACTAGGTTGAAATATGGGTGAAGCAGGTAGTTAATGGCAGGAGAAAATGAATTAAAAAATTTTAGGTTCTGTTTGATTTAGGCTTATTTAAGTAATGACAATAATTGAGCACCAAAAACTCAATTTCATTAGAAACTCTGTTTCATACACACAAAAAATGATATAAAAAGGTTTAGTAGATATAGATTTTGAAATTGTGGTGGGAGGTAGGATCCATTTTTCTATTACACTGCAATGAAATGGGAAGGTCCCAGTCAGTAATGGAGAGATGCCTAATCAAGATAGAGAATGCACTGTAATACCATTCCGTGTTCTGGGGCTCTTGTAAGGTGGGGGATAGAAGAGAGGCATAGAGCCTTTTCTTAAAAAATAATAAAATTAAAAAATAAAAAAAAAACTATTTTTCTTTTTTGAAACAAACACTTTGTGAACAGAAGGATCTAGTAAAGTACTAATCCTTCTTAAATTTATTTTCATTATCGTATTTGTGAGGTTATTTTAATAATTATTTTGTGTTTTTATAAATAGTAATACAAAGTGTTCTCCTTAAAAAAAACTCAAAAAATATAAGAAAATTTGATAAGATATAAAATTTAAATTATAATAATTATTTTTATTAATTTAATCACTTTGTAATCATATAAAACATTAAGATAAAGCAAAACTTTTAAGGGTGGAAACTTTAAATACATATATATGTATACATATATATATACACATACATATATATATATATGTATGTATGTATGTATGTATGTATGTATGTATGTATGTATGTATTCATATATCAGTACACAATCAAGCTTTTATCACTTCACTGACTTTTGGTAAACACATAGCCTTACTAGTTTAAATGGCTTTCTCTTGCTTTTGGTTTTTAAACTCTAGTAACTTTTAGCCACTGGAAATAGACACATAAAATAATTATTTTACTTAATCTAATTAAATAAAGTGAAATAGGTATTTTCAAAAGGATGCATGTGAATGTATATGAATGTAAACTGAAGTATTAGACAGAGGCTATTGCAGAAACGGGTATATATTGTCAATTATAAAAGTCTAAAATAACAGAAAAACTATTGCCAGATTATTTTGATGTTTTATCAGGTAATAGCAAAAGCAAATACTGTACAATATCTGACTATTATGAAAAACAACCAACTAAATAACTTTCTAAATTTTTCATGACAAGCAAGACATTTGATAATCTTTGATGAAATGTAAGCAAAATTATACATACAATTCCAGGACAATGCATGGATGTGCATGGATATATGTGTTTAAAGATAGGAGATAACTTGACTTTTAGTCAATAAGACATGAGGAACCATTTGTGAACCTAATAGATCAGATTCTGCATCACCCTGAGATCCTGAAATTTGACTTTGGATACTTTATCTTGAAAAAGAAGATAAGTGTCTCTTCTGTGAAAGGAAGGCTGTAAAGATAAGTGGTGACCAGACAAGTCTTTCAGACTTTCTTGTGGTTGTGTGTAGCCATGTAACTTGTCCTCTCTAACAGAATATGACTTAAAGTCACATGTACACTCAAGGCCAAGGCTCTTAGAGGTGAATATGCCTCCTCTATATTCTTTTGCTCTCCTCAGTTTTGCCTTGGCATTTGCATATTAGAATGTCTATATTTTTATTAGATGGTTCAGTAATGAGAAGGAAAGAACTTCTTTTACCGTTCTTCCAACTTCTCAGATATTCAACTAAATTCTGAGGAAGAAGCTGGTTTAGAACAAAATATACTAAAACTAAGAGACAAAGAGTTTTGTGGAGAATGACAGGAAATGAATTTGTATTAAATACTAGAAGTTTTCTTATAAATACTAATCTTTTATAGTAGTAATAATTTTAACAATATATTATAGAATATATAATTTCAAAAATATTAAGCATGTAGGAAAGAATTTATCAACTTTTCTCAGAAGCTCATGACTTGTCTCATCACCATAGTAATAAATATTAAGCAACATGGATGAAAAGCTGCGATATGTGACTACATCATTATAAACATAAATATCTATTGTATGCTATCATATTTTTAAGCATCAATGCATATCTGGATAACTACTCTGGAAAACTAATCAAGACTATAGTGTTCAGATGAACAAAAAAAGGCTTGGAAGTAATATAAACTTAATGCATCGTTAACAATTACAGAGGATAGTTTGCCTAAATGATCTTTTAAACATGTCCTATACATCATTCAGACTGGGACTCTAAGCTCCACGGGAGCATAGGCTATTATTAAATCATTTAGTCATTCAATATTAAACTGTCTGAAATTTTTTTAGAAGAGGTCCTTTTTGATTCTTTTATACTGCATGCATTCTATTATTCTCAACAAGTAAGTATTGGCCGAGCAGTTTTAAATGCACATATCTTTAAATTATATTAAAAAGTCTGCTGCAGAAACTGATACTATACCTATCAGAATACTTACCTATCTCACTCTACCTATCAACTTGCTTATGTATCAGACTAATTATCTACTTAATTATTTTCCACTTATCTTTCTGCCCCATCGTGTATTATATAAGACATGATTTGTTAGATTTATTCTCTGCTTAGCTCTACAATTTTAGTAATAAACAATCATCCTAAATAGATAACTTCACAGGACAGAATAGTATGTCTCTGTTTAAGATTTTTTTTCTCAAATTTTTTTATATAAGAAAATGTTTAATAGAAAAGTAAAAATGCTTACAAAGGCTTATCTAAAATAATTTATAATTAATAATACTTATTAATCATGGCAAAAGCAAAAATTAAAAATATAATACTTAAAACTAAAAATTAAGAAATTATTGCAAAGATTATTAGTCTTTGGTGACACTGATTTAAAATAGAAAATTGAATGAATAATACCTTGAATGTTAGGAATAGTAACATAATTCCTTTCAGATTTGAAGTTAAAACTGGAATTATTCTATTTATATATAAGGCTATCAACTGGAATCATATGAGTCTAGGCTAACCCTTCTCACACAGTTCTGTGCCTTTTTTTTTTTAAATCTTAATTCTGTGAAAGTAAACCTTGCCTTGGAGGCCTTAAAGTGCAAATTCAGCAGCTCAGTAATGAAGCTTGTTTCTCTTGCTGATTTGTGTTAAAATGTTCCCTGGGTATAATTTAAGTTAGGGTAAGTTCAATGAACCAGTGTGTCTTTTGCAACTTGTTGTGGTAAAAGGAAACTTATTAAGTCATAGAGCTTTAAAAATGTCTGGTACAACTAGCTGATTAGTCTTGTCCATTTTCTATTAGTGTTTTCTATACAGCTTTGTTTCTCTAAATAACTTGCTAAGTTTTCATTGACATGAAGAAGAAACTCCACACATTTTACCACATTCTGTAAATGCCTGATATGAAAACAAAAAAACAAAATATACTCTATATGTAAAACTAACCCTTTAGTAACTAAATTAAAGAAATAATTTCAACATATAATATATGATATATAATTTGTATATGCTATATATATTGAATAATTACATGGATATTTATATGTGCTATGACTAGTACTAAAAGATATCAATAATCTAGATACATAGTCAGACTCAAACCTGGTCTGCTTTATTCAGCTGCTGTATTTTTGGACATGTTCAAATTCATATTACAGTACATTCAATGGAAAGAGATTAAAAAGAGTCCTCCATGTTAGTCGGAAACCCAAAACACTGGAGCCCAAATAGAAAGCATAAAACTAGATTGCTTAATGGCTATGTTTAGCAGATTTAGAAACTGTTAGCTTTGAGTATGGAGAGGAAAGCTACAGTGTGTCCTACACATGCTCATTGATTTCTGTAGGATCCTTTAACATCCTCAGTTTCCCTGAATTGATCTACCCAAATTCTGGCATACAGAGAAAAAATATATCCAAAAGAGTTCCAGATAATAAATATGATCAACTACAGAAAAGAAGATTTTTATGGAAAAGTAAGATGGAGAAGTGGAGTGGTATTGTACAGTGTTCCAAAATTATGACAGTGAAATGCACATAGTGTTAATGTCAGAGAGTACCTAATGTATCAATTTTTTCTTCATAATTTTATTGCAAAAGTTAATGAGTACATTTTTAAAGATAATCTTCAATATTTACTAAAGCCACAAGTAAATCATATTATGTTTTAATTTCCAAGTTTAAGGACCTGGCTTTAACTATATTTTTTTATATTGACACAAATTATAGAATTTAATGTTTCAGACTTGGCAATAATTTTAATCATAGTATAAGCAGAATCAAATAGAAACATTTGATTATTATCTATCATATATAAGTATAACAAGCATATGTAGTTAACATCATAAATGAGAATTTGATAATCAAACAACATATATTGAAGATAACATTAAAACTACATATGGATCAGTGACTTCTTTGTTAAAGCTCTTAAGTTTTTTCTACATAAAACAAAAATAAAAAGTCCAAAAATTAATTAAAAAATAAAATTTTGGAACTAAATGAGAATATTCTATAATAAATAAGTTAAAATATGTATGTCTAATCCTCTACCTAAAGAGATAATTGGAAAAATTTATGTAGGGAGAAATCTAAAATTTTTTCTCGTTATAGTTGACATTCAATATTATATTCAGGTATATAGCATAATGATCAGACATTTATGTAACTTACAAAGTAATCCCGCCAATTTCTTGTACTAACCAGATACCATATATAGTTATTAAAATATTGTTGCTTATATTCTCTAAACTGTATTTTACATCCCTATGAATGTTTTATAACTGTCAATTTGCACTTCTTACTTCTTCACCATTTTCCCCCTCTTCTCCAACCTCCCTACCACCTGGCAACCATCAGTTTATTCTCTTTATCTAAGAGTTTGTTTCTGTTTTGTTAGGTTTTTTTTTTTTAGATTCTAAATATAAAGGAAATCACATAGTATTTGTCTTTCTCTATTTAACTTATTTCAGTCAGCATAACACCGTCTAGGTCCATCCATATTGTCACAAATAGTAAGATTTCAATTTTTTATGGCAGAGTAATAGTCTATCATGTATACATACCATTTTTTCTTTATCCAGTTATCTATCAATGGACACTTAAGTTGCATTCATATATTGCCCATTGTAAATAATCTGTCAATATTTGCTTTATATATTTAGATATTCCTACACTGAGTGCATAAATGTTTATAAGGATTATATCCTCTTGTTGGAGTGACCCCTTTATTGTTATAAAATGTCCTTTTTTATCTCTTGTTATAGTCTTTGTTTTAAATTCTATTTTGTCTGATATTAGTATTGCTAACTCAGCTTTATTGTTATTTCCATTTGCATGAAATATCATTTTCCATCCCTTTACTTTTAGTCTGTGTGTCTTTCCATCAGAAGTCAGTCTCTTGTAGGCAACATATGTCAGAGTCTTGTTTTCTTATCCACTTGACCACCCTATGTCTTTTGATTGGAACATTTAATCCATTTACATTTAAAGTAATTATTAATAAATGTGTAGTTATTGCCATTTTATTATTCACCTTTTTTCTTCTTTTGAAAGAAGTTTCTTTAACATTTCTTATAATACTGGTTTGGTGTTGAACTACTTTTGCTTCCCTACCCTCCTAATTTGAGAAGCTCTTTATCTATCCTTTGGCTCTAAATGATAGCCTTACTGGGTAGAGTAATCTTGGTTGTAGGTCTTTGCTTTTCATTGCTTTGACTATTTTATGGCAGTCTCTCTTATGGCCTGCAAAATTTCTGTTGAGAAATCAGCTGACAGTCTTATGGGGGCTCCTTTGTAAGTAACTAAGTGTTTTTCTATGGCTATTTTTAAGATTCTCTCTTTATTGTTAACCTTTGGCATTTTAATGATGCTGTATCTTGGTGGGCTTCTTTGGGTTCATCTTGTTCAGAAGTTCTGTACTTCCAGGGCTTGTGTGTCTTTTTTCACCACATTAAGAAAGTCTTCTATCAATATTTCTTCAAATAGGTTTTCAATTTCTTGTTCTTTCTCTTTTTGTCCTGGTACATTTATGATGCAAATGTTGGTAAGTTGGATGTTGTCTCAAAGGTCCCTTAAACTAGTCTCCTTTATTTTATTTTACTCTTCTTATTATTATTATTATTTTTATTTATTTATTTTTTTTGCTGTTATGATTGGGTATTTTCCACTGTCTTGTCTTCTAAATCACTGATTCAGTTCTCTGCTTCATCTAATCTACTGTTTATTCTCTCTAGTGTATTCTTAATTTTGGTTATTGTATTCTTCATATTTGATTTATTCTTTTTTATGATTTCTGTACCTTTTATGTTTTTTTGTCTTTTTGTTGAGGTTCTCACTGAGATCATCTACTCTTCCCCTAAGTTCATTGAGCATCCTTTTATAACCAGTATTTTTGAACTCTGCATTCAGTAGATTGTCTTTATTTTGTTTAGTTTTTTGTTCTGGAGTTTTCTTCTATTCTTTCATTGGGGACATGCTTCTTTATCTCCTCATTTTGGTTGCCTTCTTGTGTTTGTTTCTATGTATTTCTAGGTAGATCAACTACATCTCCCAGACTTGGTAGCATGGCCTTAAGTAGTGTGTCTTGTGGGGCCCAGTGTAATTTCTGTATTCACCTGAGTTGAATGCTCCAGGGGTTTCCTTGTGTGGGTTATATGTGCTCTCCTATTGTATTTGAGCCTTGATTGCCACTGGCAGGTCAGTGGTGGAATTAACCCTCAGGCTGACTGGCGGTGAGGACTAGCCATGACTATAGCAGACAAGCTATTGTGTACGAGCCTACCTCATGGAATAGGATTCGCTTAATAGGGCTCTAGTGCCTGCCAAGATCACCTTTTGGGGTGTCATTTATGGTATTAATTGACTGGTGCTCTATGGGCTGAAGCCAGACACTAGGAGTGTTGGTTCAGAGCCTCTTGGTAAGGGCTCTAGTACAAACCAAGGTCAACCACTGCCTGTGTTGACCCAAGGCCACTTAACAGAAACTACAAAATATTCTGAGGTTGGTAGCTGCCTGTAGTAGGCTATAAGGTGCCTGGGAGTGGTTATGCCATGAACTGAGGTTAATTGTTAGTACTGCCAGGATTGGTGCTGTTTAACAAGAGGTACAGGGCACACTGAGACCAGCTGTTGCTTGTCTGGGGTTTCTGAACTCCTTGAGAGATTTTAAGAAAGTCTGCCACATGGTCCCAGGCCAGGCCACTTGTGTGGACCAGCCTCTAAAAGTTGTTTGGGTCTGGCAGGTGAATGGGGTGGGGTGGAGAAAGATCTTAGAGAACCACTAGAGTGGGATGAGAGCAGTGTTATCCAGGTTAATGAAAATTTTAATTTAGCATCCACCTGCTCCTGTAGGCTGTGGGGGAGAAGGCTCGCCAGAGAAATAATGACATCTGCTGGTACAATAGTCTGGAGAGAGCTACCCCTCCAGCCCTCACCTTAAGACAGATAATTCAATTTCTCTCTGAAAAGTCCCTGGCACTTTTCAAGCTGCTGGTCCTTCTCTGGAGTTTATGGTGAGTGTTTGTAAGCAAGTGAGTTTGTGCAAAGGCCTTTTAAGAGATTGCCTAGGAGCAGGTAGTACAAGCAAAGATGTGAGGCTATCCAGTCTCAGCAGCTGAGTGGGATAGAGGTCATAGCAGCAGCAGCTGCAGATTCCTCTTAAGGAGGCCATGTTTGTGAATGGACTTTCATGGTACTAACTCACTCTGAGTACTAACGCTGGCTCAGCTGCTCAGGGGACATCAGGTACTTACAGGGGGACACTGAACTGTCGAAATGAGGGTCAAGGCAAGATTTGCTCTGTATAGAAGTGCTGGTGGTATCCATTGTTTTTCTGTTGAGCCCTTACCCTTCTCAATGTGTGGACACAGCACCGCTATAGCACAGACATCATCAAACTGGATAACAGAGGTCTCTTTGCCCAGAAGATTCCCTGAAACTCTGCCTCCCCCAACTCGCGCCCCACTCAAGCCACATCCAGGTGTGTCCTCTGTGAGTCAGGTTCTCCTTGCTGAGCAGTGCCTAGACTCACATTGGAGGCATCTGGCCTCAGTTTTTGGTGTGGCCTTTTCAGGCAACTATAAGCACAATATCTGTGGATCGCTTGCTGAATTCTAACAGGTCATCCTGGAGTGGCACAGGCTGGGACTAAACTTGGCTTGCAGCTGAATTCCATTCAGGATTGTGCCACTGTATACCACCTACACAAATCCATACTAATAAGACCAGAAGACTTAGGAGCTTTGCTTAATACATAGAAACAGTCACAGAAAAGCAGCCAAAATGGGAAGACAAAGAAGCAGAAACTGTATGAGAGAACAGAACAGAGATCCAGGAATAATGAAGTCAAGCAGTCTAACAAATGCAGAATTCAAAATACTGGTTATAAAGATGCTCAATGAACTTATGGGAAGTGTAAATGAATTCAGTGAGAAATTTAACAAAGATTTAAAAAAAAACATAAAAATGGAAATGAAAATCTTAAAAGGGAACCAGTCAGAAATGAAGTACACATTATCTGAGATGAGAAGTATATTAAATGGAATAAACAAAGTGAATAAAGAAGAGGATAAAATGACTTATATAAAGGATGGGAAAGCCAACGACACTCACTCAGAAGGGCAAGAAAAAAGAAGCTAGGACTACAATAATAATTAAAGAGCCTATGGGACACTATTAAATGTAAAAATATCCATGTCATAGGAGTACGTAAAGAAAAACAAGAAGTTAAAGAGCTATTTGAAGAAATAATGATGGAAAACTTCCCTAACCTAGTGAAGGAAATAAACATACAACTCCAGGAAGCTCAGATAGTTCCCAAAAAGATGAACCCAAAAAGGCCCATACCAAGAAGCATTATAATTAAAATGCCAAAGTTTAAAAACAAAAAGAGAATCTTAAAAGCATCAAGAGAAAGCAGTTAGTTACCTACAAGCACCCATAAAACTTTCAGTAATAAACAAAGGAAATAATGACATTCCTATCAACAAGTACCTCAAATGGAAAAGAATTAAGAGCTCCAACCAAAAGATAGAGTTACTGAGTGGATAAGAAAACAAGACCCCTACATATACTGCCTGAAAGAGATTCACTTCAGATTAAAAAACACACACAGATTAAAAAGAAGGGGGTGGAAAATGATATTGTTTTGATGGACCTAGAGGGTATTGTGCTGAATGAAATAGGTCAGATAGAGAAAGACAAATATCACATGATTTCACATACATGTGAAATCTAAAGAACAAAATCAACACAAAAAAAACAATAACAAAAGTGGAAATAAACTCATAGATACAGAGAATATTTTGAGGGATACAAGATAGGAAGGGGACCAAAAAAAAAGGCAAAGGGATTAAGAGGTACAAATGGATAGTTGCAGATTAGACATGGAGATTTAGAGTGTAGCATGAGAAAGATAGTTAATAATTACCAGAATTTAGCGGGAAGCGGGGAGGTAGATGGGGTGAAAGGGATCAAATATATGGTGACAGAAAGAAATCTAACTATGGGAGGCAAATACACAGAATAAATATATATATATATATATGCCTTACTGTTAAATGTATAGCTGAAACTTATTGGATTTTGTTAACCAATGTCACCATAGAAAAATTAATTAATTTTAAAAAATAATAAAGTTGTAATAAATATATAAGGATGAAGAGGGGTAGTAGATTTAGTGGGGTCATCATTTTGTGAGTTATATGAACCTCTGATCACTATGCTGTACAACTGAAACTTGTATATTATTGTATGCCAATTATAACTGAAAAAAAACTTTATTGAATTGTACAGTGTTAAATATAAGCAAGTTTATTATCTTTCAATAAAGATGAAAAAGTTTTTTTTTTTTTTAAAAAGAGGTTGTCTGGGACGAGAGCAGGCCACTGTCTCACTTGACTGAATCCTGCTGATTTTCACAGCCAATTCTTGTGGGGACTCTTCTTCCTGGCACTGGTGTTCTGGGCTGGGAAGCCTGGTATGGGGCTGGGACCCCTCACTCAGTGGGGACCTCCACAGATGAGACATTCCTCCAGATCCTTAATTGCCACGTGTGAGTGTGAGATCAGCTCATTTTGCATCTCTACTCCTCCTACCTGTTTTAATATGACTTCTTCTTTATATCTTTAGTTATAGGAATTGTTTAGTTAGTCTTCAAATGATTCTCAAGAATTCTTTTTCTATAATTTAGTTGTAATTTTAATGTGGTCATGAGAGAAGAGAAGCACAGCTGTTGCCTATTCAGCTATATTGACCAAAAGTCAAAATGTAAAATTTTGAAAGCCCAGCTTCAAATGAGAACACACAAGAAAACTAATATTCCAAGGCAAAAGATAGAAGTACTTAAGACAGCAGTTCCCACTGAAATAATGCTGGCTAGAGTACATTAAATAAGACAATAAAGTTAAAAAAGCTATTTTAAAATTTTCAGACAAGGATAAATTTGTTTTTTAGTGGTCAATGATAAATTTTGTATGTGTCTGAAATGAGCTGAGAAATCATGTATAAAACATTAGGATCAACAATACAGTATACTAAATTTTGATGTTCTTTTGCTATTATATTGCAACATTTCTTGAATATCCTGAACAAATCTATTAATCATTGTTGCTACCAGACGTGTGGAAGCCTGAATGACTTCTTTCTCTAACTATTTCATGAAAATAGAATTATAGCCAATAAACAAACCACTTTTTAAATTTTCCCCTTAATATATGGTAGAGACTTATTTAAATATAAACTTAACAGAGATTTTGCACTATTATAAATAGATTTAAAAAACTGTAAACTCAAATATATATAACAGGCATCTACTCTATTTGAGGAATTTTTTTAAGTGAAATAGATGGGTGTGGAAGTGCTTTATAAAATATAAACCTTAATTCAAATGTTAGTCATATATTTAATAAAGCTTTAGTATCCACCAGCCATTGGGCACTGGATAGTGTATTTAGATATAGAGGTAAATGTGACATGGTTTGTACTGTTAAAAACCTTAAATTAGAATCGGAGAGACACACAGGTAAATCAATAATAGAGAGATCTTTTGAGAAGTGTTGTGTGAGAAGTATGTACAGTGTATGCTTCAGATGGAGAGAAGTGTCTACATGAGGCCTGAAGGTGAGGAGTGGAGTGCTTTGGATGTTACAAGCATAAATTGTTGGTCAACATCAAAATTTCTAACTTAATGTTTTATATATCATAGCCATATTTACTTAACCACAAGTATGGGAAGCTATTGCTTCAACTTTTATTTTTTTAAAAGAAATAAGATTTGTGGGTTCTTTAAAATGCTACATAGAGTGAGATGACACTTGCAGCTGGACGAAGTAGGAACTGAGAGAGTCAGCAACTGTAGAAACATCTGTGCTGCCTTTTATGGGGCCTCTTCAGATTTCAACTACATTTAGAGTATAGACTACAATTTTGCCTACTACAATCAGTAACCCACTCACCAATTTAGGCCTCCATATCACACTCTTGGTGATTAAATTTCACTTCAAAGGAAACTATGTAACTAAGATGACCCTATATCTAGTTAGCTTAGAGGAAACTTAGCTTACACCTTAAGAATATCCTTATTTAGTCAAAAAAATTATAATATCACTCTACATAAAATTAACTTGAATTCCTGCCTATCGCATAATCTTCAGGATTGTGGGGAAAAAATGCATCATCACACTCTCTAGTTTTTGCTCCATCATGCTCAACTCTCAGGAACAATTAATTATTATGAAGCTTGACATTTGTATTTTATTTTCTTCTAATTTAATGCCAATGACCTAATATTCACAGTAGTCATAAATAATATATAACATGCTAAAAGCATTTGGTTTTGCCTTAGGATAACAAGCCAGCTGATAGTTTACAAGTAGTAAAGATGGATTTTATGATGATATAGCTTAATCTTCCAGTTATATGAATAAAAAATGACACAACATTACTCTTTAGGTTGTTACATAGAATTTAGAGTTATGCCTGGAAAAAAAATCAGCATGCTATTATAGTGTCTTTTCCTCATAGCACTGTCATAAACTACATTTTAGTACCAGATTTTTATGTACATAACTGCAAAAAAGAAAATAAGGCACTAGAAGATAAGATTACAATTTATTAGAATAAGCAAAGAAAGGGAAAACTGCCATGGAGATTATACATATTCATTAAAAATATGAATATATACATATTGCACAATCAGCATATGTATAATATTTAAATTTATTTATGTTCTTTCCAGTTTTTAGTATTTTACATGCACTTTCACATTTTTTTTAACTAGTCTAAATGGTAGGTGGTATTATTACCATTTTTAGTATAAAAACTTAAAATAGAAAAGAATAGCAATTTACCCAAAATCACACAACTTACAAGTATGGTATGGAAGAGGTTGTTTAACTAACAGAATCTGCATTCTTAACTACCATGTGAGCATAGTAATTTTTAAAGTAAATACTCACAATATAATACACAATGAAAAACACACAACTCAATGACTGTAAAACAGATTAAAAAAAAAAGAAAACTAAACTAAACATGTTTGTGCATCCAGTACCCAAAATAAGGATGACATTAAAAAAAATAGAAAAGAAAAGAATGATATCATTTATGCCTGAGAAATCCTGCTTATGCTCATCCCTGGTTTAAAAGTAGATTAATTTTGCCAGTATTTTATATAATCATAATTATATCAAGTGTAACTTGTTTCTTTTGCTTAACATTGTGAAATTCATCAATTATATATAATGAAAGGGTTTTTTTTAGCTCTTATTGTCCTGGAGCAGTTTATTGAATAATTATAGCATAATATATGTTGTGTCCATTCTGTTGATATTTGCATCGTTAAAGTTTGTGTTTATTACAAATAGTACTCTCTGAACATTCTTATCATGCTTTTTGATAGTCATATGTACATATTTCTGTCACATGTAGAAAGTTTTTGGGAGTCTATGTAAGACCATTTTTAGTAAATATTAACAGTTTTCCAAAATGCTCATACCAAGCAGAATAAGAGAGTTCTGCTTGCTCTATCTCCTCCCCAATCCTGGATCTTTTTCTTTTTTATTTTCATGTTTTTAATTTTAGCCATTCTAATGGCTGTATATTATATTGTGGTTTTAGTTTTCATTTCTGTGATGACTAGTTGAACACGATATCATGTTTCTTTGCTATATGTGTATCTCCTTTTGTGAAGTGTCCATATTAAATTTTATGACTTTTTCTTAATTATTTGAATGAGTTTTTATACATTGTAGACACAAGTTTTTTTGTGGAATGCAGCTTCAGCTCATACCCTTTAATTCTAGCCTGTCCTTTCTGATAAACTGCTCATGAATTTCAGACTTGCCTAGCCAGGAGCTATAATCACATAAGCCAATTCTTGCAACAAATCTCTAAATATGTATGTCTCACTGGTTCTGTTTCTCTAGTTGAACCTTGACAGATACGGTATCTTATATCAAATTATACAATTTTTCATCTATTTTTAGTTGCTAAAAGTTTTTATTATGAACGAATGTTGGTTTTTATCAAATTATTTTCTGGATCTATTGAGATGGTTATATTGCTTTATTCTATAAATCTGTTAATGTGATAAATTATAGTGATTAATGTCCAATGTTAACCAAAATTTTGCATTATTGGAATAAACTCCACTTGATCATAATGAGCTCCTTTTTTATGTTTCTCTGGACTCAATTTCCAAATATCTTGTTTAGAATTTTTATACCTGTATTCATGAGACATCATTTTTATTTTTTATTAATGTCCTTATAGAGTTTTATTAAAAATTTAAATCATTATAAATGATTTATTTTATTTTATTTTATTCTTCATAAGAGTACATGAAAGTTTCAAATCTTTTCTTTTTACTATTTGGAAAAATTCACCAATATAATCATCTGGGCCTGGAGCATTCAGTATTTCTTCCAGGCCAATATTATAATGTTGGCCTTTATGTTCTGTATTTGTTTAAGAGAGAAATACATTCAAATTTTGTTTCTCTTATGTCAGTTTTGGTATGCATTTTCAAAGAACGTTTTTTTTTTTTTCAAACTGTCAAATATAATTGCCAAAAGGATTTTTTACATTTTATGTATTATTATAGTGGTGTTGAAGGTATTGATATATATATATATGTATATATATATATGTATATATATATACACATACATACATACATATATTATATACATACATACATATATATATTATATATGTATATGTATATGAATACATATATGTTTATTTTTGAAGACTTTATTTTTCAGAGTAGTTTTAAGTACACAGAAAATTGAGGGAAAAATATAAAGTACAAAGATATCTCATATACCCATTGCTCCCACACATGCATAGCATTCTCCAACATCCCCCACTAGAGTTGATGAACCTACACTGACACATCATAATCACCCAAAGTCTATAATTTACCTTAGGATTCACACTTGGTGGGTTTAGACAATGTATCATCATTACACTGTCAGACAGAGAGTTTTCCCTGCCCTAAAATTCCTCTACTCTCCACCTATTCAACCCTCTCACTCCTAACCAGTGGTAACCATAGCTATTTTTACTGTCTCCATGGTTTTCTCTTTTTCCGAATGTCATGTATTTGAAATGATACAATATATAGACATTTCAGATTGGCTTATCTCACTTAGTAATATGTATGTAGGTTTCCTTGATGTCTTTTCAGTGCTTAATAGCTCATTTCTTCTTAGTGCTGTATAATATTCTCGCCAACAGTAAATATGAATTTCTGTTGATCCAAATCTTCACCAGCATTTGTTGTTCTCAGTGTTCCAGATTTTGATCATTCCAATGGGTGTATAATTGTATCTTAATATTGTTTTAATTTGAATTCCCTAATGACATTTGATGATGATGTGGAGTATCTTTTTATATGACTATTTATCATCAATATATTTTCTCTGGTGAGATGTCTGTCAAGGCTTTTGGCCCATTATTTAATGATTGTTCATCTTTTTGCTGTTGAGTTTTAAGAGTTCTTTGTATATTTTAGATAACTTTATTTAAATCAGATTTGTCTTTTGCAAATACTTTCTTCCAGTCTGTGATTGGTCCTCTCATTCTCTTAATGTATTTGGCAGAAAATAAGTTTTTAAGTTTAAGGTGATCTAGCTTATCAATTAATTTTTCTATGTACCATGCCTTTGCGTCATATCTAATAAAAAGGCCATACCTGCGGTCATCTAAATTTTCTCTTATATTATCTTCTAGGAGTTTTATAGTTTGTGTTTTACATTTAAGTATGTAATTCGTTTGGGGTTAGTTTTTGTGAAAAGTGTAAGGTCTCTGTGTAGATTAAATTTTTTGTAAATAGCTGAGTAGTTGTTCAGTACTGTTCATTGAAGAGGTTATCTTTGTACTTACTTTGTTCCATTGTCAAAGATCAGCTGATTATATGGCTCTATTTCTAGATTCTCTGTTCTTTTCCATTGATCTTTTTGTCTATTCTTTCACCACTACCATACTGTCTTGAATACTTAGTTCTGTAGTAAATTTTGAAGTTGATAATGTCAGTCTTCCAACTTTCTTCTTCTCCTGCAAATACAGTGTTGGCTATTCTGAGTCTTTTGTTTTTCCATATAAACTTTAGAATCAGTTTGCCAATGTCAGGTTGTCATCTTAATAATAGTGAGTTTTTCAATTCATGAACATTAAATATCTCTCCATTTATTTAGTTCTTTGATTTTGATCATCAGAATTTTGTTGTTTTTCTCATATAGATTGTATATATATATTTTGTTGGATTGATACATTAAATATTTCTATTATGAGGGTGCTAGTATAAATTAAATTGTATTTTTAATTTCAAATTTCACTTGTTCACTGCTGATTTACAGAAAATTGATGTATTGTAATTATTAACCTCATATCCTGCAACCTTACTTATTAATTGCTTATTAGTGCCAAGGGTATTTTTGTTGTTTTTCTGGATTTTCTACATAGATAATCATGCCATCTATAAAGAAAGTTTTATTTTTTCTTTCCAATCTTGGAATGTTGGTGTCTGTCCTATACCTGGGCTGGAATTCTGATTTGATGATATCTGCTGGGACAGGTATAAGAAAAGAGAAGACACCAGCCTAACAGGAACATATTTACACATTTGGGCAGGTCACTCCCAAGCTGTAAAACTTCTTTCTGTGTACATTTAAGGATGCAAGCAGCAATGCTCTTACAGTCTGTTGATCACCAGGGATAAAGGGTAGAATGGGAGAAAAAAAAAAAACCTAGAGTTTTTAAATGGAATATTAGTTTTTGTTTTTCATAGAAATGTTAGATGTTGTGAACTGCAAAATAGTTAGCAGTTTGCAGTGAGAGGGGTAGTGGATGCCAGATAATCCAGCTGCTTATTTAAGTACTACTTCACATTATTTGCTAAATTTATATGGTTGGAGGAGGGGGAGCGAAAAAAACCTGAAAGACAGGGAGGGTATCTCGAGGGTAACTGGAGATTGTGCCACTCATTTTAGATACCTCATATAAGTAGAATCATGTAGTATTTGTCTTGCTGTGATTGGCTTATTTTACTTAGCATAATGCCCTAAAGTTTTATCTATGTTGTTGCATATTTAGAATTTTCTTCTTTTTATGACTGAATAATATTCTATTGTTTTTATGTGTGTATATATAACACATTTTTTAAATCCATTTATCTACTGAAAGACACCTAGGTTGTAGGTTGTTTCCATATTTGGCTACTGCGAATAATGCTGAAATAAACATGAGAGTGCATATATCTCTTCAAGATACTAATTTCATTACCTCTGGATGTAGGCCCAGTAGTGAGATTGTTGAATTATATGATAGTTCTATTTTTATTTTTTTAAAGGAAACTCACTGCTATTTTCCATAATGGCTCTACAAAATTTTATCAGTATTTCTTAAAATCTACTGTATCCTAGGCTATCTATATGTTGTATCTGGCGATATGTATCTCTAAAAATTAGATATCTAATGTGATGAGGTATATAATTCTATTGTTCTTGGTTTGTATACATTGCAGAAAATAGCACCAGGAATTTTTATCTAAATACTGCCAGATCTCTAATCCTAATTTTCATGCCTGAATGCTACATAAAAGCAAATAGCTTCTGAGGAAAAAAAAAAAAAAAACTCAGGGAAGCTGCACTTTGTAATACAGTATTTGTTTTTCTCCTGCCAAGAAGAATTTACCCAATCACTAAGTAAATTTTATGAAATAATTTACCAAACATGAGCTAAAAATAGCTCTCACACTGCATTTGTCAGCTACTTCATTCCTAGGGAGACTTTGTGATCTTCAGAAGTAATTCATTTATAGGTCACAGGTGCCCAATAATGCTTGATACTGTGGAAGCACATATGCCAGTTTTACTAAATACAAAAACCTTATAATTAAATATCATATGTGGAAATTTTGTGTTGGCTTTCCATCGTGGGTGTTATATACAGCTCTATCATAAAACCAGGTCTTTCAACTTTAAGAAACAATAAAAAAAGAATTGTCAGTAAACCACTTCAAAATATCTCACCCTACATAGACATTACCTATCTTAATATTGTTTGTAACAACCACTAATCTAATGTATAGCTAAATCATCAACAAAGCAGCACTGGCTCAAAAGAAAAATAAATCCTCTTTCCTGAAGAGCTGCACAATAACTGAAAATTGAATTTGAAAGATAAAGAAAATAAAAGAGTAAAAGATCATCTATAAGAAAACCTAACAAGACAATAAAGGAAAGTTCAGTTTATTTGAAGAGTATTAGGAGCTTGTCTAGATATTAATCAAAAGCCAGGTAAGCAAATGCTAAATCCCTTGCTCTAAGGCAGAAAAGCTGATTTAGTATTAAAGACTCATGTCAAGGAATGGTTACGGTAAACAGTGATGAGTTGCAACATTAGAAAATGACAAGAAATATTTTCATGTTCAAAGTTATCGTATTTTCAAAGGTAAAGTAAGTAGGACATAATATAAATGTACAGTATGGTACAAAAGGTACAACTTATGATCATGAATTACACAGAAATATTTCTAAAACAGAAATTAAAAGTTGGGAGCTAAATTAACTTTAGATACACTCTAATCCAAGTCCTTTTTTTTAATTGAAAAAGGTAAAGAATTCTCAAGAATAAATCATTCTCTGAGGCCTTAGAACTATAAAAATAACAAAATTAAGATGAACTCAGAAACCGGAAAAACTTTGTCATACCTTTCAACTTGGAAATTTTATAATAATTGTTTTTGAGTTATATTGGGCATCATCTCCTTTTTAACAACAAGGTATTTTACTTTTAAAAATAGGACTATAGCCAAATGATATTTCTGAAATGGCTTCTGGTATTGCTTAGTACTGGGTTATTTGGATGCCTATCATTTTTAAAAGCCTGCGAGCTTTTTGAGGTCAACGCTTGGTTTTATTTTTCAATGATTCTACTAGAATCCAACATCATATGTGACACATAACAAGTGAGCAAAATGTTTGTTAAATTGTTACATCTGTAATTATTCAATTTCTGTTTAATTTCATATATCTGACCCAGTTGAGACACTCAGATTTGCTCAATCCATCTGCTCCTTGTGCCTTGGCAGCTTCTTGGAGACCTGCTGGTTACTGCTTCTATTGCATTACCTCCTATCACTGCTGGCTCTCAGTGACACTTCAAGTAAGGGCTGGGCATCTGCATGAAATCTGACCTACTGAACTCAGAAAAGCTAATGGTCTCTTTTACTACTTCTAGGAAATAATGAACTATATCAACCTGGGCATGAAATCTGGCTTCTGCAGTCGGTAGCCAAAGGTGCCAGATAACACAAACTGCACCTGTAGGTGGGAGATAAGATGAATGCCTCTGGGGATAAAATATGGAGATGAGAAAGAACTGACAGAACTATTTCTCTTTCTTCCACTCCTTGAACTGTTCTGCAGCACGGTGGTTCCATATGACCTGTCTGGAAGAAGCAGTCACATTTTCTTGTGAAGCTCTGGCCAGCTTGGGAACACACCACCAGCTTGGGAACACATCTTTCTGCTCTGGGATTTTATATCCTACTAACACCTTAGTATGTATGTTTGCCATAGACTGTTCCCCAGGGAACCACGTCTAAAAGAATTTCAGTCTCTAGTGATTCCTGGTCATTGAGTTCCATGAAATTTCTGAAGAAGATACCATGTCAAATTGACTGCTTTGTAACTTCCTTCATAATATGTAGGCTGGTTTTTAGACTCAAGATTTTCTTAAAAATGGGGATCAACCTACCCCTGCCATATTTTGTATGTTCTGTTTGAATATCATTTTATTTTTTAAAAAAACTAGTATAAATATGTGATCATTCTTCATAATGCATAATTAGATTATGAAATATATCTCAGATTGTCTCTCCATAACTATAGAATGAGGTTTTAGATCATTATTTTAACCTTTTTGAAACATGAATGTCAATACTTATCGAAATAAGTTGTCTCATTAAGTCATACTTTTTTTTTTTAACAAATATCTCCTCAGTTTATAACTGATCTATATTAGGATCTTGCAAAATATCCAGTAGCTGTGCAAAGGGAGATGGGGGTTGGACGTATTTTATTACATTATGTACCATCCAGTATCAAACTTGAGCATAAGCAAAATTTATTATCATATTTGATATTTGCATTGTCCCTTTGTATTCATCAGTTCTTTTTCTAAAATGTTCAAATGCTGAATACAAAAGCCTGTAACACTTAAATAATTTCAGCCTATTCTATAAGCTCAAACAAATAAGTCTTTTGATTTAAGATTGTTTAATCTCAAAAAGATCAGTATAGAAAACAGATTAGAAACAGGAATGAAGTAGCATTTAAAAAGAAGCTCTATTCAGCTCCAAAACTAAGCAATGGCAGTTCTCAAAAGATAGCCTCATGATGTGAACTGGAATCAAAGAAATGACTACATTCTTGTGAATTTAAGTGAACTTTTAAATCAGTGGGTGAGTATATCAAAAACTGTTCTTTGTGAAGAAGTGAATATGAGCCAACGATAATTTTTATCTCCACACTCCCAGGAAACTTACTGTTTATAGTGAAAAGAAAATGAAGTTCTCTTCATGTTTAAAAATCAAAATTCATACTGATAAAAATGTCTTATTGGAAAACCAGTGTTTCATTGCCAAGTTATCTTAGTTCAAAACAATAACAACAATAATCACAGCAAAAATACATTTATTGAGCGCATGTTATATGTCAGGCATATCTTACATGTATTAATTTAATCTTCAAAACAATTATTTCCACTAACAGAAAAAGAAATGAGGCAATGAACATTTATCCTAGAAATTCCTGAGTTGTAGTCTATTGAGAATTTACTGCCAGAAAATGTAGTTTCCCTTCCTCGAATTAGAATGATATGATACATAAAAAATAATTTAATATACCTCTAAAAAGATTTTACACAATAGGGCTGTTAAATAGAGACATGAAAGTCTAAATCATAGAAAGAAGTGTGTGTGTGTGTGTGTGTGTGTGTGTGTGTGTATATATTTGTAATTAATACCAGAAAATATTTTTTCATGCAAACTCACCTTCTTCACATAGCTAGATTTAATGCATGCCTTAAAAAAAGACTTTCAACAACACTGTCAAACTAGAAATAGAAAGTAAATAAATAGAAATAGAAATAAATAGAAATAGAAAGTAAATAGGATAATTTAACCATGTTAAATATACTATGAGAACAAGAAATATATTTATGTTTGTGCATTAAATTTATTATATTTTCAAGCATACATGGCAGAAATGTAAAAAAGATGGCATCAGTCCAATTATATGGGGCAAGTCAAATTGCATAAAATAAAGTATCTTCTGGTTTTCACTGTCAAAACAAATATTTCTAGAAAGATTTAGTTTAGAAGGGAAGCATGTGTAGATCTACAGTTCTGTTCTCCATTAAAAAATATGTATGTTAAATGATAAAAATTACTTAAAAATAAAACAACAACAAAAAACATTTGAAAACTCTGAAAAAAAAAAGTCACAAGGAAATGGATGCCAATGAAGAAATATTTAATTGTGAAAACCCAACTGAATCTCAGTAAAAATAGCTGGTCTTTCAGATTTGAGCTATGACCTTCTCTGCTGCCCCAGATCAGTGTGACAGAATCTCTACTTCAAAAGGCATGGACAGGACACAGCTCCTCTTCTCATGCCCTGTCCGTGACTATTGTATCTCACCAGAAAAAGCAGATTATCAGCATTTATCAACCTCTGTGCTCTGTTTCACAGAGGCTAAATTCAACGTGGGTTTTACCAAGATGTCTGAGGTTCCATTCTTCCACTTGGTGCCTGTTCGTAGTGTCACCACTGGGGTAAGGTGAAATCCGGCCTTGCCCCAGAGGCGTCGGGGAGTAGGAGGAATGGGGACGGTGCATTTTGTATTTCCCTCGGTTCTTCCTTGCAGGGAATTACAGGTCAGTGAGATTTAGAAAAAGTAAAATTTATTGAAAGTACATTTTAGAAAGAGATGGGCTGAGCTAGGTTAGGCTGCAGCCCTATAGAATTTGAAAGGTGAAGAGATAAGACAGTACACCACAAAGGAGGAGTGGATTTTCAGCTAGAAATGGTAACAACACAGAAATTGGAAGGTCTGTTTATATTTGGGTCATGATGGGAGGTCCTAGATGATCTGTATGTGAGGTCATCTTGACTGACAGTTGGCTGCTATACAACTTTTTGCTACTGCACACGTGCTTATACAGAATTTAGTCTGTTATAATTAGATTCATGAACTTCCAGGCATAGTCATGAGATTATAATGAAAGTTTAATGAAGCTGAAGTTATAGGCAGTACTTTCCATACATGCATGTGTTGCTGGTTTAGGCCAGCAGCTTTTATTGCCTTTGTGCTCTAGGATTTGGGTAATTTATAACCCTAAAAGGGAGAGATTTCCAGGAGGTCCTTAAGAAAAGTCTTCAAGGGAAGGTTCTATGGTTACAGAGCTGGGCCTTGGGTCCTGTCACTCATGCTTGACTACCTAACATTTAGACACCAAGATTTTATCCCAGGCACTGCAGGCCAAGGGGTCCCAATAACCCTCACTCCAACTTCCCCAAATGTGAGAAGTTTCCACAGAGGAGAGGCAAGCTGGGAATTCCAGACAATACTGATCCCACTTGAGATCTTGTTCATGATGCAGGGATGTCACTTAGAAGAAACTGGCCACTGTCCTGCCCCTCTGGGGCGGTGAATCAGAAATTTTGCTCAAGGGGAAAGATTCCATAGGAACAAACACACTGAAGCTCACCTCCAAAGGAATTGCCTTTATTTAGAACTGAGTATGAATAAATTCTAGCCTGAGGATATTCTCAAACAAAATGGAAATTTAGGTTGTAAGCACTTAAGAGGAAGCTGGCAGCTCAATGAGATTAAAAACAAACAAATAAACAAAGAAACTAAACTAAACTCTAAGGTAGCTAGTTTATAAAAGAGAACCTTTGCCAGGGAATGATATAGCTAAGAACTGTCCTCTGGGTTCAGAACAAATCCTAAGAAATCGTTTCAAAAACTACTACTGCAATGGTGTCAAAATTTAATTGGATCAGAGTATAAAACAATTGATGCTACAGAGCAATGTCAGAAAAGAAAGAGAGAGAGAGAGAACAATCAGCTGGAAATTTGTGAAATTCACAAGTATGTGAAGTTAAACAGCCCACTATGAAATAATCAATGGGTTGAAAAAAATTTATTAGAAATTAATATTAGTATAGAAAATTAGAAAATATTTGGAATTATTGAAAAAAAACAACTTCAACTGATAAATGGATCAATAAAATGTCATATATTCATACAATGGAATAATATTTATTAATAAAAAATAATGAACTATTGATACATGCTACAGCACAGATGAAACTTGATCAGTTATTAACTCGGCTTCCAGCTCTTCGTCCTTCTCCATGGGATAGGGCTGAAAATTACAAGTTTTTATCATGACTTGGTCTTTCTGGTGACCGTCCTCATTCCGGAGCTATCCAGCAGCCCACCCAGAGTCACCTCATTAGAATAAGTTATGCTTCTAATGCTCTTATCACTTAGGAGTTCACAAGGGTTTAGAATCCTGTGTCAGAGAGGGGGTCAAAGACAAATATTAGAACAAAAGATGCTCCTATATATATATATTTTTTTTTAATTTTTTACACCTACCTACACTTAAAACCACTCAGTTCCTCTCGAAGCAAGGCAATGCGAAGACCTGTACAGTTACTGAATAAGCTCAGCATCTAAGATTTTCAGATCATACACATTCCTTTTTAACTGGTTAAGACATGGCTCAATGTGCTCCAGCAATCTATGAACTATAAAGACAAATTATCTGTCCCTTCAGACACCCAATCCAATAATACTATCCAATTATTTAAACATTTCCATTTTGGATAAATTTTAGTAATATGGAGAGATACTCATGATCTCTTAAGTAACAGTTAGTAATACATAACTCTATCTGTATTAATGGGAAGAATGAGTGAAAAACATGTAATATATGTAGTGATTTTCATTATTCTTTATGTAATTATATATTAAATGTGAGATTTCATCTTTATTCAGTATTTTCAAAGAGGGTGCATATTCTAAAAATAGACATTCAATTTTTTTTTTCTACTTATGCATATTTAAGAGTTGTTGCACCTCTTTTGCAGGATTTGCAAAAGCCATTGACCAAAACCAGTTCTGCTATATCTGGCTTATCACCCAGCTATGGCTAATGAAAAAGCTTGGTGTTTAGGAGGCTGGGGGTGTGCTGGCTGGAAAATTACTGTTTAGCTATCACCCATGGGAACATAGGCTGTCACCCATAAGAACATAACATTCTAACAATAAGCTCTCTGCTTCTGTACCCCGCTTGCACACTCGACCTGTGGGTCGACATGTAGTGAATAGAAGAAAAATAGACCTTTGTGTTCAGGCAGAATGAAGAATGGAATTTTGGGCTTAAAAACTCTGCACCTCTACCTTTTGGGGCTGCTTAATTTGGGGTCTGCGTACCCCTGGCAGACCCAGCTGGTTGAATAAAGAGCATGTTTCCTGTAACTCAATGAGTTCTGGTGGTCCGTGTGTCTTTCGAGGGCTGGCGGCTACAACGGGGGAAACAAGTAATATTTTGAGAGATTTGATGGTATGCTTTGAACATAAAGATGGCTTCTCTTTGCCTCCAGCAAGAGGTGCTTCATAGGAATCACTGAAATAAGTGACCTAGAATTTAGAAGACATACGACTGCCATTTGATACTCACTTCAGAAGTCAAGAGGCAAGGTTATGTGGCTGCAGCCTCTTAGAGCTGCTAAGGAACAAAAGTGTAGTGCTGCTTTCAATGATGTTGCACTTCCACTGACATCTAGGCAAAGGCCAGTGTTCCCCAGGGTCCAAAAGTAGCCTCTGTAAAAGGGAGTCTGAATGTAATCACCTTATAAGAGACACCACCAAGAAAACTGGCTGTTAAAAGAGCACAATGGAAGGAACACAGCTAGAAGGGCTAGGGAGAGGGCAATGCAGCCACATAAAGAGAAGGCAGGCTCACATCGGAGATATCACAGCAGTCGGCCCTCTAAAGATAATCTCTGAGTAAAGCACAAGAACACCCATGAAACGAAAAACGGGGAATTTTCTATTTGCTACACGGAGAATGAGATCCCAGATTGTAACTGATTCAACTAATTAAGAACATGATCGTTTTATCTGTTAATCTGGCCCAACTCTGGAGGAGTCAGGGACAGCAGCATGCCAGAGGGAGAGAAATCAGCAAAACAGAAGCCAGTCATCATGCCCCTTTGTCAAGCCAAGTTCTCCACTAGAAGGCACTCAGGCACTGGGAAAAAAAAACATTTCACAAAAGATGTGAACTTGGAATTTTCATTCATGTACTGGATGAGGATTTAATTACCAAAAAGAAGCTGTTTCTTCAACTAACAGAGGAGTTTTAATTTCTAAAAATAATGAAAAAAAGTGTAGAATCAACCTAGTATATTATTCTATGTACAGAAATTAACAGAAAGTTTAAAAATTGCCTTCTAACTGCAACATTAAGAGACTGCCTCATGCCACAAACCAGTTATGTTTGCAGTTACATAGATTTTTGTAATATCCTTCAATGAATAAAATTGATTATAAAGCAAAAAAACTGCCACTGTTTAATGAGCATACATGCATACGTGTTTATGTGTGTATGAATGTATCTGAGGTAATATCATTGTATATGTCTGATGTCAACACAAATGATCAATTCAGTCAATTCAGTCCAAAATGTCAAAGTAGATGTTTGGCATGACACAGTTATAAACAACTTCAGCATTGACTGAATTTTTAACATTTCAACCAGTTATCTGAATGTCATGGAGATCAAAATATAGAACGTGGTGACCTAAAATCTTTAGCAAAAGTTTATGCTTTTCAGTAGCTTGCATTTTATGCATTATAGATTAATTTGCTAACTAAACAATTTTCCTCTGCTTAGCCTTTTAATAATTCATAGGAAGCTTGTCAGGTACAGATAAAAAGTTCAGAACAATTAGTTTCAAGCAAATACTTTAGCATATTATGGAATCGTGATTATTTTGCAATAATCTGTTACCAAGATTAGAATACATCATTCACCCTGTCAAAGCTACAAATTAATTTAATTATCTAAAATTTTTCCTCTCCACAAACCACACAGCTATTCTTGCATACCCTGTTGAATTATGCAAGCCAACATTTACACAGACAGGAGTGAAAGAATCAGTAGCAATGCTTATATGACATACATTTCCTATATAGTATGAGCTGTTTTATTTTCTAAACTCTGTCTCATACTTCAAAGTAAAAATGTGAAAATGGTTCTATTTATGAGCTTGTTGTATCTTTCCTCTATTTTTTTTAACATCCATTAAATATGTGCTACTATTTTAGGTGTTAAGAATAAATGTAGAGATACAGAGTTGGTTCCTCTCACAAAATGTTCAGTCTTATGAAGGAAAAAGATATGCAAACAAAAACAATTACAATTGAAGCTTCTATATGCTAAACTGAGGTGAATGTAAGTTTCTATATATGTAGAAAGAGGAGCAAACCTAGAATGAGGGGTTTTCTAGAATGAGAACAGCTTCACAGGGAGTTTTTATGCACTGACGCTGCAACTCATACCTTTTCAATGACACCACTCCCATTTACTGAAAAAGCTAGACTTTACCATTTTTATTTTTCATTAATTTATTTAGCAAACATGTATTTTGTTGGTTACTCCACAAATATTTCCTGAGGCCCAACTCTAGACTAGACAAAGAGATAATGCATTTTCTGAAATTTTGTAGTTAATTATAATAATAGTAAATTTTTCAAAAATTTCTTTAAAAACTAGTTAACATTGCACAACAAATTTGGAAGGCAAAAGAGATTGTGTTTTCAGAGAGCTTAAAAATCTTACAAAATCCTTAATTAAACCTAATTTTAGACACAATTGTTGATAATAATCCTTTATTATTTCTTATATGTTCTATACTCTTTTTTTTTTTTTCCACAATGGAACATATCTGATTAATCCCAAGCATCATTTGACTGGGGCAAAGATTTGAAAAGCATAGTGTCCCTATTTTTGTTTAATTTCATTCAAATTATGAGATAGATATACTACTTGTCACTAGTGTTACTCATTTTTATTAAAGAAAAAACTGCAATAAAATGCTCAAATTATTGTATAGCTACTGTTCTTTAGACAAACATGTTGACAGGTTGAAATTGAACTTTCTGCTGGCAGACAGTGCTACTACATGTGGGAAATCAGTTTGTCCCCTCCTCATGGGTGCTGTTTTTACTTTGGTATAAAATTCTTTTCACTATTTAAGAGAAAATTGTTATTATCTTCAGTATAGTAATCATAGTAAAGCATAGCAAGGATATACTCCCTAGATCAAAACAGTTATATAAACACTTGAGTGATTTCTACTGCATGAAATAAGAGATAATGAGGATATCAAAGTCTGCTTGTCAAAAGATAATTATTTTGATCATTATCATGAATATGATCTTAAAATATTTTTTTTGTTTTTAATGTAATAAAAAATAAATTTAAGTAACAAAATTATATAATTTTTTAATCCATTAAAAAGATATTTAGTCAGTGAATGCTATATAAAGCTTGGGCTAAGCAAGAAAATGTCCCTGTCCTCACTATCGAAGAGTACTGAGAGAAACAGGTAAATGCTAGGATTATGTATTCTTTACCATAGGAACACATGGAGAGATGCTTCATTGACGCTGGGGTGAAGAAAGGCAGAGGTTTTCAGAGAGGCTAACCTATCAACAATACTTAACTAAACTAAAATGTAGATTTTTTTTTTAAACTCACCTCTTGCAGGCAGTATTGTGAGAGTGACAATTTCATCACATCACTGAACAATATTGATAAATAATTTTCTGTTTGGGGAAATTTTTCAAGACACTAGATTCTTATTGAGCACTTATTGAAAGAATTAAAACAGGTGTGCAAAAAAAAAATAAGTTCCAAATTGCTCTCAAAGAACTTCAAATTCTATTAAAAAACTAGAGATAATTATAACAGAAATTAAATAATTATGAGTTAATAATGCAATGTAAGAGATGACAGAGAGTGGTAGCTTCTAGGTACTACATATTTAATAAAAAAGAAGAAACTATGCACAAAGAAACTTAGCAGAGAGAGAGCTTGATTTTAGAAAGAGAGGCTACATTTGCTAAAAATGATGTGTGAGATTTAATGGATGAGACATATATTGATGGGATGAAGGGAAAACCAGGCAAAGACAATGAGATAGTACAGTATTAAGTGTATATGAAAGATATTGAGATACCTAAAAAAAGTGTGCCTATTCAAATATTGCATCACATTTTAAAAATTCAGCCATCAGTATGGTAAAACAGGTACTAAATTATGCCAGGCACTAGGATCAGAAGAGTACAGAATTGAATAAGTGCAGCCTCTGATGTTTAGAACCTAAATATTTTTCTACATAGAAAATCTACATAGGAAACATATACAACACAAACATTCAGTGCTCTTTGAAAGTTTAAATTAAAATAATGTATATGCCTGTATGTATGCATACATATGTATGTTTATATTATATAAGCTTTATGCACAATATATAAGTAAATCTCTGCAGATACATAAATATACATAGATATACTCACACCAATATTAATCAATATATTTATCAACTAATCATTAAATATTCTGTGCCAAGTATTATACCAGGTATTTGTGTAGTCTCTAGAGCTTTAAGAAATAAGACTGTTAATCATTTTAAATATAAGACTTTTATTTATATTTCTGTTATCAATAAGAATAAAAATTTATTTTACTTGAGTAATTTTGTCTACTTTATACATATTTAAACCAGTGTTTTTGAGAACCAAATTTTATTTTTACAAAAAATGCTTCCACAACAGACACCAGTACAATCAGAATTTTACAAAGATGTAGTTAAGTCTTAACATGATGGTTTGTTATATTGCCATATCTCATCTGAATCTCAGTTAGAATTTAGAAATTATAAAAATATATTTAATTCTAGAATTTATTATGTATAAAACATTATTTTAGAGAGTAACATATTTTAAAATCCACAAATTCAAGTAATATTAGGAACATAATTTAATTTTTTAAATTAAAATTTAGTCTTGTTTACAAATTATTTATAATGATTATTCCTACATTCTGACATCATATATTTTAATTAAATATCCAATGAACTTTTAAAGTTTATGGTTCAATAATAAGTTGAGCATTGCCCTAACTACTGTTAGTGAGTAGGAAAGAATCTGTTGTAATTAGATTATTTAACAGCAGCATCAGCAGGTATAGTTAAAAAAAGATTTATGAAGTCATCTCTCTTATTTCACTCTTGAAAATATAATTGATCTTCAATGCTTCAGAATGCTTTGCATTATTTACTAATAGTTGTATCTAAATATCCCCGTAGATGTTGACAAGGCAAGAATGAATCTGGGAAGTTCAGTCCACAGTCCAATTTCTCTGCATTTAAACAACTGTCTCAAAACAACTCTAATTGAAGGAGTCAACGACACTGAATCAACACAATTTTCATTGTACACAGATAGGCCTAAATGATGGCATGAGCCTTACTCTGTCTCTGAGAAAGGAGAATGGGATAAGTGCATTTTCCCCTAATCTTTTATTTAGAGTTCTTGTTTCTCATGTCCAAAGAGTATGCCCCCTTTATAGTAAAAAGCAATATCTATGTGTTTATACCACAATGAATAAAAAGACGGACAAATTCCAAGCAAAACAAACAAATGCAAAATTGATCTTAAAACCATTAGAATTTGAGTTTAGCTATCTTTTTAATTTTTTATCTGTTATCTTTTACTGGGACAATAATTGTTTTTATGTGTTTGATCATACCCATTACTTTCTGCCTAGCTCTTTTATCTTCAGATTTTTAATTATCTTCAAGTTATAATCACTTCCAAGCATATCTAGTTCCCCATATTTTCTAACAAAAAAGTTAAAACAAAAAACAAACACTATCAGTGATTACACATTTTTTTGCTTTCAAATGGCTGTCCAATGTATCACCATAATGCTATTTTCAAATTTCTTGTATGCTATTCTTTTGTACTTTCCCCTTGATATTTCCTCAAAACATTCTTTACTGAAAAGATAATTCTAATATGCAATGCTATTTTTATTCTAAGGCTTTATTCAATAAATAATTGTAAAGGAAGATAATTTGTCTGAAAAAAATATTTTCAGTTATTTAAAATCTAATGTTTTTTCTCTTCAGAAGCATTCTTAATCATTCTATTCCTGAAGACAGGAGGTATTTCACATGATGGGTTTTTCTATCACGAATGTGATAGAAATTTAGTATAAAATTTAGTATAAAAATAAAATTATCTAGCTCTTTGCTATTCATTTATCAGAACCTAATTCATTCTTTGAGGAAGAAAGAAAGTTGATTGATTTTGAGCTATCTAAATATCCAATTACCTCAAAAAGTTTTGAGTAAGTGAAACTTCTAACCCAGATGGGAGATGAACTTCATAACAACCTTGTTGTCACAGTTAGCATTTAGTTTTGTTTATAATGCTACAAATCTCTCTTTATCTCTCCCTTTCTTCATTCCTGTTATTTTTTTTTCCTGATAGCAAAGACAAAAGATCTAGAGTCAGAAGACAAATCAAGAAAAAATTTTGAAAATAAGCATGGATATAAATGTATGCCAGCAATATTTTCAGAATTCATAGTATTTTATTGAGTTTAATAATCTTCAAGTGCAAAGGGATTGTCTTTTAAGTCTCTCACTGGGACAGTTAGAGGTTTAGCTAGAGACTACTGATACCAATTTAGGTTCATAGGATTTCAAAAAGTTCTATATTTATATCCTTTTAGAGATGAGGTACTCGAGGTACCTTGTTACCCTGCTCACTAGTTTCAACAATTGCTGGAAAACAAGATCCAGTTTTCTATAATTCACAGAAGAGAAAGGCCCAAAGATTACCTGGGTTTGGTAATCACACATACTCCTCTTTTTCAGGTCACAGTTTCTCCGTGCACCGGAGCAACTAACTCAGCAAGAAAGAATTTCCAGAAGTGCACTCTGAGAAACATGACCTCCAAACTTGTCCTATATTCTGGGTTAAGTACACGTGGAAGAAGCTCTTCCCTGGTTACTCTTTTATCATAAAAAACTTTTCCAAAATAAAGACACTAAAGGATATCAAGATTATTTTTGTAAATCAATGTAGGTTTTAAAATTGTGATTTAATAGTTGCTCCTACAGTCAACTAGATAACAGTTTAAATTTAACTAAATATCTTGCTTAAAAGCAAATGCTAAATTAACTGCAGTTGGATAAATATCCATAATTTATTGCAGTGAAGTCAGTCATGCATACAATAAACAAAATAGCTTAAATTTGAATCCCAACTCTGCCACTTAAGATCTGTGTACACGTTAGCAAGTAAAACTCTCTGGAACTTGAATTTAACTTTAATATGGAAATAATTAATTTGATTTTATCTTTGTGTTGTTTTGAAGATGAAACAAGTCAAAACCTATTTAACTTTTTCAAGAGACTGACACATATTAAGACCTCAAAGATGTAAATTTAATTAAATATTACATAATTAAATATTAAATAAACTTTAAAATATTTTTCATTGCTGTACATGCCTTGCTACAACTGGTTTCACAATTGTCCCAATTTCTAGGCTGTGCCAACCCCATTTTCCTTGCAATCCTGGGGGAATAGTGGCCTAATCTTTTAACTAACCTCTGGATTGGATCACTGTCCTCTGTTTGCCCTTCAGGTCTTCCTTCATCCTGTAACTAGCTCTCTATCTTTGGAATTATTTGGTGTGGATTCTCTGTTCCTGATACATCTGCCTCAACTCAATTGAAATTTATTTTTTACTACTTATTTCTGTCCCCTAGAACTATGTATTATTATGTTTACATCTTAGTCACTGCCAAGTTATATGCATGAGTATGATATTATATGAGTCTTATCTTTATATCACTCTTATCTTTATATTTCTTCTCTTTAAAATACACAGTACATGGCTCTGTAAATCTCAATCAATTTAAATGATCTATTATAAGGTAGACACTAATATTTGTATATATAGATGTAATTGTATATTTAAATTTTTGTGACATGTACCTAATAAAATATTAAGAAAGTATATCAAATATTAACAATGATTATATTTGGAAAATGGAATTTTGATTACCTCCTTTTTTGGCCTTTATTATTTTTTTAACAGAAATAATTTGGTGTTTTTAAAAATTTTTCTAAGAAATATATATTGCTTTTTATCAGAAAAAAAATATCCAAATAAGCTAATATAATTTTATAATTGTTACAGTTTGGGACTTTTACTTAGGAGCATGAAGTATGTTGAAAGATTATATATTGCCTACTTGGGAAAATCCACCGTTAAGTCTAATCCAAATTCAAACAGCCCTTTGAACACAAAATGGTGCATTCTTCTAGAAGAATCTTACAGCTGAAAATTATTATTTTTTAAATGTTACAATTTGGAAACGTGATGCTGGTTAGTTTATTACTCTACTTAATTTGTGGTTAATTTCATGTTACTACAACCTGTCTATGCTCCTTATTACAGCAAGTCCTCCAGTAATTTAAACTAATTTATGGAAGACATCAGGTACTATCTTCAAATCTCCCACTGTTCTTTCATAAACAAATAGTAATAACAATAATAGCAATCATAGAAATAATAGTAGCATCTATTATTTATCATGTGGTTTCCATCTACATTAAATATCATAATGCATCATTTCACTTAATTGTTATTACAATTCAATGGGATGTTATCATCATTTTAAAGATAGGAAACATATAGAGGAGAAACTTGTGTGAGCTCACAACCCTTTAAGTGGTAGAACCTAAATTCAAAAGGATACAATACAAAAGAACACAATAAAAATATCTAAACTTTTAAATAAATACAGTATTTTATATTTTGAGAGACATATGTCTTCTGCAAGGATATATGTTCTTTCTCTTTTAGATAGTTCTTTCTGTACTAGATATGAGATAGCTTGTTCTAACTGTGAAAATGTTTTATGGGGCATAAAAGCTACTGACTCTACCTCAACGATTACTAAATTCAAATCTACTTCCTTCTTTCACATTCTCCATAAGCATGCCCTTGGCAAGCATTACAACTCTAACACTTCCAAAAGAGTCTCCAAGGAAGAATAATAATAGTTTATGTTAAGATTCTAAATATTTTAAAATAATTTCTCTTTTAAAAATAATGTCTAATATCTGTGAGAAGGTGCCAACCACCGTAATGAACTGATCAGAAAGAAGAAAAGCAAGCCAAGAGAGCAAGAACAAGATGTCATCATAAATATTAATTACTTTGAGCGCACACTCAGAAACTTAGACACTGGAAATTAGCCCCTAATTCCTTACAAAGAATTCAAACTGTGGGGTGTGTATGTGTTTGTGTGTTCTACTCTACAGAACTAATTTCTTACTCTCTGGTTCACCACCACCATGAAACGATGAAAGAGAAGAGAGAGGTGGGGCGGGAATTAGATTTCTCTTTGGATCTATTCTGAAAGTAGTTTAGACATAATTTCAGAGGCCCAATTACCACTGGAATATAAGCAGAACAGATTTTCATGTTAAGAATTGCTCTTTAATTTTTTAATCTACTTAAATGACTGCCTTATGCAGACTGAAATAGGAACTTTTCTTATCTCAGTCTGCATAAGGCAGTCATACAATACAAAGGCATTTGCTTTTCTTTCCCTTTTAAAGAATATAACAGTAATCTTGTGTAAATAACAAATTGCTTTTCAAGTTTTGATTATTTTACTTTCTAACATGTAGTGTGAGTTAACCTATCTCATTCAAATTTTAAAAATTTAAATTGTTTAGAAAAATTGACTGAGTATTTATTTCAACTATTAAAATACATTAAATAAATATTGGTCAAAAATAAAAAATTAATATTGTTCATTATTACCAATTTGAGTTAAAAATTGTACCTCATTTCTGTTAATTTGTGTTTTCCTTATTCTAAAATTGGTTGTATTTTTATAAATGTATAAATTTTATGTATTTTTTGTATTATAAATTATCTGCAGATGTGTTATTTCCATTAATTGTAGATTTTGACATTTTCTTCAGAATATCCTCATAGACTACAAATATTGTCTAATTGCCTTATTTATTACCAATTGTAATTTTGTTTTCAACTTGTAACTTTAATTTTTTATATTCACACACGATTTTAATGTTTTTAGGTCAAATCTACTAATCTTTCTTTTTATGATATATTTTATCATTTTTATACCAAGGAAATTATTCTCCTCCTAAAATGAGGTAAATATTCACCTACATTTTTGTCTAGTTTTTTAATCGGTTCATTTTTTTCACATTTAGCACTTTACAAGTAGAGTTAGTTCTTATAAATGCATAAAAAATTACTCTATTTATTTCTTGCTAAATACACTAATTTATCAATATATTTTATTAAATAAAACAAAATTTTATAAATTATAATATTTATTAAATATTAAATAGCAAATAATAAATCACCAAAGAAAATCATGGGCAACCATCAATCAAGTCATAGGCTGCCTCCATAAATATTTCTTAGAAAGGCAGTTTCTAAGTCATAGGAAAAGTCATAGGCTGCCTCCATAAATATTTCTTAGAAAGGCAGTTTCGTAGTGAATTTACTATACTCTAGAGTCTGGCTTTCTGCCTGACATAGTCCAAATTTTGACTTGCTAACACATCAAAAATAGATTTTCCTCTTAGGAATGAGATATCTAGACCAAACTCACATAAGTCTGACATACGAAGTCAGATGTCAATAAATTCATTTACGATGAGAAGTGTAGCTATCACAATGACCACACTCATGTCTCCAGGATTAGTGCATTCTTTCTGTAAGGCAGACTGGAATGTAGCTAAGAATAACAATTGAAAATGGCTAGGGTGTGTATGCCTCACTGAGTTAATCTGAATAACTGTTTGGGTGCTTGTCATGAGACTACTAATCCTTTAAAACATACACAATCATATGGCTGCTTTATGGTGATTTTAAATGCACAATTATGTGATGGTTTCACATTTCAGCTCCTGGAGAGCAAGCTAATTTTCAAGTTTATAGGAATATGATTCATTTTAACACCAATATGCAAATAATAATGTTTCTGCTTATCTTTTCTGTTCATTTTAATCTGCTTGCTTATTCAAAAAGTTTAACTCTTTTAACTATGGTAGTAGTTAAATATGTAATTCTAGTAGAAAAATGTTATTCTTTTACTCTTTTAAATTCTAGCTATTTTTGCTTCTTTCTTATTTTTAAAACAATTTTAGAAGCACTTGAGCTTTTGAATAAGAAAACGTGGCATTTTGAAAGTATTATTAAAATTCAATTAAATAAATAAATATTAGAAGAACTGAGACTAATTTAGACTCTCAGGCTATTTCATTCACAAACATGATTTATCTCTTATTTCTTATATATTAATAAACTTATTTTTTTCATTCAGGCTCTGCATAATGTTCTACTATTTTATATTATGTAGGAATTATGGATGGGATCTTTTTTCATTGTAACTTATTATTGCTGGTATCCAGAAAAGTTACTTATTGAAAATATCTATTTGAAATAGTCTTACATCCAGGCCATTTGTTGAAATGTCTTATTATACTCTTCTGCACCCATTAATGCTTACTAGATCCAGTTTTAACTGACTGATTTTATTTCAGAGCAAAGATGTATTAACAAGTACCAAGCATAACATGAAACTCTGAAGAAACAGAAATATAGAGCAGTTTACAACCAGTGAATGAAGGGAACTTGATATAGTAAATGAGAAAGGATGAAAAGAAGAAAAGTGGATGAAAGAGCTAACAAAGGGGAAGAACAAATATCCATCCCGAGATTAAGCACATTACTATACTATGGTTTAATAGATATGTCTCAAATCTCTGCTTATCTTCAGTTGTAGATTTGTGCATAGTTCTGTTTTTCTTTGCTAACTAGTGCAATGTCTCTATCTCATTTGATTCATAAAGTGTTGCTCTTTTTAATTTTCAAAAGATACTACATGATTGTAAAGAATTATAACTCCAAAAAGACTTAACTCTAAGCAGCACTGTTCATACATCTTAGAATTTCAAGGTAAATAATCTGTGAATATGGACAGATCTTATAAGAATCACATATATCTAAGTGGAATATAGTAGAATAAAAACAACCTTTTCTATCTTCAGCAGTTATCAAGCAATGATTGGTCACTTTAGAGTGTGGATGCTAAAAATTTACAATATTCGAAAGTAATAAGAGCCCCGGGAAACCATGAGTTGTGAACTCAGAGGACTTGGTAGGTAGTAAAACTAAAAATTTCCACACGTAGGGCATGAAAAATGTTAGCATTTAACTAAACAGAATTGACACTGTTTCCATAGAGCAAATAGCTAATTTAAGAGACTGTCTTAGACTTTTCAGGCTGCTCTAACAAAATACACAGATTGAGTAGTTTATAAATAAAAGAAATAGAATTTATTTCTCACAGTTCTAAAAGCTGGAAGTTCAAAATTAGAGTGCCAACATAGTCTCCTGAGTCCTCTTCCTTGTTGCTAACTTGTCATTATAGTCTCATGAGTCTGGAGGGGCTAGGAATTTCTCTGGAGATCTTTTGTAGGGCACTAATCTCATGAGGGCTTTGCATTCATGACTCTAACACCTCCCCAAAATCCCACCTTTTAAAGGTCATCATTTTGGGCATCAGTGTAGCATAGGAATTGTGGGGGGCATTACCATTCGGACCATAGCAGAGATATTGACCTTTTCCAAATAATATAATAAGAAAAACTATTAATTTAATTAATACTAGCTGTATTATCTATTAGTATGGGAAATTGTCAGATTTCATTGTGTTTTTTTATCTGCAATTTCTCCTTTTGCATATTCATAAAGAAATATATTCATAAGTTATACATTTTTTTAGATAACCTACATTTACCTTTTTATCTAGTCTGATGTGACTAATAATACAATGTAGTATTGTCTGTCCTGTTGCTCTCATATTTTAACTACTATTTTCCTGTCAAAATACAGGAAAACATTTTAGCATGTCTCTCCATTTTAGCAAGATGGAGAGACATGTTTCTGGAATGTCACAGAACTAGTGGAAAAATTGTAGCTGCTGCTTTGCTGGGGTTGTACTTCTTTGCTATGGTATCGGTGCTGCTGTGCTTCTAATTTGAGAGAAAAATAAATAATGCTGTTACTGGAACTCTTTTTGGGTATTGGTCAATATGTATTTTTAATTGTCCAGGACAGAGGGCCCTCCTATACATTTATTTGTCATTTTGCTTTTGAAATTTCTAGGAATGTGAGTGTTTATGTATGAATAGCATAACAAAATATAAAACCTGAGTTTATTATACACAATGTATATTTTTATATTTTATGAATTATTTTCAAACAAATTTTAAACTCTGAACTAAAATCACAGCACACCACCAAATGGTACTTCAATCAAGTGTTACATCATAAGCAACATTACTCCTACAAACCTTTTCTGCTATCAGCTATCTGGCATAGATTTAAGTGGCCCAAACATCAGGAATTCCTTCCCTTCTTCCCTTCCCTTCCCATCCCTTCCCTTCCCTTCCCTTCCATCTTTTTAAGCATTACTTTTTTTGTATTACTTCAGAAAAATTTACATGTTAAATCAGCTACAAACAACTAAAAATAGTAGCAAGGTACAATGCGATGTGGAGAAATGTTATCTTAATCTGAAACTCAATAGATGTAGGTTCTAATGATATTTTCACAGCTGGATTAATAATATTTGTGTTTTTATTAGAATCTGAGACTGTTGAACAAAAAAGCATAAGCAGCCCTTATGCTTTCATTTTCTTTTCTATATATTATGTGATCATGTGAATTATGATTAACTTATGAATAAGAGTCAATATATTATACTATCCACAACATATGGAAACAGCCTCCAAATCTATTTCTTCTACTGGCAAGGTGAATATAATCAAATCAAAGACTGAAATTTGAGCTTCTACCACCTTCCTACATGTAAAAATTGCCTTCTGAGAAAATAGCTTGAATTAAAAACTTTGTCATTTGGAATATGAAGTAAGATACAGGGGAAGTGTTACCAGTAGAGTCCAAATGTTGCTAACTAGAATTCTGCCACAGAACTTCCTGATTTAGAAGAGAATAAACAGTTTATAAACTGAGGTCTGCTGAGATCATTGTCTTAATTGGCATGATTTTCATCTGACCTTGAATTGACCCTGAAGCTCTAATTACTTTAAGTTTAATTGTACAATCAGTAAATAAGGAATACATGAACCTGAATGAATTTACAAAGTCAGCTATGTAATAATTAGATTTTTAGAGGTCAAACTAAACTAATATGTAAATACATAATGATTTTCATCTCCAGAATTAGAGATTAGTCTTTCCCTCAAAATAATTACTATCATTCTAACTTCATAAGTATGCATTATTATTGCTTTGTAAGTCAAGCTGATTTTAAATCTTACTTTCTCTTCTATTTTGCCATCCTTATTATAGCATTTCAAAGTGACCTCTTCTCATTTACAGATGTTCCTATCTTTTTAATGCAGACACATTGACCTTGTCCAGAACAATCCTGTTTTTATATAAAATTTTAAGTTAGTAAAAAAATGCATAAAAGGAAAAATGCTGTTAGCAATAAATGCTGTTCAATTTACAATCTCCATCATCATTAAGCCTAAATATTCCTCTTTACCGGAATAAGTATCTATCTTATGCTTACTCTTTCCAAAATAATTTGTTTCTTTAAAACCTAAGCTGCTAACCACTCTTTCATAAGGTAGATTTTAAGTAAACATAAATAATATAAAGAAGTAAAGGCTTTCCAATGGACTTTTATATATCCGATTATGCAATGTAATCCCAAATTAACTGAAAAGCTAAGAATTGAGCACTGTCATGGAAATTGGATGAAGAGTCCCATGCCAATGATTTTCATTTCCATTTTATGTTTTAAAGTAGAAAAGTATTTGTAGAAGTATTCTGTGTATTTTAATTCTCTTCGTTACTACTTAATACTAACATTTGGCCATGAATAATTTCTATTTGTTGACTGCCTCCTTTATTGGAATAGGTAAATGAAATTATTTTGTACTTCAAAGTAATAGTCAATTTCCTAATATTCTTTGTATTACCTGATGTATATTTAGGGAAATATCACACTAACTTACCACAATGATAATATTACTAATATAAAAAATAAAGACTACATAAAGAATTATTACAGAAAAGTAATTATGAGACATTTAAAATTAGTCCTGATGGAATTATTAATTGAAAATCAAATAAAGTATTTGACTTAGATCAAGTGAATAGAATATTTTTAACTCAAAGTTCCAACCTCACTTAATTTTGATATTAAAACATTAAAATATTTGATGAAATTTTCTAACACACTTGCCAACAATCTACTCATGTTTATATATTTTTAAAAAAATATGGCTTTCATTCTCTCCCAGACCTGAAGCCTGAAAACTTTATCTAAGTCTTCTTCAATTTTCTAAAAAAGCACCTGACAACAAAATAAGACAAGGTATAAAACATGATAAACTTGAAGAGCGCATGCATTTTTGAGATAGAGATATGAATTGTTAAGAATGATCACACACTTAGCATTGTGCTTGGAACACAGTGGGTAAGCAGATTTTTTACTAAACTAATAAATAAGATTAACTTGATAATGATAAGTATGAATGATGATCCACCTGTGTAAGTACAATGACCTGCACATAATGCAAAACATTCAACAACAATGTTACTGTAATGCTCAGCACCATGAAAAAATACAAAGAAAAACATTTGAGCATCATGTGAATTATAATGTTACAGAGTTTATTCCTAAATTCTCTTTTCCTTAACTAAAGAATAAAGTAGTTTATTCAAACTTGGGTTCTTTTCATCTACTAGCTTAGTTACAGCTACTAATAATTCCTGTCAAACAACTGTGCTAGTCTTCTGTGGTTCTCTCAGTAGATTTTCCTTTAAAAAATTATGTGAAATGATGTCCATATCATAGGAATACAAAGATAGCAAAGATACTTTTGTTACTAAAAACTATTGTACCAGGAGATTCTTGATTTTTAATAGAATAAAGAGAAGATGTTCCATGTGCCTTAAGTCAATATTCGTAGTTTATTCATACTTAGAAAAGGGATTATATTAAATATTATATTAATAGTTAATTATATTAATTATATTAAATATAATTAATAGATTATATTAAAATTATGAAAATGATGTTTCTTATAAACATTACATTTTGAATTCTATCCTGAATTGATATTTGTAAGCAATGATGTTTCCTATTAAATTATAATTTTTATTTTTCTCAAAATTTCTATTATGAATTCTCTCTGTAACTCATTCTCATATCTTACAATGTTCAAAATGAGAATATTTTATACGATATAATAAATGTTATTGTTGCAGATGAAACTCATCTCTCTTCTTTCTCAACAAAGAATACTTGTCACCACTCTGTATAACATATGCTGAAATTCTTTGGTTAACGTTATTAAGAACTATATTAGTTCTATATTTACAATTCCTGCATATAAACATTAGAACAATGACTTGAGACACGTAGTGAAGTCCATTTATTTTCTTTCTTTTGAATTTTGCATTTTCTACCTATAATATTCTTTAGAAATAATGATTCTTTTCATATTGTATTTTTTTTTCTCACTAGATTTGTTTCACAATGTCTTTCTCATGAAATATTTTGAATAAAAATTGAAAGAATGGTAAGATGGCAATCTTATAATTTATTATGATTCCATATCCCTTTAAATTTTTAATTTCTAAAATTTGAAGAATCATAGAAAACTGTGAGTATAGAAGGAATCTCAGAAACATCTAAGACTTTGTATTCCTTTATGTTATTGAAGCATTTGTTTGTTTGTTTTTAATATTGAACTCTAAATATAGTTTTGTATGCAATAACTTTTAAAATTATCTAAAAAATATCTCAGGACTCCTAGTCAAGATGGCAGAGTACGTAAATGCTATACTTGCCTTTTCCCATGAGCACATCAAAATTACAACTAAACTACAAAACAACCATCATTAAAAGTCACCTGATGTCTACCTGAACAGAAGTCCTACAAATAAGAACACACAGAAGAAACCACCTCAAGACTGGAGACACAGAATGAGTTGTTCCCACACCCACATGTGTCTGTTAAAAAATGAGAGGGATGTCTCAGCTGCATAGAAATCCCTGAAAGAGCGATGGGTCCCAGCTTCACACTAGGAGGATCTCCAGCCCAGGGCTTTAAGGCTAGAAAGAGAAGCCTCCATAACTTCTGGCTATGAAAACCAGTAGAAATTGTGTCCAAGTACAAATACCTGTAGCCTCAGGTATTTCTCTTAAAGGGCCTATGCTAGGATTTACTCACAAATGGACTCACTCTCTCTGAGCTCCAGCACTGGGGTAGCAGCTCCAAAAGTTCTAGGGATATATGGGAAAAACTAAATTATCTAGATTCAGGGCAAGGACTGGAGGGGCAGCTTAATCCCCAACAGAAGTGCTGGAAGAGACTTTTGTTACTTTGATGAGCCTTCCCACCACCCAGCCTATAGGCCCAGGTACAAACACGTGCCAAGTCTAAGTCTCCATCACTCCACCTTGGTGATTCCCTGAGACCAGGCCCCACCCAAGTGACTTCCACTGGCTTTTTCATAAAAACAGCCTCTCTTGACTCATGCTGAAGACTTTTCAAACTCTCAAAGGTTCACAAACTCCAAAGAGCAGCAGCTGGCCTGAGCATGCCTTGTACCTCTTACTAAAAAAACCCAAGCCCAGCACTAGTAGCAGCCAAGCTTGATTATTAACTTTGCTTCTCTCAGATACCTTTAATCCCAGCACAAGTTGCAATCATTTGCAGATCACTTTGTAGCTCATACCAAAGAACTCTGTACAGAGCACAGGCAGCAACTGACCTTGGCCTGCACCAGAGTCCCTCCCCAGGGTTCCCAGAACCAATACATCCAGCTTCACACGACTCTGGAGCAACACCCAATCACCTCCACAAGTGACACACCCAGAGGGAGGACTCAGTAGGCACCAGAGCCTCTCTAAAGAGAATCTTGCTCCATAGGGTCAGCCACTGCACCTCAGCTTATCTGCTGTATTCAAATCCAGTTCTCACAGCCAGTCAGCCTGAAGGTCAATTCCTTCCATGAAATGCCAATAGCAATCTACCCACACAAGAGACACACAAGAGACATACCTGGAGCACCCGACTCAGGTGATGAGGGAAACTCTACCACTGGGCCCCACAGGACATCTACTACATAAGGTCATTCCACCAAGACTAGGAGACATACCAGATCTACGTAATAGATAGAAACAAACATATGGAGTCAGACAAAATGAGAAGACAAAGAAACATGTCCCAAATGAAAGACAGAAAACACCAGAAAAAAAATGGAAACAAGCCATCTACAACACACAAAGTTCAAAATACTGCTTATAAGTATGGGAAAAGTATATGAACTCAGTGAGAGCTTTAACAAAGAAATAAGAAATATAAAAATGAAGATAGAAACTATTTAAAAAATTCAAAGTAAAGAATACAATAACTAAAATAAAGAAATATTACAGAGAATCAGCAGTAGATTTGATAAAGTAGAGAACTGAATCAGAGATTTGATAGACAAGGTAGCAGAATATACCCAATCAGAATAGCAGTTAGTTACCTATAAGGAAGTTTCTTTAAGACTGATAGGTGATTTCTCAACAGAACTTTGCAGGCCATAGGGATTGAGACAAATATTCAAAGTGATGAAAAACAAGGACCTACGACCGAGATTACAGCACACAGCAAAGCTGTCATGTAGAATTAAAAAACAGATAAAGAGCTTCTCAGACAAGAAAAAGCTTAAAAAAAGTTCATTACCACCAACCCAGCATTACAAGAAATGTTAAAGAAACTTTTTAAAAAATAAGAAAATAAGATAAAAAATATAAATAATAAAATGGCAATAATTACTTACATATGAGAATTAACTTTAAATGTAAATAGATTAAATGCTCCAATCAAAAGACATAAAGTGGCTGAATAGATAAGAAGAAAAGACCATACATATGTTGCCTATAAGAGATCCACTTCAGATGAAAAGACACACAGAGATTAAAAGTAAAGGGATGGAAAAAGATATTTCATGCAAATGGAAATGTAAAAAAGTTGGGGTAGCAATACTTATATCAGACAAAATAGACTTTAAAACAAAGACTATAACAAGAGTTAAAAAAGGACCTAGAAATTCTACTTCTGAATATTTGTTTGAAGAAACTCAAAAAGACATTAATTCAAAAAGACATATGCATACCCAAGATATGAAAAAAACCTGTGTCCATTGATAAATAAATGAATAAAAAGGAGGCGATACATATATAAAATGGACTATTTATTGCTTAGTCATAAAAAAGAACAAAATCTTGCCTTTTGCAACAACATAAATAGACCTAGAGGACATTATGTTAAATTAAATAAATCAAACAAAGACAAATATCATATGATTTTATTTATACATGGAATCTTAAAACCAAAATAAACAAACAAACAGAACAGAAACTAACTCATAGATAGAGAAGATTTTGATTGCTGCCACATGGGAGGGAGGTTGAGGAAGAAGGACAAATAAGGGGAAAGGATTAAGATGTGTAGATTACCTGTTATAAAAACCGTCATGGAAATGTAATGTAGAGTATAGGGAATATAGTTAATAATATTGTATGGTGTCAGATGGGTACAACATTTATTAGGGTGACCACTTCATGAGTTATATAAATGACTGATCATTATGTTGTATACCTAAAACTACTATCTTATTATATGTCAGCTGTAATTTAAAAAGTTAAAAAATGATTTTAATAAAGAAAATTATTTTTAAAAGTATTTCTCAAATTGCCCCACTAAGATAGTAACATTTTCTTCTTTCCATTTATCACTAAATTTTGACTAATCTTTTTTACCTTAACAACTCCATTAATTATAACTTATATTGATAAAGTTTTTAATATTTACTTGTAAAAGACACTCCTGTAAATAAAAATAAGCCAGACTGCTAAGAAACAATGTCAGAGAAATATACATCACAATATAGCAAGTACAGTGACATTAATATCAATGTAATAAATATTTAGAAAAATATCTTGTCAAAGTCATAGAAATTATAAATAAATAAATCACAAGTAATATATTTAGCACAAAAGACTTTTAAAAATTAACAGCAAATAATTAACTAAAAAATTTGAAATAGTAGAACCAATTTAAAAAATTTAAATAAGCAAATTATTTTGATAATAGTACATATTAATGAAATAAATGCAAAATCAATGATTAATTTTTTATGTTTTTCTTTGAAGAAGTAACAAATTACACAAATGTCTAGCAATAATAGTCACAGAAATAAAAATAGAAAGCACAAATAAAACTAGGGCTAAAACAACTATGATTCAATAGAAACTAAAATATATGTAAAATATAAACAAATTTTATTGCAATAAATTCTATTTAACAGATACAGAAAGTGGGAAGATATTCAGCTGATTTTTAAAAAATAGTGTATCTTTTTAATTACAGCCAACATACAATATTATATTAATTTTATGTATATAACAAAAACTTGAAAAATATTCAGATAAGTTGTAAATTTTATTTACTTAAAATTTTAAATTTAACAAACTATAAATAGAATATTGCCCCCCAAAATCAAGCAGAGTACCAAAAATAACATATAAGGACACAGTTGTACTAATTCTTTGCATATAAGATTAATTCACCATCATATAAATCAATGTAATTCACACAATAAACAAAAAATTATTCAGAATCCAACAACTCTTTTTGATTAAAAAAAAACTTAGCAAGCTAAGTGTAGATGAGATTTCATTTTTACTGAAAAATTGCTGCAAATATTATACATTTTTATGTCTATCTTCTTTATTGATTAACTCAGCTGAATGTCTGTTATTTTAAATTATTGATTAATTTGGTATAATCTTTTCCTTTACTTTAATTTATTAATTTCTGATTTTATCTTTAATATTTTTCATTATGTTTTCTTGTATTTCTTTTTTTTTAGTTTTCTGATTTGAAGATTTAATTTATCATATATATATTTAGTGAATAAGTAGTTAAGACTATATATTTTCCTGTCATCATTGACTTTATATCTAAATATTAGATTTTAATATGTAGTATCTTAATTATTATGCTATCATAAAGATTAGTAATTCTAAGAAAATTGATTAACTGATTCTCCAAAAAACTGGTCTGCAAAATACTACTTTTAAACTTTCTTTAAAAAAATTATTGAAAAGGGTTAGTATTGATTGGTTCAAGATTCAAGGCATAAATAAATGGAACAAAATTTGAGTCAGAAAAACATACATAGACATATAAAAATTTAATGTTAGGTGAATTTAGCTATTAAGTTTAGCAGGAGAAAGATGGAATATATGATAATAAATAGAGCTTGGACATTTGATCATGCATTTGGGAAAACAATAAAAGCTAAATCTCTCTTGAAAGCTTTACATAACAGTAAGCTTCAGATAAACTAAAGACATACACATAATTGAGTATAAAATTTTGAAGAAAACAAATGGTTTTATTTTTTTATCTTGAAATGTGGAAGGTTTTCCTAAAATAGACACTAAATCTATATATTTTAAATTATGATATTTTGTAATTTAAAATATGGAATATATTTATTTAAGAAAGACTCTTTAAAGGAGTTAAATAGACTAGTGGTAATCTGTAATAGAATTTGCAATGTACAATTACAAAATAATTCATATTAATAATACATAAAGAGCTATTATCAATAATTAAAAAGAAGAAACACTCTTTTAAAAATTAAGCAAAATTAACTAAAAAAATCTACTTCTAAAAAGGTATTTGAATATATGCACAAATATAAACACATATAGCCACTTATATACACAAAAACATAAAAACATTTATATGCTGTAGTTAGAAAAATGTTAATGTCTATTGTACGGAAATGGAAAAATAAACTATGGCACATATGTATTGTGAAGCTATTAAAAAGCATGAGGAGTAGCCACATCAAAAGATTTCCAAGATAATGTTAACATAATTGAAAAATAATTAAAAAAAAAGATTTTCAAGACACATGTGCTTATCTATATGTGTGAGTGTGTATATGTGTGTGTGAGAGAGAGTATATGTGTGTGAGAGACAAAGAGAGAGAGAGAAATTAAAAAGGAAGGAAGGAAAAGGAGAGAAAAAGGAGAGAGAATCTAATAGTGACTGCCTCTAAGAGTGGGCAAGGAAGAATGGTATGTCAGAATTCTCTTATTTTATTGTGTATAATATTAGTGTTTGATAGTTTTATTATATATACAATTTTAATTTAAAATAAAGTATTAATGTAAAATTATTAGAATCAGAATACTTTGAATTTTATTTTTATTTGTCTCATTTTTTATATCTAATAGAGGCCATAAATTTTAATGTCTTTTCAGATGTACATCTACATTTATACATTTGAATTTATCAAGTTAGATTATTAAAATGCAAAGAAGATATTTAAAAATTATTTAGACATTTCAAAAGAAAATCATTCATTTTTGTATCTTCAGCAGAGCCTGGTAAGAAATTTTTATTCCATGAGTTGGTGTTTTTGGTTTTGTGTTGGTATGTTTTGTTTTTGGTACACTTTTCAATGAAACATTATGATCTAGGAAATATGATCATTGATATCATGAGAGAGTGAAATAAATATTTTGAGTAACTATGGAGAAAAGCTTTATGTAGAATTTTGACAATCAGAAAATGGTAAAAAAAATATTAAAGTAAAAAAATTTAAAAATATATTTTAAAGTCTTATAAAGTATTTCATTTGCATTAATGGTCTCCACTTATAATTATCAAATAATTGTTAAAACAATTTTGTTAAAATACATAAAATTAAAGGTGTTGTCATATAACTGATTACCCATATAAATAATAAAAGTTCAGTAAAAATACAAAATTTAAAATTTTATATAGCTCGTTTTAGAAACCATTTCTTAGATTATCTGATACCATGACTAACATGTAGTAAATGTTTAATAAATGTTCATTTAAAAAATAAAACTAATGACTGATATTTACTGAGTGCTCATTCTGTGCCTGGATTTGTGGCAATTACGATAAATGCATTATTTTATCGTCTCTTCACAACAACCCAAGGAATCAATTATATAGATAAATGATCCCTGACAAGTCGACCATCTAGTGGTGATTAATTTAAGCTTTCTTCACTTACCTCAGAATTATTATTCTGGCATCCCAGGGAAGAAAACTAGGAAATTCAGTTGAAGGAACAGAATTAAATAACTGAATAATTGATTTCAAAATAGCATGAAATTCTAAATTAATGATGTTTTAGTTTTCTTCTGCACATTCAAAAATGCCCTGTTTTGAGAAGTTGTGTTAATGTGTCTGAATATTATGAAAATATAAGATATCTAATATGGTGGGCACTGAGAAAAGTAATTTACAAATGTTACTAATTTTGAAAAAAATATATATTATTTTTATTAAACATTTATTCATATCATATCATCTAGACTAAAACTATGTCCAATTTACTAGTCATTATATTACAGAAGGTTGAAATTATTTTCTTTTATAAACTGTTGGAAGTGGAAAGATGGCAAAAATCTGAACTATCTGTTGGGGTAAATGAGGAAAGAAAGAAGTTGAAACTACCTATCTACATAGCAGAAAACTATCAGTGTTTCAAACCATGTTTTTTGAGTACAAATCTGGTGCTATTTAGATTTTAGGACACAGCCTATAAAAGCTCATACGTAGTTGCCATGGCACAACCAACATCACACCGAAAAACTCCATGCACTTAGAATTGAGCAAAAGAAGATCTCATGAGACTTCACAGTCAATTACAAGTGTCAACTTGTTGCAATTAATTAAATTTGACAGGTTAACTTGAGAGCCCTATTCACTGAATGTATTAGAGTAGAGAGATGGGGTAAGTGAAAGGGCTGCCCAAGGCAGAAAACAGAAAATTTCAAGTCAAAAAAAGACACAAAATAGCAGAGTCAAAATTAGGCAACTTGAAAATAATTATCACTGAAAAAAAAAAAAAAAAAAGAATGACCAGAGAATTATATCAGGAAGATACCACTTAATTATTCTCATGCTCTGTAGAACTGTTCAATTTTCTTTTATGCTGGAGATTTCTGCACTAAGAAGTTTGAAGATTTTTGGAAATTTTTTAATTATTTTAATAGCTGCATAAAAATAAAATATATTGCTGTTTTATGTTTCTGATTGACCACCTCCAAATGCCACCAGACCACAATTTTAAGTTCAAAACATCTCATTTTTCTTCTCCTCACTTGAAAATTATCTTCTACTTCTGTTTTCTTAGAACAATCAGCCTACTTCCAAATATCATCTGTGAATTCTTCCTTTACTTTTATGAGCCTTCCAATAACACCTTTAAATAATTCCCATCACTTCTATTCAAAGATTTCTAAAATTCATGTTCTAAAATCCCTAGCTTATATAATACTCATAAAAGCCTCGTGTCTGATATCCTTAACTTCAATTTCCAGTCCTCTGTGCTCCTGCCCTTGTGTTCATCTTTTGCACAGCCTTGATGTAAGTCTTTTTTTAAAAATATAGATCTGATTATGTTATTGCCATCTCTCATGTGACCAAGAGATACTGTTTTATTAACTTTAGTTAATTAAGTTTGAAATTTAAATAGGCACATTTGGGCTAGGGGCTACTAGATTGAACAGTGAAGCTTTAGAGAAGATTCTAAAAATACAAAATAAAATATATGGACTAAAATAGAATTCTAGAGACATTCTACTTACCTGTAGTAAAGCATAAAAAATGAAACAGGAATACAAATCAAGAAGAAATAAATAGAAAACAATAAAATGGTAGACTCAACTCAACCATACGATATCAACAATTAAATCTAATATAAATGGTCTGTACATTCCAAAGGTAGAGATTTTCACTCTGGATGTTTTTCAAAGAAAAAAGCTAGAAAACTATATGATACCTGCCGAAGCCAGCCAGGGTTCAGTCTCGAGAGCGAACAGTTCCTGAAAGGGGGAGCGAGGTTGAGAGAGAGAGAGAGAGAGAGAGAGAGAGAGAGAGAGAGAGAGAGAGAGAGAGAAAGAATAGAGTCGGGAGGGCTAACAGTAAATACTGTGCCCCGAGTTTATTAAGAACAGTATATTTATACCCTTGGAAATGCATGAGAAGCAAAACCCACAGATATTCTAACAATTGCTAACATTTACATAGTTTCTCTCAAAACCTCCTTGTTCCCTGTTTTCTGTCTCTCATTCCTTGAGGCAAGGAACATTCAACTCTTTACATTAAGGCAAACTTCCTCCTTCAGTACAGAGCCCACATGCTCTGCAAACTTCTAGCTTGTTTATAGGGCATTCAGCAAGAATGGCTCCCAACAGATACCTACAAGATATACACACAAAAAAATGTTTAGGTTGTAAGTAACATAATTAATAAAAGGCATACAATACAAGCAATAAGTATAAGAAAGCTACTTTTAACAAAAGCAAAGTAGATTCCCAAAAAGGAAGGATAATTGGAGATAATGGGAAGTACTTCATAAAGATAAAGGTGAGAGAGAAAGAGAGAAAGAGAGAGAGAGAGAGAGAGAGACAGAGAAACATAATCATGAATATGCATACCTCCAAAGCAAAGTTTCAAAATACATCAAGCAAGTGCTGACATAATTAAATAGAGAAATAGATAAATTCAGTTACAACTGGATATTTTAACACTCTTCCAGTAACTGATAAGTTATATAGGAAATAAAGTCAGTCAGGATATATAAATTTTGAACAATACTACTGCACATTTTGGCCTTGTAGACATTTATAGACCACTTAATCAAACTGTAGAACACACATTTTTTTTCAACTGCATATGGAATAGTAATCAAGACAGACCATGTACTGTGTAATAAAATAATTCTGAACAACTTCAAAAGTTGAAATCTTATAGTATGTGGCTTTTGGCAACAGTAAAATTAATTTAGAAATTAAGTACCACATTTATGGACACAACATTTATTAAATATAAAGTAAAATTAATAAACTAGAATTTACCAAAATAAAATTGGAGGTCATTAAAACATGAAAATAAGAAAAACAAAAGCTGCACTTTGGGAAAACAATATTGTGAGATATATCTGATAAAACACCACTCATAAATAAATAAGGTTCTTTTTTAAAATTAATTTTATTCAATTTCTTGGGATGACATTGATTAATGAAATTGCATAGGTTTCAAGTGTATCATTCTGTAATACGTCATCTGTTTATTGCATTTTGTGTTCACCACCCAAATTCGAGTCTCCTTCTGTCACCATATATTTGACCCTCTTTACCCTTTTCTTCTACCCCCAGGCTGCTTTTCTTTCTGGTAACCACCATACTGTAGTCTATGTCTATGAGTTGATTTTTAGGTTTTGTCTTATATGTTTTTTGTTGCTTTTAGTTTTATATCCCATATATGAGTGAAATCATATGATTCTTGACATTTTCATCTCGTGTGACTTATTTCGCTTAGCATAATATTCTCAAAGTCCATCCATGTTGTTGGAAATGGCAGTATTTCATCTTTTCTTATGACTGAGTAATATTCTATTGTATATATGTACCACATCTTTTTATCCAATCATCTACTGAAGGACACTTAGCTATTTCCATGTCTTGGCAACCATGAATAATGCTGTGATGAATATAGGGGTACATATATCATAACAAATAAAAGTTCAAAATTTTTTCAGGTAGATACCCAGAAGAATTGCTGGGTTAAATGATAACTCTAGTCTTGATATTTTGAGGAACCTCCATACTGTTTTTTATAGCGGTAATTTACATTACCACTAGCAGTGAATGAAGGTTTCTTTTCTCCCCAAACCTCTCAAACACTTGTTATTTCCTGTTTTGTTGATAATAGCCATTCTAACATGTGAAGTGGTATCTCATTTTGGTTTTTATTTGCATTTCCTTGATAGCTAGTGAAGTTGAGCATCTTTATATATATTTGTTGGCCATTAGCATGTTTTCTTGGGAGAAGTGTCTGTTCAAACAACCAAATAGGAGAAAATATTTACAAACAACACCTCCAATAAGAAGTTAATATACAAAATATATAAAAAACGTATAAAATTAAACAACAAAAAACAATCCAATTAAAAAATGGAAAGAAAATCTGAATCTTATAAATCAATAATAATAATAAAATAATGTTTAAAAAATGGAATAGATAAATAGATCAATGTAATAATAGAGAGTGTAGATATAGATCATATAAACACAGTTAACTGATCTTTCACAAAGAAGCAAAGACAATACAATGGAGTAAAATAATCTTTAATCTTTAACAAGTGGTGCTGAAACAAATGAATGTCCACATGCAAAAAATTAATCTAGACAGAGACCTTACACCTTTCACATAAAGTAACTCAAAATGGATCACGTACATAAATGTAAAACACAAAATGAAACTATAATGAAGCAAGATTTCATTAAAATTAAAAACTTCTTGTGAAAGATAATGTGATGGGAATGAGAAGACAAGATATAGATCAAGAGAAAATATTTGCAAAAGACACATCTGATAAAAAAAAAAACATTATCTAAAAACAAAGAATTCTTAGAACTCAATAAGAAAACAAACAACCTGATTTAAAAAGGGGCCAAATACTTTGATACCTCATCAAAGAAGACATACAGATGGCAAAGAAGCATATGAAAAGTTGCTCCACATCAGTTATTATCAGGGAAATGAAAATTAAAACAATATACCACTACACATCTATTAGAATGACCAAAATTTAGAACACTAGTAACATAAAATGTTGATGAAAATGTGGAGCAACAAGAATTCTCCTTCATTGTGAGTGGGAATGCAAAATGGTGTAGCCATTTTTAAGGACAGTTCAAAGTTACTTTATGAAACTAAATGTACTCTTACCATGTTACCAGCAATTGTTACCTTGTTATTTACCCAAAGAAACTGAAAACCTTGTCTACACAAAAAACTGCATACATATTTTATAGCAGCTTTGTTAATAGTTGCCAAAACTTGGAAGTTTTCAAGATGTCTTTTAGTAGGTGAATGAATAAATAGTTTATTTGGTATAAAGAAATGAGATATCCTTCAGTAAATTCAAGATGTCCTTCAGTAAGTGAATGAATTAATAAACTGTGGTACACAATTTATTTAGTAAAAGAAAATGAGATATCAAAAACATACTAAGAAAACTTATATGTATATTACTAACCAAAAAAGCCAATATGAAAAACAACTTACTTTTATTTTTCCAACTATATGAAATTCAGAAAAAGGCAAAACTATGGAGACAGTCAAAAACATCATTGTTTAGCTAGAGTTAGGGACAAGGGTTGGGGGAGAGATTAATAGGCAAAGTAGTCAAAATACTCTGTATAATATTATAATGATGGATGCATGTCATTCTACTTTTGCCCAAACCAGTAAACTTCTTAATACCAAGAGTAAACTGTACTGTAAACTATGGACTTTGGGTAAGTATGTTGATTCAGGGTAGGTTCATCAATTATAACATATGTACCATTCTGATAGCAGATGTTGGTAATGGGACAGGGGAGCTATGCATGTGTGGGATTAGGAGGTAAATAGAAAATTTCTGTACTGTCAATTTTTTTGTGATCCTAAACTGCTCTAAAAAATCTTAAAAATAAATAATAAACAAAAGACTTGAACAGACATTTCATAAAGGAAGATATATAAATGGCTATAAAAATATACAAATGGCCAAAAAAGGCATGAAAGGCTGCTCCACATCATTACATAATTATTGATTAGGAAAGTACAAATTAAAACACAGCATTAAATGTTGGTGATAGTCTACAGCCATGCCACCCTGAACACGCCCGATCTCTTCTGATCTGAGAAACTATGCAGGATCATGCTTGGTTAGTACTTGGATGGGAGACCACCTAGGAAGACCGGGGCTGGCTGTAGACATAAAAAAGTAAAATAAAATAAATAAATATTGGTGATAATGTGGAAGAACTGGCATTTATGCATTTCTAGTAATACTGCATAATATACACTCACTTTGAAAAGGTTTATTAATTTTTAATAAGCTGCAATCTAGCAGTACAATTACTAGGTATTTATACAAGAGAAATAAATACTTAAGTCCACAAAAATATTTTATACGCTTTGCTCAAAACAGCTCGAAACTGGAATCAACCCAAATATTTGTCAATGGGAGAATAACTAAGCAAATACTTTATTCATGCAATTGAGCACTACTGAGAAATTTAAAAAGAATGAAATACTAACATATGTGTCACTCTCATCATGAATAAGTCTCAAACATATTTGTTTAATGAAGAAAACTAGACACAAATAATGATATATCATTAACTTATTTATATAAAGTTCAAGGACAGGTAAAAGGAATGTGTTGTGATAGAAATCAAAATAGTGGTTGCCTGTGGTTGCAAGAAAGGGAACACAAAACTTTCTAGGATCATTATTGTGATGGTATTTTAATAAATACATTTATTGAAACTAAATACTTTGTGCACTTTATGTAAATTTCACCTCAATTTAAAAAGATTAAAGTTTTAAAACTAATTCTAAAAAGAAAAATTATAAGTTGTAATAAGCCTATGAAATTGTTCACATTTACTTATAACAAAAGAAATTCAAGTAAAAAATCAAAGAAATATATTCTTTTTATCTATTATAGGTATTTATAAAATAAAAATATTATATACATAGGAAGATAACACAGTTTCCCAACAGGACATTAAGTTCACATACTCTTTTTGTTACAATAATAAAATATTTATGGAAATTTTGATATTCATGTATATCTGCTGTGGTATCTTTTAAATAATACTAATTGTAAACAAGTAAAATTTCTCACAATAAAATAATTACATTGGTTAAAATTTTGGTTAACCACTTGGAAATAGTCATTAAAAACTTTTTTTAAGTAAATTATATTTTTATGAGGAAGTATTTCTAATACAATGTAGAAAGAAAAATAAGTTTAGAGATCAAAAAATATATTTAGTATAATCACAATTTATGAAAAAGTATTCATGTAGATATGTTAAAAACCAAAAGCAATTGGAGTAAAACATCCAGAATATTTCCAGGGTGATATGATTATAGTGGATTTTATTTAATTTTCTATATATTTTTTTGTATTTTCTGATTTCTTAAATAAACATTTATTATTTGTCTAAATGCTTATATTTATAAACTATTTGAAATCAATAAATTAAAAAAAATACTTTAGTTTACCATCTCTTGCTGAGATTTTCTTTAGAGTAAAACTTTAGAAAATTGTCACTGACCATTTTCTCTATAACCTGCTATAACAATACATTAGTGTTTCTTGGGTTTTAAGTGGCTAAATTATAAATAATCAAATTAAGAGCCAGATATCTATGTTACTATATGAGGCTATAAGCATTTGATAGAAGATTTTCCTAAGATTTATTCATAATTTAAATTTGTCTAATATTAAATTGTCTTCCACCTGTCATCAAAGTATTCTGTGTAGACTTCAAAATGAAGTAAAATATTTTACTCTTTAAAAGAGTTTTAGCATTAATCACTTTTAAAGATAAATATTTATGAGAAATAATTTCCCAATTAGATTTTAGAATTTTTCTTCTACTCACTATGTAGAAAAAACACAAGAAATATTTCGGTAGAGCACAAAAAAATGTTTGATCTTGAATTAGTCTTACCACTTGTAAACCAGTTACTTAGCATTTTTACTACTTTAACTGACAGAAATTTGTTTTCTGGAATTATCAAAAACTTTAAAAAAAAAACTTTTCTACCATAAACAGAATTTATAAAATTTATTGACTTTCATGAAAATATTTACGCTATATTCTATGACAGGAACTAGGAAACACATATACATTTGCAAAGATCTATGGCTGGAAAGTGTGCTAAATGAGGACTTAGGTGTAGAAATTGTGTAAACGAAGAATAATATGACTTTGATGGCTTTTTTGAAGATGTATGCACATAGTGCTTTCTAGTGTTCAAAGAACTGTGTGCATTAAGATAGAATAAATTTTCAAATGTCAAATCTCTGTACTGACTGATTTAAAACATATTCATATAAACTTATAACTGGATAATTTTATAATGCATTTTCGATATGAAATTATATCTATAAGTAAAAACAGATGTGGCCAATACTAGTGCTACAACAATTAATTTAAAAGTAAAAAAGGCAGTTAACATTTATTGATTTCATTTAATATAAATGAGAAAAATGTTGTTTATTGACTTAATTTTTTTATGGCAGATTAGAAATACTAAAATTCTTCTTGTTAAAATATGTCTGTTGGAATATATTACTTAAAAAATTTAAATACATGACTAAGCTGGTAAAGAAAGATACAAGGTTAAATGTTAAAAATGTGGAAGTCTGTGGCTTTTATGAAACTTTAGCAGATTCCCAGCACTTCTGTTTTAATCTTGCACAGGCACCTCCATACAAGGTAGGAGGTTCTAAGGTGAACCTAAATTTCACATGGTAAGCCACAAATATATGAACAAATTATTCATGAGAATGAAAGTGTTCTAAATAAAAAAATAATAATAATAATTTAAGACTGCTTTTACAACTCAACACAGCACAAGTTAAATAAAATGAAAATATGACCAGAAATATAATTTACTAAAAATTGACACCAGTAGACATAGAAAGCTTGGAGAATAAACTTCCAGAGAACAGTATGAACAACATCACACACACACAAACACACACAGACACACAATTAATCAAGACTAGATATTTTTATAATCAAATCTTCAAAAACCAGTTAATTTCAATGTTATAAAAATTGTTCCAGAATATAAAAAAATGAAGACAACCTCAAAATTACATAATTAAGCAAATATATTATTAATACTTACATTTAATAAATATATCAAAAATGAAACAGAAAAATAGAAAGAAAACTGCTAACGAATTTCACAAATATCAGTAAAAAATCCTAAACATTAGTGTATAGACTGCAGCAGCACATTAAGAAATTCATACAAGACTATATTAAATTTTAATCTAGGAATGCAATAGTGCAGAGATAATTCAATATTAAGATACCCATTAATATAATTCATCATGTTGATTGATATATGGAGAAACATACAAAATATAACTCTCACCCTTGATTCTTAAACAACTCAATATGATAAAAATTTATAAATACTTTACATGTGTCTATGTAATTTTAAAACACAATTAGAGATAAAATTAGAGATATAGAAATTAGAACAAATAAAACTGTATCTATTTCTACAATAACTTATAGTGTATTTAAAAATACTTAATCAATTATAAAACTAAATGAAGAAAAATAATTCTCAAAGTAACCACATATATATAAGATCCAATAGATAAGTAGTCTTCATTATGCAAAGTTACAAGCTATAACAGAAAACCCCTGTATACTAGCAACACTCAAAAAAACTAAACACACTTAGAAAGAAAATATGTGAAAATTGTAGAAAACATATAAAAGAAAAGCTTAAAACCTCAAATGATGCAAAAATAGTCTCTAACAACTGAAAATACATTCTTTAAATAAAACATTATATTTCGAGGTTGAGAAACAGTCCACAAGACTATCCTCAGTCAGATACTAAATGAAGACTTCAGAGTTCCCCAAACCACCCTTACTCCTGACAATTGCAAGTTTGGGATTCTCCAAGACCACCTTCAGCTCTGATAACTCACAAGAAGGACTCACAGAACTACTGAAAGCTGTTATGCTGACAGTTAAGTTACCATTTAGTACAGTGAAAGGACACATTAAAATCAGCAGAAGCAAGAGATTCATGGGACAGAGTCTAGGAAACTTCCAAATGCAAAGCATCCAGTTGTTCTCTCAGTGGAGTTACGAACAACTTTTCTGGAAGCAATGTTACAAGAGGCATGAAGTATTGCCAAATAGAGGAAACTTACCCGAGCCTTTTTGTCCATAAGTTTTATTGAAACTTGGTCATGTAGTCCTGGCTGGCTGTACACATGGCTAACCTCAGTCTCTAGACCCTCCAGAAATTGAGTTGATAAGAAACCCAAATCTCCCATCCTAAATCCATTGTTGGTCTATTCAGTGTGGCTCAAAGTCCCCAGCTAAACAAAAATGCTTTAACTAGGCAGGACATTCAAAGAGTTTAGAGATTCTCTGAGGAGCTGAAGGCAAAGGCCAGATCTTTCTTTTGGCAAGACTAAATTTTTTAATACACAAATATATATTCCAGTTCTCGTTAAACTAATTTATATATTTTCAGATAATCTCAATAAAAATATCCATTTTTCCTGAAATTAAAAAATTTGATTCAAAATTCACTATGAAAAATTTCAAAAAATGTTGGGAAAACCATGAAAAAATTTTTAAAAAGGTCAGATTATCAGGATAACATCAAGGATTCTTGATAAATATTGAAGCATCCTCTAGAGTTTGTTCTCCCATACAGTAATCATTAGCCATAATTAGCTATTTATTAAAATTTCAAATTAATTAAAATTACACAAAATAAAAATTTAGCTTTTCAGTTATACTAGCCATATTTTACATGGCTACCATATGCACAACACAGTTATAGAACATTTCCAACATCTCAGAAAGTTCTACTAGACAGTGCTGCTCTAGGAACTTTGTATTTAAAGAGATTGTTTTATAAATAGAAATAAAATTTAATAAAAAGTCAAAATATAGACTGACCAAAATATATATGGATATTTAATATATAATAAAACTAAAATCTCAGATCAATAATATAATATTTAATAAATGATGTAAAGTAGTTGAATATCATTTTGAGAAAATTTAAAATTGGATCTATACTTCATACCATAAATAACCAAGTGGATCAGTATATACATGTCTTCTGATATCTAAACATACGTGTGTATATGTATAAAGCAATGTAAATCTATCTAAAACCTGAATATAGAAAACGACCTTCTAACTGTGATTCAAAATCAAAATGAACTGAAAAAATAAAAATAAGACATCACTAAACCAAGCAATAAAAGTAAACACAACTAATTTTGTATTAATTTTAGTACAAATGAACTCATGTTTTTTCCCTTAATAATTTTTCACTTAATTATTGTTAACATACATTATATTAATTTTAAGTGTACTGGTCAATGTTAAATTTCTTAAATGTGATGATTACACCGGGATTATATAGGAGAATGTTTTTCTTCTTAGGAGTTATGAGCTGAAGTATTTAAGGGTAAAGTATTATTAGGTTGCTATTCACTAAAAAATGGTTTAAAATAAAGTATTCATCTATTTATATATATCAGTTAGTCTTTTCTGTGTACAAACCACCCAAAACTTAATAGGTTGGGTTAATATAACATTTGTTCACTCACAAACTTCTTGTCGGCAACTAAAACAAGGCTCAGATGAATGATTTTGCTCATTTTCCCTGAGCTCACTCATAATACAGTGACCTGGCACCTCCTCTGGGAATAGATGATCTAAGATCACCTTATGCCTTGTCTGGTTGTTGTCAGGCTGTTGGCTAGAGCACATTGATTTGTCTCTACATGACTTCTCCGAAGGCTAACTAGAGCATTTTTTTTTATAGTGGCAGAATTCTAAGAGAAGGAGATAGGCAGTTTCAAGGCCGTCATGGCATCACATGATGTCACTTCCGCTACGTTCTATTGGTTAAAACAAGACATAAAGTCATCTGAGATTCAACGAGTTGAAAGACCAAAGTTGCCTCTTGATATGAGAAGCTGCACACTATTTGTGGTTATTTCAAATTCACCATACGATCCATCCATCCCTCCCTCACTTCATCTATCTATCTATCCACAGGTAGAACAAATATGTCCATTTTAACAATTCGTTAATCTGAATAAAAGATTATAACTGTTTTGTAAAGTTTTATAAGACTAAAATTTTTCATGTAAATTATTGACAAAAATTAAAAATGAAATAAATTACAAAAAATATCTCCACTTTTCATTTCTTTTTGCTTAACTTTTTTCCCCACTGTTCTCACATGACAAAAAATCATCTGTTATTCTGATTTTGAAGTTCTAGTGAATAGTGTAGGAGCACCTATTCATGTATAGAAAGATGTGATTTGCATAAATGTAGTCTTCATGTTATTCTCAATTAGTTACCATATAGAATAACTTTGTAGATCAGCTTGTCTAAGATGGTTTTTGGATCAATTTCTTTAATAATTATGCTTCTAATTTAGAACATACTAACTAAACTACTTTCTATGAACCCTATTCTTTGTCATAGAAACTTTGTCAAGTTTCAGATCATCGATAAGCTTGCTCTTTTAGTCCTCAAAGTAACTTTTTCATATATTATTAAATTTAGTCCAGAAGTTTTTACAATTTAAATTTATTAACATCATACAAATTTCTATCATGTATAAATCCATACTTTTTATAACTGCAAAAGCAGATATGATATAATTACTAGTTTAATTTCTTTGCACTTAATTATCTTTACTATTTTTTCTTAACCATCACTGAATAGTGTTTATAATTTATGTTAAACATTAGGTCACTTTGTACTCTAATTTAGTTAAGATGAAACTATGTTTCCCAGAATCCCATAGACTATATGTTCTTATTTAGAGTTGGACAAAATAAGAAATTGCTTGAGAATTGGAAGACAAAAGTGAAGTGGCTGGTTACTCTTTGAGTCATTGGATTAGATGCTAACAGAAAAGGTGGATTCCGTCTTCTTTTACTCTGTATCTAGCTTTTCTTCTCACTGACAGCCCTACCAATAATAAGCAATTGAAAACCATCATCAAATGGTTGGCTAGAAACCTTTAAAAGCAAGAGTTACACAATTCAGACATTTTTCCCTAGGTTTTTTCTTTAACTTCTCCTTATGTCCCTATTTCATTTGGTAGCTGGACGTTATTGGCTTCCCAAAATCTCCTACAGTTCCTGACTTTTTACCCCTGTCAGTTCTTTGTAATGGTTGGTTAATGACTTTTCCCTAATCTCCTGAGTCCCTCTGCCAAATTTTTCCTTGAACTTCAGTCTCTTCCATAATTATGTAAAGTCTTATACTCATAATTAACCCATAACCCATATTTATAATGGTATATTTATTTTCTTGTTTAAACCGTACTGATAGTTATTTTATAAACAATAATGAAAATTATTGTTTGGTTTATAAGATGCTACATAATATAAAATGCAGGGTTTTGTTTTACAGGGTTTGGTTTATAAGATGCTGCATAATATAAAATAAGGCAATTTTCTACTATTTTCAGTTTTACCAGCTTTCTTTAGAATATGGTTGTTCCTACTTTATTATGTGTCACCATTGGGGTCAATCAGAGTTCAGTGACACCCCAATGGTAGAGGGGAGGGAAATGGATAATGACAGCACAAAAGTATAGCAGCATTTTTCCTCAGTTCTTCCTCAAATGATGGCAGTGAAGAATCATAGGTCATTGAGATTTAATAGTTGTATTAAAAGTTTATCTTAGAAAGACAAAGAATGCCCCAAGGAGGCACATGGAGGAAGATAAAGTATGGCCAAGGAGGCACATGGTCCCAGAGCTATAACCAACAAAAAGTCACAAAAAAACAGAACCCAGAAGGGCAAAAAGGAGAAGCCAAAAAAAGGGGGCGGCCAGAAGAGCAAAAAGAGAGCCCAGAAGTGGGAATATCTGTGTTATATATGAGCTGTGATGGATTGTTCCAAAGGCATTCCAGGTGATTGGGAAATGGTCATTTTGATTGACACCTGTCTGCTATATAACTTTGCTAAGTGTACATGTGCTTACCCAGAATTCAGTCTGTTAAAATTAGATTCATGAACTTCCAGACATAAATATAGTACTATAATGACATTCTGTGCCAGTGTCTGTAGCTAGATTAGGCCACCTGAGAGACTATGACCCTCTTGGCCTTTGTCTCTGGGGATGCAGGAGGGATTATCTCACTACTATTGGGACATTCTTTGGGCTGTCTCTGATCTGGATCCCTATTCCTTAGTTTCCCCTGTTACTCATGTCTGATTAGTTATCTAACATTATGTATGTATAAAAATAATTATAAATATTTCATTTCATCTAAAAAATAAACTATTTGTGGTTTTTAAAACTCATCATATCATCTATTCTTATATTTATAGCTATGTATTTATCATCTATCCACTTTTCGGCATAAAAATGAAATAATTTAATAAATTTTATTTCAAGTGCAATATGGTTTGGAAACTTACCTTAATAAAGCAAGTAATTAGTTATAAAATTTTTATTTGATAATCTGAAAAGGAGTCAAAGTTTAGTTTTACAAAGTCTAAATGATCCCTTTTACTTTAGATAATTAAACAAAAGAAAATCTTTTGTTGTTAAGTCTAATTCATCTTTTCTCATTTGCACTGTACGTTCCTTTGTGATTTTCAAGGTCAGTTAATACACAATTAACAATACCTTTATTTCACCAGGGGACATAATAAATGGTAGATTTACACTTAAAAGCAAAAGCTCTTTCATTTGTATGGTGAGATTCATCTCCCTTCTTTGTACTTCAATTCCAAGTTCTTTGCAGTTTCCCCTCCTATGCAAATATTCATTATCACAGGAAGGAAGTCTTGTCACATGCAGTGATAAATTGTTTCATTTATTCAAAATAGAGCCTTTGTATTTCATTCCATTTGCTAATGCAAAAACATTTTTAATGATTAGGAAAAGATAAAATCCTTACCTAGTAGGAGCAGAAATTTCTTAGTGTTCACAGGCTTATAAGCAAACTACATACTGAGTTGCCAATCCAGCTGCCTGAACAACAGTTCCCTTTTAATCAGTAAATCATTATGCCAATAACAATATTAACAGCAAAAAATTGTTGTCTCATTTCATATCTTGCTTATACTTTCATAGAATTTATTCCAGGGGAAAGCTCACCATTCTACTTACTCAAAAAATCAGACTTTAGAAGTCAAAGAAAAAGTCATACCCTATCGCTATATCAGGATCCAAGCCATGTTGCTTATGAATTTGCTAAATCATGATTATCAAATATTCCTTCACCATTGAATCTTGTCAATGGCTACTTCTCAAATATTGCCATGCAACCTGTTAATATGACAAAGCCTAGTTAAGTACTCACTGTGGTAAGAGAGAATGGCACTTTACAAAGCTTTGACAGTGTCTTGGAGGGGTACATATGACAAGAAGTTCAAATAATCACAGTTAGTTTTGGTGTTCCTTGGTTTGTAAGCTACCTACTTCAAATTAAAATATTCTGTATCATAAACATCATTGAAGACATTTTTTTCATTAAGATTATGAGAATAATGACCACCACATGCCAATATATATTATTAAAAGGTAAAGCCTAGGTGTTCTACTTACCATTAAATATCTTTGACTATATTCTTGCAAATTCTTAGTTTATGAAGGTAACCAAGGTACCCTGCATCTGTTCCAAAAATTACACCAGATCTGGGTAGAAAAGACTGAGGTGTTGAAGTTATCACTTTTTCATCTAACAAAATTACCATTCTTTAGAGTGGTAAATATATATATGTGGCTAAGGAGAATTCAGCAGTGAATAAATTCCTATTTTTTCTTTCATACCTACCTCCTCCGGGTTGTTTTGGATTCATCACCTTGAATTAGGAATCCCTCTTGTATTCCCTCATGGGATTTGTAATTATCCAGCATAAAGTTTTATTACTGTAATCATGTTTGGGTTTCCTCATATTCCTTATCAGTATGTTAGTCCTTAAGAGTAAAATATGTCTAATGAGGCTCAATATCTACAATGCCAAGAAATGCTGCTTGAACAAATGAACAAATAAATGAATGAAGTAATTTGTACTGATGTGATGAGAAAAAGAAACTTCCTTACTCTCCTAGGTTTGTTCTGCTGGTTTAATAATTAAATCTACATGAGAAATTCACAAGATAAAATTACCAAATTTAATTACATACAATATGCATAGAACCCTCACATACATGAGAAAGCCAGAGACCTTACATGAGAGGTTCAAAGTCAGAAAGGGAAAATGAAGTATCGATCATGTTCTGACGTAGAGATAAAGTGAGGTGCCTTGGAGCTTCAGAGGGGAGGAAGGTCATTGCACAATGATAAGAGCAAATGTCAATACTTAGTAGTTTTCTCTGCCATATACATATAGTCAAAAAATGGTGTTTCTGGTAATAATCTTTATTATGAGCAAGGCCCCTAATTTAAATTCTTCTAAGTAGTTAAGGGGAGCCAGAAGTTACTCTTGAGCCCACAGGGTCTTGGTTACCTTTAACTCAAAATAAATCACATACTACAGAGACACATTTGGGAATGATTTGTTCTGAACCCCTACATTGAATGTGAAGTACTAATCCTCTCATGAGTAATCTGATAATGAAAATGTCTCTAGTAATTGGAAGGGGAAAAGTTATATCTAAATGTTTCAGATAGTCTTAGACTGTTGAACTCATCTTAAAGGATTATAAAAAGTATGGTTCTCAAATTGTAAAAAATTAATCTTTTATAGAAATAATGATCAGATGTCAAATTTTTAGTCCTTATTTCAGAGTCATCAGAAAGACAAGATTTGATGAGGATGAGAAATTAATAAATCCAATGTGGTAATGGAATGCTGAATTTAAAATATCAAGGTAAATATAAAAATGATCAACTTTTTACAAGAAAACCAAATCTTCAGGGCATTTACTTTCTTAACAAGTCAAAAAAATCACAACTTTAAGATGTTCTGCAAATTAACTTTAAAAGTTACATGGTTCTATGAGATTTACATATTTATCACTGTTGCTGAAAGTAACATTCTTTCCCAGAACTGGAAAACTATAAGGCAACCTTATTAGAAAAATAGCTAGAACAATGGTACACAGAGCTCATACCAGAATGTAAATCATTTATATCTCTAAGCATACTATTTTATTCAGGTAACATTTTCTTCCTGGTAAAGACCTTCATTCTAGTATAAACTCCTTATGCTATTGTGAACCAAATTCTTATTTTATATTTGTAAAATTTATTGGGATGAATTAGTTAATAAAAGTATATAGGTTTCAAGTGTATAATTCAGTAATACATTATATGTATATTGCATTGTGTGTTCACCACCCAAAGACAAATCTTCTGTTATCATATATTTGACCCTGTTTACCCTTACCTACCTCCTACACCCCCCTTTCTCCCTGGTAACCACCATACTATTGTCTATGTCTATGAGCTGTTTGTTGCTTTCAGTTTTATATCCCACAGAAAAGTGAAATCACATGGTTCTCAACGTTTTTATCTGACTTATTTCTCTTACCATAATTATCTCAAGATACATTCATGTAGTTGCAAATGGCAATATTTCCTCTTTTCTTATGGCTAAGTAATAGTCCATTGTATATATGTATCACATCTTCTTTACCTAATCATTTACTGAAGTGCACTTCAGTTGTTTCCATGTCTTGGCCACCATGAATAATGCTGCAATGAACATTGGAGTGCATAAATATTTACAGAAAAATGTTTTTAAATTTTTCAAGTAAATATCCAGAAGAGGAATTCCTGAATTATATGGTAAAGCTTCTTAATAGAGAAAGAAACTATCAACAAAACAAAGAAGCAACCAACTAAATGGGAGAATATAGTTTCAAACAATGCTTCTGATAAGGGGCTAATATTCAAAATATATAAAGAACTCATACAACTCAGTAGCATAAAAACAAACAATCCAATTAAAAAAAATGGGCAAAGGACCTGAACAGATACTTCCTCCAAGAAGACATACAAATGGCCAACAAAAATATGATAAGATACTCATCTACACTAGCTATATGGGATATATAAATCAAAACCATAGTAAGATACCACCTCACACCTGTAAGAATGGCTATAATCAACAAAAAAAGTAATAACTAGTGTTGGAGAGGTTATGGAGAAAAAGGAACCTTCATACACTGATGGTAAGAATGTAAACTGATGCAGCCACTGTAGAAAACAATATGGAGATTCCTCAAAAATTAAGAATAGAATTAACATGTAAATCATCCACATTCCTTGTGGATCAACAGATTATATGCTAGAGGTAAGATAGCTTTTCCAGTGTCTTTTGCCTATTCCAAGTCTGAGTATGCTTCTGAAAGTTTTCTAATTTTTTCTTGGAGAATGAATGTGAATAAAGAGCTTCATTACACCTCAGATTACCTGGTAGTGAATTATAGGTAGAAGCAAACTAAAACAAAACTTGATCATAATCTTTCTTTTCATTAAGAATCACCCCATTTCCTTTAAGAGAAATTCATTACTACTGTAGTGGTATGAATGGTGCTCCCACATAAAAAATAAGTCTACATCCCAATCCCCTAAAGTAAACTGTTGATATTATCTTACATTGGAAAAAGATCATTGCACGTGTAATTAAGGTAAGGTTCTTGAGATAAGGACATTACCCTAGACTAGCTTGCTGGGCCCTGAACCCAATAACAAGTGTCCTTATAAGAGACAGAGAGAGAACAGACACAAAGGAGAAGCCAGTGTGAAGACACAGGGAATGATTGGAGTTTGATCTCAAGTCAAAGAAGCTGGCAATTACCAGAAGCTGGAGAAAGCAAAGAACAGATTTGATCCTTCTGGATTTCAGACTTCTAGACTCGAGAACTATGAGAGAGTAAGTTTTTGTTGTTTTAAGTCATAAAGTGTATGGTATTTTGTTACAGCAACATCAGAAAACTAATATAACTACTAAAGGAATTTTTAAACTCTGTGTAAAATAAGAGAACTATCAATCTATTAACACTACCATGTTAGACAACTACCAACTCTCTCCTCCCTCCACCCCACCCTCCTTTTTTAAAAGATATGTTGTCTTTGTGACGAATGTCTTATTAAGAATTCTTAAATAAACCTCAATTTCACTTTTATAACTGGCTCATTATTTCTTACGGTGACATTAATTTGTGACTCCTACTCAGAGAATATTTCTATTATTACTGATTTTTCATACTAAAATGAAACACTGAGAACCATCAGGATTGGCCAGACTAAAATTTGATAAATAACTTTAATGATTCAAAGTTACCATTTTATAGTTCAAATGCATATTGGCATTCTCCATATAGTTCAACTTTAATGATCAGTAGGAATTATTCAAGGGAAAAGATAAAACGTGGTCAGTAAATACTTGATATTTTGATTATCATTCTCTTCCTTTAATGGGTTTTATCAAGACTTTTCAGTGGTTAGAGTACAATTCTTCAGTGATGACAGTCACTTCTATGAATAAATCATACACTTCATAACACACTAAACAGAGGAGAAATAGAACAACAGATAAAATAAGCTACAGAACCATTTGAGATGCCTGTTCTTGTTCATAAGTTTTCATCACTGGCTGATTTAATTTTCTCTTGGCCAAAATGATCTTTATTCTGGTGATGTTCTGAAATAAAACCATAAACACTGATGTGTGTTCAAACAAAAGTTAGGTCTGGTTCATTAAAAAGTGCTTACCAGCTGACAATATACACTCAGCTGGTTGTTTTTATATATGATTCAGAGGCAAGATATAAACATGAATCATAGAAAGGAAAACAACTTGAGATAGTTATTTTTCTGGAGTACCAAAACACTGCCATCCACAGGCCATTTTTAAGATTTTTCTAAATATTATGCATTGGTTGTTTAACAGTATATTTTTTTAATTTCCATGTTTGTGAATTTTCCAGTTTTCCTTCTGGTGTTGCTTTCTAGTTTTGTGCCACTGTGATCAGTAAAAAACGTTAGCATATCAATCTTCTCAAATTTCTTAACATTTGTTTTATAACCTATAACATGCCAAAAATGTTCTGTGTGTACTTAAGAAAATTATGTATTCTGCTGTTTTAGTTTGCAATGTTCTGTGTATGTGTTAGGGCCAATTGGTTTATACTGTTGTCAAGTCTCCATTTTCCTAATTTCTCTTATTGTTTTATCCATTATTAAAACTCAAGTATTGAATCTACTATTATTGTGTTGCTGTCTATTTATCTCTTCAATTCTGTCAATGTTTTTATTATTTATCTGGTAAACTAATATTAGGTGCCTATATATTTATAATTGTTATATCTTTCTGTTAAATTGTAGCTTCCCAGGCATAGGAAACTAATTGCTATATAAAGGAGATGGTAAAATAGTTTTTAGTATAACTAAGAAAATACTTGTTACCTTGTTTTAAAATTTTTTTAATCTAATTTTAGTTCAGCTTCCATGATATTGTCATCTTTATTCCAATGCCCTAGTATCCATAAATCTTCAGTTTCACTTAAAGTCTCCAAAACAACATTCATACACACATACATACACAGCAGCAGGCTTCTGTGAAGTTTTGGGTGGTGAGAAGGGTTACGTCACTGCACTACACAGATAATAATTTACAAATTTAATAACATTTCTTATCTTAAAAGTAGTAGCAAACCTCTTATAGGAATTTATCACTATCACCTATTCTGAGCAGGATCATGTTAATTTATTAAGCAGAACAGTTTTGCCAACTCTTTATGTTGTTATCATCTCATGCTACTTAACAAACACTGATTACAAATCTTATTTACCCCAAGGACAATCTAACATTTTTTAAACACCTGTGTTTCTCCGAAGATTTTGGGAAATGTTGGGCTAGATAAATAGTGGTATAATTTCCTGAAAACAGCTTTGAGACAGACGCGATAATTTACTTAAGTACATAAAGAAAATTGTGTTACACAGTAGCAACCGGATGAAAATGTCCTATAGGCAGAAGGATCTATAGCCCTGAAACAGGTCTACATTTGAGGTAAAGATAAATTCAGATGAAGGGCCATGATTGGTGTTTGTGGGTATATCCTTCCTGTTCCTAAACATAACTTTTATATACTTTTCCTATTTTTCTTTCGACATTTTTCTGTTGTGTACATTTTTACAATTTTCTCTTTTATGCTGAGAATTTGAAACTTCATTGCAAAAGAAACAAACTTAAATGCAGCCTAAGAAACAGAACTGGGTGTTTTCCGCTCACAAATCATTACATATAAATCTTTTCACTTCTCCGAATCAAACACTGCCCTCTCTCTCTCTTGTTCTAACTTTAGTTCTTGATTTTAAAATTAACCTTTTCGGCTACTAACTCAAGAAGGTTAAAGACAAACATGATGCTTAAACAAGTCTTACATAGGTTTTATATATCAGAATTGACAGGGAAAACTATTCCATCAAAATTTTTCAGGCTAAAATTATGTTTTCTATAATTTATGGACCAACATATTGGGTTCTTGAAAAGTTCCCGTGCAGACATTTAAATGGTTTTATATTAATGATAGTTCATATTTTGATATTCATTTACACTTTAGAAGCCTTTTACAATTCATCAAACAGTTTGCCTTTGTTAAAGTATAATGAACAAACAGTGTCTATACAAAAGACAAAATGAGGAAAAGAAATAAAGAAATAGAAGTGGACTTTAGGAAATGATTTTCTCTTTAATTTTGCAATCTGAGAGTGGATTCAGTGGGATGGGTAGATAATTGTTCAACCACTGAAGTAGAGTAAGTTAGTAAACATTTTATCACATGATCAAGAATGATAAATTGGTCTACTTTTGCATACAAAATGATGACAATTTAAACTTTTTTATAGATTACTTAATTGTATTTAGTTATGTTAATTAAATACTAATATATTTTTAAAATAGTATGACATTTGGTGTTTAAGGTTGAAATAGTATAAGCAGAATCATAAAATAAAATTAATTTTTAATTACATGGGCAATAAAGATATCATTTGCATTATTAATATATTTTAAATATTGAAGAAACCTTGTCTATTAATCTAACACGATTGTTTTAGTTAATTAGATAATTGACATAACTACAAATTCAATTTTAAATAAAATTTCAGAAGTTGGCAACCAAACATGTAGTATGAATGTTTTATATTTATTTAAGAATATATTTCAAGATTGAATGTTTTTTCCAAAACAGGCAGATTATTTTTTACACTTTTGCCAAGGGACTATTTGCAGATTTATCCAAAGCAATTATACTAATTTTCAAAAGGCTGTTTAGTTTCTCAAAATAATTTTTCAAAATGATAAATTAGTCAAATATTCTTTAATAACTCACCTGTATATTAAGCAAAGATCAAAAATCGGGAAAATTATAAACTCATAAAGTAACTAGTTCCACACTTTTAAAAATCAATCTGTAATATGCTCTTATTGCTTAGTTTTAGATACTAAATATCCCTCAAACTTTAAAAATTTTTTTAAAGTATTCCTCTAAAAGAATGGAGTTTAGTTAAACTAAATTTAGATTTGTGTATTAAAATGTGACTGTTTTAATACCCAATCTGTTCTCCCTAGGACATTATTTTTATATACACAGATTAGTGTTTTTTTTTAATTAATAATAAACATATTTTCCTGGGATTCTTTTACCTTTAGTGACAAGTTTTAAATCTAAAAATTAATCACTGTATCTGAATACAGATTTGTAATAGGTAGAAATTTGGAGAGACCTCAAATCCTGAACTTTAGACTGGAACTATTTTTATGTTCCAGCATTACAAGTGTAATACAGAGATACTCAATCATTGAAAAAGAAAATACACTGAGTAAACATTTTCAGAGCCCAGATAACAGAACTAAATTTTTCTGCCTATTCTAACTTGGAAATAACCTAGGACCCATACAGATCACTCAATTATAATTTTATCCAGACTTGGCCCCAGTATTCGCTGTAACATTAATAATTTAGTGTGTTGTAACACTCAATAGACTTGAGGAATACAGTGGTGAACAAGCTAGATAGTCCTGTCTTCAAGAAACTGAACAATTAGAATGGGGATTCTATAAATAAACAAGTAAATACAAAGTCTTGGGATAAATCTTCTGGCTGTAACTATACAGTGCTACCAAATTCAGTCTGATCTCGGCAGATAAGGCTTTTCACTGGCAATGATGCATTAGAGGTGACCCACAGAACATGATAAAGTTAGCTAAGTGAAGAGAAGAATTGAAGTAAAAGAATACTTTGATAGTAGGAACATTATGCGCAAAGCCATAGATGTAACAGAGGTGGTGATTTCTGAAAAAACCTAAATTAATGTAATATCTCTAAAAAATAATTTGAAGTGGATAATAAATGAGAAGAGATTGAAGAGCTAAGGACAAATTTGTATTTCATTTTAAAGGAAATGAAAAAATTCAAAGAGATGCCATAATGCATTTGAAGCTTTATAAAGATTACTCTGGCTGCCATTTGGTAATGTATTTGAGAACATAAAAATCAAATTTAGAGACTTTTCATTGATTAAAACTGGGAGAAGGAAAAAAGAAAGGTATGAAAATATTGGGACAACTGGGGAAATTTGAATATGGGCTATATACTAAACTATAATATTCTATCAGTGTTAAATTTTGAAAATATGATAATTTTATTGTGGTTATATAAGAGAATGTCCTAGTTTTCAAAAATAAATGACTATTTAGGGGAGAACCATTATTAAGTATGAAACTAAATCTCAATAGTTCAGGAGGGATGGACGGAGAGGGAGAGAAAGAGGTGAAGAAAGAGAGAGGGAGAAAGAGAAGAAGAGCTGGAGAGGAATAGCGAAAGGGAGAGGGAGAGGTCACTAAATATTACCAATTGATGAACTGAGGTGAAGAGAGTATAGATGTGCATTGTACTATTTTTACAAATTTTCTATACTTTTAAATTTTTTTCAGAAAATAAAAAATAGCTCTAAAGAAAAAGAGGAAAAAGTAAAATAATAATGTGTTAAAGATGGTCAAGAATAAAGAAGGCCCTTTTAGTGATCTAGATATTAGATGATGACATTTTTCTTTAGCTTGGATGCTAAGAAATTCGCTTCAGGATTTAGTATGACATTCCCCTTTCTATTTCATTCCTACCCCTTACAAATCACTTGGATTATTTTTTCTTATCTCTATATTATCTCTAAACTAAGGAATACTTCTAATAATTAAAAAACTGTGTACCCAGCAGATGGGCCCCAGCTCAAGAACACTCCATCAGCCTGTCATTTCACCTTATGCCATCTTCTTTCAATTACTACATAGTTATGAAAGGTCAAGCTTTTGTTCCCCAGACTACAGTAAAGAAAACAAATGTAGTCTGGCATTGCGATTGTGTCATTAGTGGCTGTATTGTGCAATTTTTTGGAAGGCATCATTTTTGTTTGTTTCAGTTGAACAGGAAAGTTGTCATTTGTGGTCTTGGTAACTTAAACATTGATCAATTCAAACATGTAACAATATTGCTCTTCTGCTGGCAAGCAAACAACACTTAGTAAATGAATTTCAAGCATTTCAGAAAACCTGATTTGTATCTCAAACTGGTTCTAAATTCATGTTAAAAGTTTCAAGTTGAGTTTAGAAATTTTGTTGATATACCATCCACTATTTCTCTGAACAAGAATTTAGTCCATAAACAAGTGATAGAAATCTGTTTTTACTAGGGAAAAAAAAAAAACAAGATAAACATTCCATCTTAGACATTTAAAATTACAAGTGCTAAGCTTTTATATATTTGTGCACCATGAGTGTACCAATGTACTAATAATCAGAAACAGGCCTTAAAGATTCTATAAATTTACACTAAAGTACTACCAGTGTGAAAAATAATATTGAACACTTACATTGCCAGGCATTCTTTTCTACTTGCCAGGCATTCTTTTAAGAGCTTTACTTACATATATATATATATATATATATATATATATATATATATATATATATATATACATACATACATACATATATACATACATACAATAAAACTTTAATATTGATACTGTCATTATAATTTTTTATTTTACATAGAAGGAAATTGAGTGTGGAGAGTTTATTGTTACAGAGTAAGTTTTCAAGTCTGACATCAAACTCAGGCAGTCTGAGTGTTAATCTATATAAAAAAGCAGAAAGTGACTCTGAGTGTTAATCTATATAAGAAAGCAGAAAGTGACTTTGAGACAGACTCAAGTTATAAGGGAAAGGTCTAGGCAATTTCATTTCCAAAAAGGACTCCATTATATTAATATTATATTTTAAATGTATCTAAAATTATGTATCCAATGATAACAATCATGTGATGAGTATTTCCATACTGGTAGTACTAATTGTTAAAGTTATTATGATATGACTTAACTTGCATGATGTCTCTGATACATGCGATATGCTTCTTTCTTATAGGCAGAAAATAATGTGATGGATAATCTTTTTAAAGCCTAAAATTATACTGTAAATATATATGTTCATCCCATCTTTGCCTATTTCTAGTCAATTAACTGTTTACTTACAGTGGCAAACTTTTAATGCCATATCTCAGACCCCTGATATCTCTTTACTCAGTTTTATTTTATTGAAGATTCAGACTTAGTTAATATAGGCTTACATATTAATCTTTCTGAATAGTTTTCCACACAGGATTTGGTCTGTGGTTTATACTAAATGTCACTGTTGACATTTTTGGGCTCATTGTAATAAAGCACGATGTCTATCAATGTTCATGTTTTTTATTACAAATAATCCAAAAAAGAATGAAAATTGAATAACGTTACATTTCTGGAATCATTCTTTAGTTTCATCATCCTTGTATTTTTTATAGATCTGTATGTAATATTTACAGTATGCAAATCTTAATATTATATAAAGTTTAACAGATATAATTAGGTAAAATTCAAATAACAGAATATTTTAAACATAAATTTACTTGCAAATTAAGCTATTTTCATAAAAACAATAATTAAAAATCTCATAATTCAATATAATAGTTATTATAGCTTATAAACTGAAAGACATAATATTGCCACCTTGAATATCAATTTTTTATTCAATAAGTTCGAGAGATACCACTCTAAAGACATGTGCATTGCTTGTCATTTAAAGCATAAAAGAAAGCATAATAATACTAAGAAAGAAGAAATACAAAACATTAGAGGAGCACCTACAAGGTTTATCCAAATTTATGTTGGGAAATCAGGGAAGGCAACTTAAAAGGAATGATGTGTACCTGAGACTCGAAATAGCTAGGCTTTGAACCTACACTCCAAAAGTATACATTATTCCATTTGAGTTAACACAGAATAGTGAAGAAATAGTTAAATGACTTACGCAATATAGAACTGGAATTCTAATTTAATTGTTATAGTTTTCAACTTATTTAGTTTAGAGATATTTAAATCTTAGTTTTAAGGATGCTAATTACTAAAAGCCTAAGATTAGAAAAGCAAAGTTTATGAAAATACTTGCATATAGAGTTCTAGCAAAAAATAAATTTATTCAAACTAAGAAAGCAACCTATAATAGATTATTTTTTCCATTGAAACTGGATGAGAGTTTGTACTCATTAATACTCTGTGCAGAATAAATGTCAGCAATTAAAGAAAAATCACAGAAAAAAAATTATTGATTGGAACCTCAATTGTCACAGAAGATTTCTCTCACCAAAATTTTTAAATTATCTTGTCATAGTCATAGAGGATTCATATGTACTTGGAAATTGTAATTCTGTGATTACATGCAGTTATTTAAATAGAAAACAGATAATATTTTAATTTTAGGACTGTCATCTCTTCAGGAGAATTATGTCCCTAGGGAATCAGGAATAGGAATAATCAACATTAGTTTCATGAAAGAGCACTTATCCACTTTAATTGTACTGTTAGTGGTAAAAATCTTATTATTATTTCTCTTTAAAGCCCTTGCTGCAGCACATCTCCTAATACATAATAGGTGCTCAGTAAAACTAAATAAATTTAGTTTAAATGTTTCTAATGATGCAGTTTTCTCTTTAGGGTATTGGATTTTTGTGCTTCTATACATTGTTATCAGTTTTTGAGGGAAATAAAGGAAGCAACACTTAGAAAACATAAGGCTTTTAAATTCTGTAATGGGATTAACATATTTTCCAATCTGATACAGTCATTTTTCTCTCATTTAACTTTTTCTGCATTTTTGTCTAAGGAATATTAGCAATATATATTTTTTAAGTATTGTATATTTGATAAATACTATAATATATATTTATGCACAGGCACACATACATATGTATGTATGAGTTATAACAGTAATTCTTTTTTCAACATATTAAACCTATAAAGATTATTTTAATAAACCAATTTTATTTCAAATAAATTTTCAGCTTTAATAAGCATCCTTTTAGATATACATGATACAATTAGATATCTTAAGACTGATCATGAGAGGCTGCTTTGTAAGTCTGCTCAACTCTTTTCCTTTCAATTCAATTATCTTCACTTTTTAGTATCTCATTTACAGAAATATTCTTTCATAATGTTGAAGCAAACAAAAAGAAAATGAGAACAGGATGTGAAAAAATGAGTATAGTTAAAAATCAGGAGACTAACAAAAGAGAGTGCTGAAGATGTAAAAACATCATAAACATATACCTTTTTTCTACTACTCATAGTTCTGCACAGTAGAACAAGTCTTTATTAAATACATGCATTTTTTTATAAAGCCATAACTAGAAAGAAAATAGAATAATCTAACTGAGATGACTGAAAACCATTCACTTGTAATTTTATTATTTGGTGAAAGGCACATTCTTTCTGAATTTTTAAGAAATCAATAGCATTTTTAGACTATTAACTTAGTAAATGTCTACACAACTGGAGTAAATATAAATAAATGTTTAGAGTCAGCTTAAAAATATGAAATTGAACTTTCACATATATAAAACAGCAGCACCTCTAATAACTCTAGCACTTTTAAACTCTTTACTTTTAGAAGTGTGTCACAACTGCCACTTAAATAGGTTGGAAAAAGAAATAACATAAAAGAATCTTAATACATTATGTGACAAATACCCTAGCATAAAATATTCCAAATCATAATTTCCAAAATAAAACTTTAGATAGAGGAATAGAGCTCAAGGAAAAAGGCGAATTGAAAAATATTAGAAAAATAAAAGACAAAAAATATTTCATGAAATTAGTGAATACTATTAGAATATTACTATTTAAACTGTAATGAATAGGTCCTACACACAAAATTTGCATCAGCATAAGTTTGTCAGAGAGTTGCAATAAATATAAAAACAGTCTTTCCTTTTTATTTACTTTTCATAATGAAGACTTTAGGGCAAAATAATAGTTGTCATTTTAAAAATGGGTTTTATTATTTGTTATTCCTAATAAAAACATTTATTCTGTACATTTGGAAATATCTGAATAAATAAGAGTTTCAATGTTAGGTGCCTCTACAAAAATATATCTATGATAAATTGGAAGCAACTGCTATGTATTAAATTTTAGCATGTCAATTTACTCAACTATATTTTTGAAACTAAATATATATTTTGAAATGTTTCTACTTAACAAGAGGAAGTTACTATATTGGGAAGAAAAAAGAACAGTTTTCCAAAGGTATATTTAATATGATTCAAATATTATGAAGAAAACATACATGATTTTTCATAGTTTTACACATTTCCACAGATTGGGTAATAGTTGTCTATTGAGAAAAGGTATATATATGTCAGTGATAAATATGAGACATATAAAGATTTAAAGATTTTATAGTGAAAGTTCAATCTAATTACACTAGGAATTTGTAATTCTAACTGTACATGAGACAAAGAATATATATAGAAAATATATTTATGAAAAATAACTTTATCAATTAATATTAAATGTAACCATAAGCAAATTACAAACTATCAAGGCCATCTAAATTCCTTGGTTTGTCTAATACTTCAATAATTAAGACTGTAGGGCAAATTAATAGTTGTCATTTTAAAAATGTGTTTTATTATTTTCCATTTCTAATGTTTTCATTAGGAATGGAAATTCCTGATGTTTGTCTAAACATTCCTTGGTTTGTCCAATAACTAACTTTGATGAATAAGACTTCACATTTGAGAAGTAAGGAGAGAATCTAAGATGGTTTCAATGATTTATGGCCAGGAAAAATTTTCAAGAAAAATTGTGCCTGATTGATTTTATTTCCCATGTATAATTAAGGCAAAAATAATGGTATAGAAGTAAAATAAGATACACTGAAAAAAATCAGTATACAACCTCAGACACGTAGAATGTTATAAATATTTTTTTCTACGTTAATTTCTAAAAGAGAAATACAAGTATAATTCAGAATATCAAGTGACAGATCATATGAGACCTTATCATTTTTTGTGTGTGCATGTGTATGTGTGTTCCACATATTAAAAGTAAGAAAAATTCTAAAATAATTATTTTTCCAACAGATATACTCTAATGTAGCCCAAACTATAAAATACAGAATGACTCACCATAATATGCTAGCTTTTAACATAAAGAGTATTCAGGCAAAATGTCAAATGAATTAGCGTAATAAAAAATATTATCAGCACCTAGACCAATTCTCTGTATCTTATTTTCCTTATGTCCTGATATTGAAAAAAGAAATTTTTATTTTGTGAGCTACAAAGGAGGACATTTTTAGAATTGCTGAAATATTGCTGTGCAGAGAGAACATCAAATCAAACAGAAATAATGTCACTAAAATATGTACCACCTGTGCATCAATATATTGCCCTGGTTTGCATGACTGAATCTTACAAAGCATACTTCAATAACCATGGATTTTTGAATATTAAATCTGTAAGAACTAATTGCAATTTATTGAATATGTAAGTGAAGCAGAACTTCCATAAATCAAGTCCAAGTAGTAGGTAGGTTACAGCATTGTTTCCCTTGTTCTTTTAACCAAATGGTGGTTTCCCCTTTCAATCAGTGAAACTTATAAATAGTCTAGGAACTAGTACAGCAGAAGAATAATGGTTGAAATAACAGATGATCCAGTTTTATGACCCTTAGCACAAAGATTAAACCCTCTATTTCTAGCAATACACAATTTTATGCTATTTCTGGGAGTCTGACCCTGAACTGAACTTCTTCAGACTGTTCTGTTCAATCTGAAATTATAAGCACTAGTGACAGTCTGTAGCATGTAATGAAAAAAAAAAAGGAACGACAGCTGTTTGCTTTCACAACCCTGCCATTCATGTTGAGAGAAGAAAAGCTGTGGGACTGTTGGATCCAGAAGAAAATGAGCTGGGATTTAACATTTGCAAAGAGAAATCCTTTTGTTATGTACTGATTTGAAGTACATCTCTGGTGGTGGAATCAAGGGTCAAATATAGGACAGTTTTCCTTGCAATGCTGAAAGGAACATAACCACTTTTATAGTAGCTGATTGTGTTCTGGTTATTTAGACACCTGATTAAAATGTTCTATATTATTTATCTTTCATAAATCTAATATGATTCAAAATATATAAGAAAACTGCTTGAAAGTGAGCAAACTTATAAAATTACCAATTAGAGATAAGATTGCTTTAAATTTCTTACAGAAATACTTTCTATTTAAATCATTATATTAAAGATTATGCTGAGTTCTTTATATTGGGAATTAAAATATCATGGTTAAAAAATTGATAAGTATGTTTTTAGATGTGCATGTAGTACCTCTTATTCTAATATAAGCAATTTTTCCTAGAAATGTATAATATGTAATAAAATATGACAGATTTAATTAAAACCATCAAAACCATCAAATTTCATAATGACTATTATCATTGAACTTTATAACTTAAATCTATAAAACATGGCACTTAAAATTTTGGAGAAGAGAAATTTGGAATGCTAAAACTACTTCTGCAGTTCTGAGGTTAAAGATAAAAATTTTTTTAAGTTTTCTGGAAAATATAGCACAGTCTCTGGTGCAAATACAGAGACTCCCTCCCATAATTTTTCAAACTCTGAAGTCCTTGATACCTAAGGACTTTGATGTGAAGTGAATTCTTATATGTGAAGGGTCTGAAGGAAACAAAGGGGGACTCCTAAGATAGTGAAATGAATGTTCTGTATTCTTAGGGATGAAAACCCCAAAGTGTCCTGTCTGAAGAATCCTTGTCTATATTTCCATGAACATCTTTGGCACCTTATCAAAAATATGTGTTTTGTAATTATGCTTCTTTTCTAATGACAAATTATTAAAATTAGCTGTTGATTTCTTTATGAATCATAATCATCTTTAAGGGAAACAAATATGTAAACTTTTCTAAATATTTCTAAGGGCGGTAGATGACATCTTATCATGGAATAAACCAGGGATGATGAAATGGAGTTATGTATGTGGCTCATCTATAGCACATTCAGTACATGAGGAGCCAGTAGAAATTCTTAATATTAGACCAATATATGTTAGGCTCTACAACTGGTGCTTAAAATACACATCTTTAGAAAGTTTACAGTCTAAATAGAGCTAGTAAATATAACCTCATAAAAATGAATAATAAAATTAGTAATGTTAAGAAGTAAATCAGTGGTTCATGTGTAATGTGCTATAGAAATTTTGAGTTAGGCAACAATATTTTCTTACTAAAATAATTTGAAAATCTTTATGAAATGACTAGATTTCAACTGCTTCTTATAGGACAGTCAGGAGTTCAAATTTTCCTCATGTGAAACATTTCCAAATAAGTAATTTACAAATAAAACAATCTAGATTATGTGAAGTTCTGAATCTTGAATATAGTAACTGTTAGCTAGGCTATGTCAAAAGCACAGTACAGAAGTTGTCAATAATATTCATAATACACAATAATAGATATTGAAACAGACATAGTTTATCAGCTAATGTACTTTTTATGAAATTATAAAATATTTCAATCAGTGTGAATGGTAACAGTAAACAGAATTAACTGTTACAGGATTAGTAATTTTGTCATATTAGAGCTAAAAACTTGAGGAAAAATCAGTTGAACTTTGACAATTTATGTTAATTGGAATAAATAACCTCCATTGATTAATTATTGTTCTTTTACACTCTCTAAAAGTGAAATGAAGATAAGTATTACATATTACATCTCGGGGTAAAATAAATCACAGGCATCTTTGTATTATTAGAAAAGTTATTATGGATATATGTAATTTGACTTCAGGTTAGATACATGGTCCAGAGTAAGCCAGTTATTCAATTTACAGTGATTGGTCTAAGAGGAGATCACCTTGTCTAAATGTTAGGAAGCCCGTCAGACATGAGCGACAGGGGAACAAAGGAAGTTGCTGGGGCAACGCGAAGTTCAAATGTCCCCAAACGGTAACAAACACAAACAGACCCAATCAGTCCTTTAGTAAAGGTTGTTATGTGAAAGTTACGGAATTATAAGGGTTAAGGATCCTGTAATGCTAATCTGTCAGAAGACATTGCCTCTGTCTTTTGTGTGGATATGTGCACACACACCATATCTGATGAGAGAAAGGGAGAGAGAGGGAGAAGAGATGGGGGAGGGATAGCAAGAGGCAGAGAGAGAGGCAGAGATGGAGAGAGAGCGAAGGAGGGAGAGAGTGAGCAGGAGAGAGATTTGACAAAAAAAGAAATTCTGAGACAAAGGGAGTTTTAAACTTTCTAAATTACTAACTCTAGGCACAACTGGCTCGCACTTGTGTTTTGAATTCCTTAATAAAACTTTTATTTCTCATCTAGAAAGCTACTTTAAAAATTGAGCTTTTATTTTCAAGATTTCAAGACTTCTGCTTTTTCCTTTCCTCTGCTGCTGCCATCAGGTAAGATGGGCGCTTTTAAGTACATCCAGGAGCTATGGAGGAAGAAGCAGTCTGATGTCATGCGCTTCCTTGTCAGAGTGCTCTGCTGGCAGTACCGCCAGCTCTCTGCGCTCCACAGAGCCCTCCGCCCCACCCGGCCCCATAAAGCACGCAGGCAGAATGCAAGGCCATGTCATATAATGGATTCGTGTACGCCGTGGTGGCCCCAAACGTCCTATTCCTAAGGGTACGACCTAAAGCAAGTCTGTTCATCACGGTGTTAACTAGAAAAAATTTGCGAATCTTTCAGTCTGTTGCTGAGGAGCGAGCTGGACACCACTGTGGGGCTCTGAGAGTCCTGAATTCTTACTGGGTTGGTGAATATTCCACATACAAGTTCTTTGAGGTTATTTTCATTTATCCTTATCCATTCCATAATTCGAGCAGACAAAATCCTGACACCTAGTGAATCACCAAACCAGTTCACAAACACAGGGAGATGCGGACATCTGCAGGCCGCAAGAACCTTGGCATCAGAAAGGGCCACAAGTTCAAGCATATTATTGATGGTTCTCACCTTGTAGCTTGGAGAAGGCCAATACTCTCCAGCTACACCGTTACCGCTAATATGTTTGTAAAATTCTTTCCTAATAATCAATTTAAGGCAGTCATAAAAAAAGAAAGACTTCTTTCGTAATATCGTTTCTGTTCTTTAGGCATGTTTACAATCCAGAACACAAGAATCATAATTGGAAATATTTGATTTGTAGATTTAGAAACCCAATCCAAAATTTAAGCCCTCTCACTCTCACACACACACACACACACACACACACACACACACACACACGTGTGTCAACACACACACACAGAATGGAATTAAGTATATGTATATTACTAATATTTTAATCCATTTAAAGATCACAGTTTTTTAACATGGGCTCAACTTTCAAAACATTGGTTTTCAGAGCCCAAGGCGAATTGACATTTTTCCTTCACTTCTGAATGCCAAAGTTTTACTTCCGTAATATTTGCATCCATCTTGCTTCGTTATTTTTTTCTTACACACACAAACACACACATGTCCTGAAGGATTACCAATTCATTTCCAGCAAAGTCAACATTTGGTGATATTACATATATATATATGTGTGTATATATATATATACATATACATACATATATATGTATGTATATGTATATATATGTGTATATGTATATATATATACATACACACATACATACACATATATGTGAAATTCAGAATATAATGCATTTATTTTCACCCTTCTCTTTCAAAAATATCCTAGAGATGACATATCATTTGTAGATATTCTAATTGGTTGCTTAATACGAAGTGCAGATGCAAGTATTTGTAAAATAATACCTTAATAAAGTGTTAAATATCCTTCATGTATATGAAAAAATCTATTAGAAATAACAAGTACAGATATAACAGTTGGTTCAAACAAGGTAAATATCATCCACTATATAATTTAAAAGTGCAGTGAAAATTATCTGGGTTTGTGAATAATGGTTTAACAGACAATTGTTTTTAAATGCTGATGATTTTAATCTGACTCCTATTTAAAATGTTTTAAATAACAATTTACTTATTTAGGCATCAGATAAGCTTTAAAAACTTTTCAGTTGGATAATTACTCAATTATTGTGGAACAAAAGTAAGCATTCATTCATATTAATATTAACAGAGCAACAGGCAGCCAAGAGATTAAAAAAAATGAGTCATGTGCTAAAACAAAAGTTGGCAAATATATGGATTTCTACAATGGAATCTGGAAAGGAAAATCAGTATTAAAATTTTAAGCTACCTATTCTGTGGTCATATACAAAGCAAAAACAATCTGCTCTGCTTTAACCCAGTACTGTGACTTTTTGTTAGTTATCTAAATAAAGGTCACACAATTTTTCTGTTTTTATATAAAATCCAGATAACCAGTTTTAGCTTGTGATCTGGCATTTCATAAAGTAGTAAATGAAGTTACTAAGCAATATATTTTAGTAAAACAGAATTTGTATTTGCCTTCCATAAATAGGCTCTAGTCAAGAATTCAAAAAGCACTCTAAAGTATTTTCAACAGAGATCATTTTAATACAGAGAACTGGTTAAACAGATGTTGGAATACTGAAAAAATAAAACCTTGAGCTAACACAAGAAGTAGCTACCATCCCTGGGATTCAGGAAAGAAATAAGTCAGTTGGGGCTTTTATGCGGGGTTTTGGCAAATTGGTTCTAGGATTAACTAAAGAAGCTGGCTGCTGTAGCAGACTGCAGTTGCCAGAGCAGCAAACCATTGCTAGGGTAATACTGACAGAACAGCTAACACATAAGAAAAAGCAAATTCTTCCCTCTTTCTCTTGCCGTCTACTGTTTCCTTAGTGATTGTGATCTGTAGAACTCAATAGGATTCCAGCCAACATAGGGGAAATGAAATCTGTAGAACCCCAGGTCCAGAATCCTTTACCAAGAAAGATATTTTTGGTGCTAAGAAACAATAGTGTAATTACTGGCAGGAGCCTTTAAGCTGTGTGGAATCTTTAAACAAGAATGTAAAGGAATAAAGATACTTATAAACTTGAAACACTTTTATGGCTAATGTTTTTATTTCTCTCTATTTTGTTATATTAAATTTTATTTAATGTTATTTTCCTGCTTTACAAATTATTTCTGATGATGATTATGATAAGATTAGTTAGGGTTCAATAAGAAAAACAGAACCACTAAGTAATCATGGATGTTAGTTAAACACTGTAAGACTGTTGTTATCTGTGCTTCTGTAGCTGGTGCTTGAGGTCCACAGGGTACCTGTTGAGAAGGAGGGATGAAGGTAAAGTAGGAGAGCAAGGACAAATTTAAACTCACATTCATGATCTCTAGCTCTGGGGCACATCACGCTGGAAACCATGAGTGGACAGAACCCATGTGGGTCCTGCAGAAGGAGCTGTCACTCTCACAGTGATAGGACCAGCAAAGAAGTCAGCAAAGTTCAAGGAGGATCCAAGGCTAGGGGGAGCAGTTTCAATTCTGGCTGTTGCCCCACATTGAATGAGCCAGCAGATAATCGACAGCGTGTGTGATCTACAAAAGCACCTGCTCCAACCTTCCGAGTGAAAAATCAATGACTACGGTTTTACTTCCATCCTCCAAAATCAGGGCAAAAATAGTTATTGTAGTTAATAGCTCACCAAAGAGTTCAAAAGCAGCACAGAAACACAGAAATGGATTCCTTCAGAAGACGTATAAAATACTTTTGGATGTCAAGAGTGTTCTAAGTTGAGAGAGTTCTAAGAGAATATATAGATTTTGACTTAAAAATTATTTATAGTTGTTTTAATAATAGTAGACCTAGAAAATATTTGAGATGTATTTTGATCATTTAGTAGCCTGGTTCAGAGATCAATATAAAAAGCATTCAATACAATTGCAAAAAATAAATATAATCTTATTTGTAACTTCTTTGTACAATATCTATATGGTTTAATATTAAAATAAGATTATATATAGACATATATATTGCTTTTTACTTTAAATGCATTTTTAATTAGGAAAATATATTCTATATACACATCAAGGGAAACACAAATATTTTTATAAAAATGTTCCTCCCTGATGAGAATATGCAGGTGATGTTCCAAGATACAACAAACTTTTTTTAATGTTTGATCTTATTATTTGTTACTTTTAGAAATTTTTTTTAAGTAGTTCTTCAAACTGAGCTTTTTTAGAAAGCCCCAAAAAGGCTATTAAAGAACAATGGAATAACAGTTTTCTGTTAATGCAAGACTTTACATATATCTGTATTTTAAAACATTATGCTCTAGTGACTGCACAGTCACTCTATTATAGATATTTTGCATCTATTTTTTTAAAATCACTCAAATTGACTCTTGTGAAATACATTTACTCTGCAGTTTTCTTCTTTAACATGTATCCTGTATACCATGCCTATTGAACTTCAGAGCAAGCCTTCTGAGAATACAGCATATTCTAAATTGATCGTAGCTATCTTTTGTGTATGTGTGTGTGTGTGTGTGTGTGTGTGTGTGTGCTTCTGTTCTAAAGAATATGATACATTTTCCAGGTTTCCTATCATCTCACTAAAAATTAGTAGAGGGAATGTTAGCAGGCACACAAACTTATAAATGCAGATCTAACCTCATAAAGTAAACATGATTTGCTTATATGTGTTATTTACTCCCATTTGCTTTTAGGTGTTAGCATGCACATGCTCACCAGCGCTATCTTTGCTTCGATGTTTTCTGGAATCTTAGAAAAAATAAAATGATTTATATATAAATCAAGATTATAAAATATTTAAATCAAGTCACCAACTCAGGATAAGGAGGAAATTAAAGTTATTCTAAGAACCTACTCCAAGAATATTTTAGAAAAGAAACTAAAATGAAAGAAAAAGTAGATATTTAATATGTAATTCCACTTAAATATGAAGCTTTCATGTAACAAATATGACAATCTCTATTTATATGGAAGTTTCTCCCTCTTACTCTTAAGGCAATTAGATGTGAAGATATTACTTGCAGTAATATCCTTGAGTAAGTAACACTAGAATTATTTTCAATATGCTTTTAGGAGCAAGCAGAAAAGGGAACAGATCAGAAAGCAGCAGAAGAGACTAGCTACAGAATGTTTGCCCAACTCCAACCTCTGGCTTATTATTTTATTATTTATTTATTTACTTATTTACTTATTTTAATTTTTTTCTTTTTGACATATAACATTGTATTAGCATAACTCAATATATAGTTTATATATGTGATATAATACATATATTGTTTATTTTAATATATTATATGTTATATAGGATATAGTGCATATTACATCATCATAATCTAATTAGATATTTTATATATTATAGAATTATGATTATATAATAAAATATTCTACATATTATATATGTCGATATATAGAGATAGATAATAGTTTGATTTGACATATGTATTGCAAAATGATTACCACAATTGTTTGGTTAACTCATAACCTCGCAATTTTTTTTCTGTAATGAGAACTTTTGAGATTTACTCTCAGCAACTTTCAAATAATAACATTGTTAAATATAGTTACCCTGCTGTACATTATATCCCTAGAACTAAGTTATCTTATAACCGTTTGTACCATTGGACCTCCTTTATCCTTTTCACCCACTGCTCACCCCCTTGTCTCTATTAACTATCAATCTGTTCTCTGTCTTCATGAGTTTCAGTGTTTTATATTCCACATATAAGTGAGATCATACAGTATTTGTCTTTTTCAGACTCACTCATTTCACTTAGTATAATGCCCTCTAGGTCCACCTTTGTTTTTAGAACAGGCAGGACATCCTTTTTTTATGACTTAATAATATTTCATATATATACATATATATTTCATATTATATACATAATATTTCATATATATATATGAATATATACAATATAATATATTTATAATATATAATATATACAATATAAATATATAATATATACAATATAAATATATTATATAATATATATTTGTATATATATTATATATAATATATATAATATAATTATATATACATATATTTATATATATATATATGAAATATATTCCATGTTTTTTTTATTCATTCTTCCTTCCACAAATACTTAAATTGTGTCCATGTCTTGCAATGACTATGGGGTTGCAGATAGCTCTTTAAGATAGTGATTTTGTTTTCTATGAGTATATATAGCCAGAAGTAGAATTACTGGATCATATAGTAGTTCTATTTTAATTATATGAGGAATCTCCATACTGTTTTTCATAGTGGCTGCTCCAATTTACATTTCCACCAACAGTGAACCAGAGTTCTCTTTTCTCACATCTTTGCCAACTATTTGTTACCTCTTGTCTTTTTGATAACAGCTATTCTAACAGGTGTGGAATTATATCTCATTGTAGTTTTATTTTCATTTCCCTGATGATTAGTGATGTACACTTGGCCCTTACATGTATTCTTTGGAAAAATGTCTGTTCAGTTTCTCTGCCCATTTTTAAATTGGATTGTTTGGCATCTTCTTGTTGTTGTTGTTGTTTTTGCTATTGAGTTGTATGAGTTCTTTATATATTTTTGGTTTTAATCCCTTATCAGGTATATGATGTGCAAATATTTTCTCCTATTTGGTAGGTTGCTTTTTCATTTTGTTGATGATTGCTTTTGCTGTGCAGAAGCTTTTAAGTTTGAAGTAGTCCCACTTGCTTATTGTTGTTGTTGTTGCCTTTGTTTTGGAGTGATGTGAGTACCTTGTTAGGAGCATAAAGTTGGATCCTATGCTTTTTATCAGCCACTCTATCTCTTTTGATTGGAGAATTTAGTCCACTTACATTTAAAGTAATTATCGATAGGTATTGACTTACTATTATCATTCTGTTCATTGTTTTCTAGCAATAGAATTGTAATTACTTTGTTCCTTTCTCCTTTCTCTTGTCTCTTTTTTGTAATTTGACAGTTTTCTGTAATGGTATGCTTATATTCCTTTCTTTTCTTTCCAACATTTCATTATGCCCCCTGCATGGATAAACTAATGGAAAGTATGGCAGATGCTTCTACTTGGAGTCATGTGGCACATTTGTGAAGTCAGGTAGGTCAGTAAAATAGCAATCTTATATAATGCAAAGTCTAAGGAGGCAAAGGAAACATTATAGTAAAAGGTACTAGAGATTAGGCCATTGGATAACCATTTGGCAAAGCCTAACAGGAGGATTTCTGTGGCAATGGATACATCATAACAGAGCAAATACAGTAATGGAAGAGCTTTGGCTTTACTTTGTGCTGCATATACTTGGGATAAATTCTAAACTCTATATATTTTAGTTATCTAGTACTTTGAGCCATTTATATAAACTCTGTGTCTCAGCAGCTTTAGTTAATAATGGTAGTGGTGGTGATAACAATGACAGAAAGAGCTAGGCCCTCAGTATAAGAGAGTTGATTTCAAGGAAAAGACTGTTTCCTAGGAAGAAAGTTTTAAATTCAGAAATAAAGTGTAGTCATGAAGAGACTGAGGTCTCCAGGAATCTTACCAGAGGAAAACCATGCAGGCATTTAATTGCATAGACTAAAGATTTACTCTCAGAAATAAGGGGGATGAGAACTATGTCTCAGAAATAAGACCAAATCAAACTTCCTAGAAATGGACCACACATTAAGGCTGAACTAACAGTATATTAACTAACTCCTGCTGTAAGACTTATTTAGTTTACTTTACTAAAATCCAACATCAACTAATAGCTTTGAATCACATTAACCAATAGCTAATGAAGTTAAATATAATCAGCATGATTGTGCACATTCTTCCAGAGATGTGCATCAAAATTACTGGCATATACCCTGCATGAAATAAATGAGTGATATACATAATAAATGATACCCAAATTTCTAAGTGGTAGGTTCTAGAGCTGATCTACATTGCCATTTGAAATTAGGGATGAAAGTTTTTAATTTTTTCTTTATATTTAAACATTAAATATTGTCTATAGTTGCTCAGTTGAATGTTAAACCTATTAGTTCAAAATCTACCTAATAGCATTTCAAAACTACATGAATTTTATTTGTGGGGAGGTGGAGAATGAGGGGGAAGATTTCCATTACTAAAAATATAAAAGTAAATTGCTAGTATGGAAACAGCATTCCTTGAAGTATTAATATTTTCTAGAAACAAATGAATATTAAAAGATTTATACAAAATTGTTTAAAAAATACTGCTAAGAAAAACTTGAATAAGTTATGTATATTCGATAATAATAAAGCATCAATGCCAATTGTCTGATTTTAATCATTGTATTGTGGCTATCTATAAAAATATTCTTATTTTTAGGAAATACACTCTGAAGTATTAAGGAATAAAAGGCATGATGTCTGTAATTTACTCCCAAGCTGTACAGAAAATATTAGTTGGGGGGACAGGGAAAAATAATAAATAATAAAGCAAATATTAAATATATTAAAATTTTAATGCATCTAGAACCTAGATGAAGGATACAATAGTACTATTTGTACTACATTTATAGCTTCTTTGTTCAGATACTATTTCAAAATAAAGTTAAAAAATACTACTCAACATTAATCTTAGAACATTATGCTGACTTTATTTTTCCATTTTCATGGTATGAAAACAAATACAAGACTCAAAGAGTGCAATATCAGCCAGTATATTAATTATTAATGGCATGTTTACTTTACTGTAGAAAACATTAGACTATTTTCTAATATTCTAATGACATGTGCGATATGTGAGTTAAAGTTATTTTTGAATCCTCATCAACTTGGTATTTGACTTTAATTGATTTTCCCCTATTAATGATATCTATATTAGATGTCAGCAAAAGAACTTGCTAATTTAAAAGAAAGAAAATTAATGATTTCTCATATATTTTCCTCATTAAATTCACATTATTGGAGTAATGCTTGTTTTAAATGGGCATAATTATTAATAGGAAAAGATGCACACGTTAATTTTAAACCCTAATGGCTCTGGTAATTTTTACTTTCCTAGAGATAATTTAGGCACACTTGCATGAATTTCAATTTTCATTTAGCTAAACTTATTAATGATGCTATGGCAAACACAAGACAATGTAAAGCAAAGGTCATTGGAAGGAGACATATATATATATAATTTTTTAAATTTCTGTGCTCTTATGACATTATCATGTGTGACATGCTGCTATTTAATACTACCTGAATTAAAATACATCTTAACAATGCAATGTCCTTAATGAAATGGCTAGCCACAGAATGACTTTCTCAGTATAGTTTTATGTAGAAAGCCCTTCTTTTTTTTCTCTACACCTTCTTTTTCTCATTCCTTTAAACTCTCAGTATTTAAATTAGATCTATTTAAGTATTTTTGTTTCTGTAAAAGAAATAAAATAATATAAAATGAATCAAAATATTAAATAGATTTATTACTTTATTTTTTTTAGTACCTATTTAAACATCAGCACTGTTCAGTCTGTCTTCAGTCCCATTACTCCATTGAAACATTAAGTAATGAAATCAAAAAACTTTTTTTGTTCCATTCATTTTGATCTCTCAAATTTTTCAAGGTGAGCTAATAAAAAAAAAAGAGTTTCACAGTCAGAGACACCATTGTTTGAGTGCTGGCCCTGGACTTGCCATATAAAAAAACTTGATAATTTTGAAACATCTCTGTGTGTAAGTTTCTACTTTAAAGATATGGATGTAATACCCAGCTTTTAGAATTTTTGGAAGGAGTTAAAGAAATAATGTATGCCAAACTAATAATGAATACCTAAAACATATTAAGCTTCCTTCCCCCTGCCCCAATTAGTGTTATTAAAAAACAAAAAGAAAGCATTAGGCAAAAGTGGCTGTAAGGGTTTGGAAGATGATATTACCTAGACAGTTTCACTGGAAATGCAAAGCTTTAGTTATTAAAAAGATGGGCTTTGGTTAAGCTAAGATGAAAAAAGAATATATTCTATGCATAGATGAACAAGTCATATTTCTGAAATAGTGAATAGACCAATTCAGCTGAAGCAGAGTTTCAGGGAAAAAAAATTGGGGGCTGATTTAGAAAGATTTAAATCTTTAAATGCTGTATCAAGAAATTTAAACTTTGGGGGGGAAAAGAAAGCTATTGAAGATTCCTTTTTGTCAGAAGGGTGACTTTATCAAAAGCCATAATTAATATAGATTGGTTTAGAGAAGCATTGATTGAGCAGTATAATTTGAAGATTGGAAAAGAGTACTCAAAAGGAAACCAGTTAATGGTTTATAAGAGTTTATGAGTTTATAAGAGTTTGCCTTCAGTATTTGCTGTAAGAAGCAACAATAAAGAATAATAAAATGTTCCATAAAACAAATTGATAAAATTATTATTTGGCTTTTTTTTTGCATTACAGAAAAGGACATTTCATAGACAATTTGTAATATTTTCATCTTGAGTGATTAGGAGGAAAAATATTGTCAAAGACAGAATTATAGGAATCATGGTAGTAGAGAAAGGTACTTTGGTTAGATGAAATATTGGTTTTAAAGACTCAGATTGGGTCAAAATAATGACAGAAAAATTCTCTGGAGACAGTTTTGCCACATGAGCCTGTAGCCTGAAAGAAATGGCAAGACAAAAATCTGGATATAGGTGTTTATTTATATGGCAGTGACTGAATCTTAAAAGGTCATTGCTTACCCACAGTTGATAACTAGAGCAACCAGGAAGTGTAGAAATTGAGACAGCTCAGGTAATCTGGATAATACAGTGTGACAAGAACCAGAGTAAGAAAGAATTGCAGGATGGAAGCTGGGGAATATGATCATGGTTACTTTCACTGAGTCTCCAGAATATTTGAAACACAAAGCCTAACACACAGTATCTCATTTAACACATTCAGCACTCCTGTGAGAAAATATTTGCATGCAGCCACATTTCCTGTGAGATTTTCTTCCAGTTGCTCAAGAATTTAGCCTACACCCCAAACTGAAGGCAAACAGTGTTAACTTCTCCCCACCTGAAGTATAAAGTGTCACCATCAGCTGGAATAAGTCACATCCCAGCAGCATTATTGAAAGTCACCATTTAGAAATCTAGTCCATTCTACTTGGTCCAAGCAAATCAATATAAAAAGAGGATTATGAATGTAGGATGTCATTGGCCTTTTGGTAAATGCAGTGGTTATTAGTTATTACCTTGCCTCCAAAAGCCAAGGAAAATGGGCTTCAAGATAAGTCATAGAGACAAGGGGTGCCTTAAAAAAACAGAGAATAGCATTTTGCTCCCTGTTAGGTATCTTTTTGAGTGTTTCTAACTGATGATGTATTCCTGTGCTAACTGATCAAGGGAAATGGGAAATAGATAATGAATTGCTTCCTGAGGGACTGCCAAGAATGGAGAAAACTAGGGTCTCCTTTATAGGTTCTGGTTCCTAAAGGATGAAGAAAATAAAAACTGAGAGCTAATGCAATCTGTCTCTGGACAAGGAGGCTAGATACATTTGAGGATCCAGCTTTGGTGGGGCACCCACAGCATTGGAACAAAGAGCACATACCAGAGAGAGATGTGACTATTATCGGATGAGGTCTGTGGGGAGATATGGAGGGGTAGATAGCACTGCCTAGGAAAGATGCAGGGAAGTGACTCTCCCACAGACTTAGTAAAGCTTGTTCAAACTGTTGCCTGCTTCGGTTTAGTTGATAGCCACAATTATATAACACTTTAGTAATTTCAAGTCACCATTTAATACATTAATTCTACTAAGTTAATGTTCTAGAACTCTAAATATTTACTCTTTATATTAGTTTGAATTCCATATCTAAAAAAACTAACAATTTTTAAAATTTGACTGTCTATTTTAAGGTGGCTTAGATGCAGAGATAGCAATAAATAGTTTAAATGCCAAAGGCCTAACAGCCTGACTTCTAACACTTACTGGCACCAAATATTTCTCTCAGCCACCATGGCCTTCATGATTCCTTAGTTTGACTGCCCTTTAGACAGGCCTCCTCTTGCCTCCAGGCCTCTGATTTTCTTCTGACATAAGTCCTCACAGAATTCAGATGTTCTAACCACAGATGTCTCTCCCTTCCCTGTTCTTAAGAGTTATAATTGTAAATTGGTTTTCTTACCTTTTGAGGTGCAAACTTTTTTAAAGGCCTCTTGCCTGGTACTGTCTTTCTCAAAGACCTGGAGCCATCCCATTGAAATGTAATTCTCAAGGAAGACAGTATCCCTGTTACTCAGTTTCTACTGGAGAGTAAGAGTCTAACTTCAGTAGGTGCCACCTTCAAGTTGTAAAACTGCTCCATGATATGAAAATATAAGAAAGTTTATTTATTTTTTTTTAGAGTAAGGTCACATACCCAACACAGATGCCCTATATTCATCACAGCACCTTCCTCCCCACCCCTGATCAACCATCCAAGTGCTTAAAAAACTATTGAGCTCTTTGTTTCAGCAGAGTTGATTTCAGACTGATTCTGGTCTCTCTCTTAATTATAGTAGTCTTGAATAAAATCTTCTTTATCTGTTTAACTTTGGCTGTGCAATTTTTGCTTTGACATTGCTATTTCCTTCTCTCTACTATTCTCTAAATTCTGAAGCAAAAAGAACATTAGCACCTATCTATATGTAAAGAATAAGTTCAGTCTCTCCCAGACTGATTCCAATAAAATCTTTTTAAAAATGTAAACAGTTGGAGATGCCTATTCTACCATTAATATTAGTAATGTGGTATTAATATTAATAATGTAAATTAAAAAAAAGACATTTTTGAAGGGAAGGAAGCTACTAGCCATTATAATCTACTAAATGCTTAATACTGAATACTTTATTCCAATAGTACCATGAGTAGTCTCTTTCCCACAGCACATAATAGAAGTACTGATTTGACCATTTATACAGAAGCCTAAATATACACTCACTAAATATAGACTCTCTCCCTTTTGGGAGTGCACCAGGAATTATGGCATTACTAGAAAGCTATTTTTTCTTCCCTCCCTCCATTCTTCTCTCCCATCCTCCCCAACCCTTCATTCTTTCCTTTCTTCTTATCTTCCAACTGACCTCACTCTCTTTTTTTCTTGCCATGGAGATTTCAAATATTTGGTCAAGTCTTTTGCCAGAACTGTAAATTTCCAACTTTTCATTTCATTGCCCTGACAAATCTGAGCTAATTTCTCCAGTTCCTCAATTTTCCAACTATGATTCATTATTCTAATGTGAGACAGCATCTTTGAGAGGAGCCCCTTGTCCTTCTTCTAGGAATTGAGGAAAATAGAAATAAGGATTGAGCATATTTGGTAAGTTCATACAAGAGCAATGTAGAATTTATAACATATTGATTAATCACTTAATAAGTTCTAGGCAGTATTTTAAATGTGTTATACAAATTATCTTCCTAAATTCCCACAGCCAACCCATAGAACAATAACTATTATTAAGCCCATTTTATAGATGGGACTGCTGAGGCACAAAGAGGTCACAAAATTGACAGTGACTCTGGATTCAAAAATAGGCCATTTGATTCCTGTGTAGAAGGTCATTATAATACTGTGCTTATGCCTGGAAGTTCATGAATATAATTATAACAGACTGAATTCTGGGTAAGCACACATGCACTAGGTAAAGAATTATATAGGGGCCAAGTGTCAATCAAAATGGCCTCACTTGCCAATCACCTAAGAACACCTTTGGAACCACCCATCACAGCCTTAAATATAATGCAGAACTCTTCCTCCCTGGGGTTTACAAGTCTTCATTTTCCCTGGCTGTAACCCATTCCCCTCCAGGGGTATGTAACCTTGTTTCCTTGTGGTTAGTCAGTTTTAGGCTTGCCCATCTTCTACCATGTAAGATGCTTTTAATAAACAAATATTTCTCATATTCACTGAGTTGAAATTTATTTTCTCATCAGTGATAAGAACCTAGAGGTACGTGTATTACTTGAACCCTGATTGCTGCAACAGTAACACTATTGTTACCATTGAGGCTGATTTGAACTTCATTGTCGCCCCAATGGCATGAGGGGGGAGGAATATCAGCACAGAAGTGTAGTTAGCATTTTCCCTCGGTTCTTCCGCATTGATGCAGTGAAGAATCACAGGTCAGTGAGATTTAGAAAAGATTTATTAAAAGATATTTTAGAAAGCCAAAACATGCCCCAAGGAGGCACATGATTTTAGTGAAGAGCTGTAACAGAGTGCTGTTAACAACAATAACCACCAACAACCACAAAGACTCCAGAAGTGGGAATGTCTGCATCATATTTGGGCTGTTCTTAGGTGACTGGCAACTGAGGTCATTTTGATTGACACTTGGCTGCTCTTTAACACTTTGCCTAGTGTTCATGTGCATACCCAGAATTCTACTACCACTGGGGTGTTCTTTGGGCGGTCTCTAGGCTGGGCCCCTATACCTTTGTTTTCCTGTCGTTCATGCCTGACTAGCTACCTAGCAGTATCAAAATGTCATATCCTCTGCCTTTTATTTTCTGAAACATTTTATATAGAACGCTTTCCTGCCCTATATTTGAAGTCAGTCACTTAGAAAGTAACAAAGACGAAGTATTCTTCTGTGATCTGGAACATATACAACTACATGTTCTCACACCTTTGTGGAAACAAAACCTCCCTCTCTTCAAATTCATTTCACATAATGCTGCTACTAACAATCAGATAAAAGAGGTCCAAGTAAGGATCTGTTTTGGTTTGTTCATTTTTTTTTTGTCTGAAAGTCTGCCTTTTGTTCAATTCTTCCCTTGTTATTAGAGGACATAGTCTAAAAATCTTGATGAGTAAAGTATGCTACTTTTTTTAAGAAACTTATACAATCCCTTATGTATTATTTCATTAGTGCTTTAAAGACAATATTTATAACACTGTGTGCAGTTAAAATATCCAATAAATTCCTATAATATTGAGTTTGTTTGTATTCTTCTGATGAGGCCTTAAAATTTTTACATACTATAAACATTATTTCCAGAGACAGATTATTTTGTTTCTAAGGGTACACTCTACTAAAAAGAAGAAGAAGAAAATAGTTTATATGTAATAAAAATAATTCAAACATTACCCAAACAAACAAATGTCAACAACAATAAAAAAGCTACAAGGAAAACTAACAAAATGAATATATAATTAAGAAGGAAGCAGAAGAGAAACTTCACACTCAAATGGGCTCAGAGGTCACCATCAGATAAAGCTTACATATTAGATTTTAATTTTCAAACCAGAAAAAAACAAAACTTATTCAACAGTAGTCTGTAGGTTACATTTTCTTTTTCTTTAGTCAAAATTTTCAAAGTTGATAACATTAATTATTTTACATTTATTCAACCTTTGTTTCCATAAACTTTGGTACTTGGTTAATTCTTATTCAATATTTTTACAAGTTAGAATGCTTGTGCATGCTGTTCTTTTCCTTCTACACACCAATTTATAATATTAAAAATAATTGTCAAACCAGAGGCATCACCTCTTGTTTCCTCCAGCAGCTGACAAAACATGTTTTCACCAGTAATTTAACAAGGCTAACACCTGACACATAGATTTTTGTACAGAGATAACAGAAAAAGCTATTTTTATTGACAATATTTTCACAGAATTACATAGAAAACAAACCTAAAAAAAATCACAAGTGTACATTACTGGATGACTAAAATTTACTTTTAGACATGTCTGTAATACAGTATCTGACTAATGTGGGCTATTAACAAATGATTGTATATTATCCTAGATAAATCCTAGTGATGATTTGTTGGGTAAAACTAAAATGAGATATAGAGTCAAACACCAAGTATATAGCATATTCAAAATAGGTAAAGCTTAAAACTAATTTCAAATTTATACTCTCTCTCTACTGGTTTAAGATCTTGAGCAAATTAGCTTATCTTCTTATTCATTTGTACAATTAAGATGCTACTACCCCCTACATCAGTATTGCTCTGAATGTTATCTAAAAATTGTGCAAAAACATTTAGCACAATATTTGATACACAAAAGAATAATAAACATTAGCTATAATTAATATGATTATTTTTTTACCATTATCATTATAATCCTAAACCTAGGACCTAAATGTCTATAACCTTGGAAACTTGTTAATATTCTCAATGATTTTTTTCTCTAGTACATTGACTCTATTCTTTTCCTTCTATTCTCCTAGTGTTCCAACCACATATACACATACTTATGAACACATGCACACACTTCATGCACATTATGACACATAATTGAACTGGAATCTCAAATTTACCTTCAAATTCAACCACTTATCTTGGAAACATCTCAGGGGATCATAGAGCTATATTACACATGATAATCAATATTGAGTCCCTTAAATTCATATTAGCTTGAAAGCTAAAATATCAAGGAGCAACAGCATTTTTGCTTCCATATTGTATAGTATGACCCCTTAAAAACTCTGATGCAGGTAACAACTATAACTCAGGATAAAATAGAAATAAACAACAACAACAAAAGAAATGAAAAACAACAAAAGCAACAACAAAAGGCTCTGGAGAGTGAACAAATCAAGACAGATTTTGGAGCATGGTCCCAAACTTGGAAAAAAGGCTCAGCAGATGTTGAATTTTCAGTTTTGTGAGGATTGGCCAAAATAATCCTTAGAGTCCAAAAAACGATAACTAGAACTAAGAATTGAATGTTAACTATGATTTTTTAAAAATTAATTTACTTTTTTTGGTGATGTTGGTTAATGAAATCCAGTTTCAGATGTTCAGTTTAACAGTAAGGCATATATACATTGCATTGTGTGTTCCCCTCCCATGTTAGATTTTTTTCTCTCACCACATATTTGTCCACTTTTACCCATCTACCTCCTTCCTTCCCTCCAACCCCATACGCTCTGGTAACCACTAGTCTATTGTCCATGTCCATGAGTCTCTGTTTGTTTGTCCTGTTCCCTTGTTGCTTTTAGGTTTATATCCCACATATAAGTGATATCATGTGGTTTTCAACTTTATCTGACTGGCTTATTTCGCTTAGCATGATAATCTCGAGGTCCATCCATGTTGATGCAAATAGCAGTATTTCATCTCTTCTTATAGCTGAGTAATATTCTATTGTATATATGTACTATCGCTTCTTTAACAAATCATCTATCATAAAATACTTTATTTGCTTCCATGTTCTGGCCATTGTGAATAATGCTGCTATGAACATCGGTGTGCAAATATCTTTTCGAATATAAGTTTTCAAGTCTTTGGGGTAAATACCCAGTAGAGAGATTGCTGGATCACATGGTAGATTAATTCTCAGTTTTATGAATAACCTCCATACTGTTTTCCATAGTATTTGTACCAATTTGTAGTCCCACCAGCAGTGTATTAGGGTTCTTTTTTTCTCTGCATCCTCTCCAACATTTGTTATTACTTGTCCTGTTGATAACAGCTATTCTAACAGATGTAAGATGGTATCTCATTGTGGTTTTGATTTGTATTTCTCTAATAGCTAGCAATGTTGAGCATCTTTTCATATGTTGGCTATTTGTATGTCTTCTTGGGAAAAGTGTTTGTTCATAACCTCTTCCCATTTTTTGATTGGATTGTTTGTTTGTTTGTTTTGTTATTGAGTTGTATGAGTTCTTCGTATATTTTGGTTATTAGGCCCTTAACAGAGGCATAGCTTGCAAAGTATTTTCTCATTTGGATGGTTGTCTCTTTACCTTGTTGACAGTTTCTTTTGCTGTGCATAAGCTTTTGAATTTGATGTAGTCCCATTCATTTATTTTAGCTCTTACTTCCCTTCTTTTGAGGTCAAATTCATAAAATCCTCTTTAAGTCCAAGATTCTTGAGTGTAGTTTCTATGCTTTCTTCTATGCATTTTATTGTTTCAAGTCTTATATTCAATTCCTTAACGCATTTTGAGTTAATTTTTGTGTGTAGTGATAGACAATAGTTTAGTTTCATTCTTCTTCAAATGGCTTTTTAGTTTTCTCAGCAACATTTATTGAACAAGTTTTCCTTTCTCCACTGTATGTCTTTCGCTTTTTTATAAAAATTTATTTGCCCATATAAACATAGGTTTATTTCTGGACCTTTCAATTCTGTTCCATTGGTCTGTGTGTCTGTTTTGCTGTCAATACAAGCCATTTTGATTACTGTCATTTTGTAATATAATTTGAAATTGGGCAGAGTGATGCCTCCAGCTCTTTCTTTTTCCTCCAGATGCCTTTGGCAATTTGGGGTCTCTGTGCTTCCATACAAATCTGATAAATTTTTGTTCTGTTTCTTTAAAAAATGCTGATGGGCTTTTGATGGGAGTTGCATTAAATCTGTATAATGCTTTAGATAATGTCATTTTAACTATGTCAATTCTTCCAATCCAAGAACACAGAATATCTTTCCATTTCTTTGTTTCTTCTTCAATTTTCTTTTAATAGGGTCTTATAGTTTTTATTACATAGGTCCTTCACATATTTTGTTAGATTTATTTCTAGATATTTGATTCTTTTTGTTGCAATTGCAAAAGAAATTATTTTTTCCACTTCTTTTTCTGACACTTTATTATTAAAGTACAAGAATGCAATGAATTTTTGAACATTGATTTTGTATTCAGAAACTTTACTGTATTTGCTTATTGTTTCTAGTAGTGTTCTTGCAGAGTCTTTAGGATTTTCTATATAGAGAATCATGTCATCTACAATTAGTGACAGTTTGACTTTGTTTTCTATTTGGATGCCTTTTATATCTTTCTCTTGCATGACTGCACTCATTAGAACCTCCAATGTTATATTGAATAACAGCGTCAATAGTGGACAGTCTTGCTTTGTTTCTAATCTTAGAGGAAAGATTTTTAGTTTTTCACCATTCAGTATACTGTTGGTTGAGTGTTTGCCATATATGGCCTTTATTAAGGTACTTTCCTTCTATACTGATTTTATTAAGTGTTTTAATCATAAAAGATGCTGTATCTTGTCAAAGGCTTTTTCTGTATCTATTAATATGATCATATATTCTTATTTTTTAAATTTGTTTATGTGGTGTATCACATTAATTGATTTGTATATGTTGAACCATCTCTGTGCCCCTGGGATGAAGCTTACTTAATTATAATGTATAATCTTTTTAATATGTTGCTATATTCACTAGTATCTTATTTAGGGATTTTTGCATCTATGTTCATGAGAGACATTGGTCTGTAGTTTTCTATTTTTATGTTATCTTTACCAGGTTTTGGTATCAGAGGAATACTGGCCTCATAAAATGAGTCAGGAAGTATTGCCTCCTCACTGACTTTTTGGAAGAGTTTGAAGAAAATAGGTGTTCAATCTTCTTTGAATGTTTGGTAGAATTCACTGGTGAAGCCATCTGGTCCTAGACTTTTACTTTTTGGTAAATTTTTGATGACTGCTTTAATTTCCGTACTGTGAATCTGTCTATTAGCTTTTCTAGTTCTTGATTCAGTCTAGAAAGGTTGTATCTTTCTAAGTACTGGTCCATATCTTCTAGGTTACTAAATTTTGTGTTATTTACTTTTTTATAATATTCTTGTATGATTTTTTGTATTTCTGTAATGTCTGTTGTAATTTCCCCTCTTTTATTCCTCATTATTTTTTATTTGTGTCCTTTCTCTTTTTCCTTTAATGAGTCTAGCCAGGAGTTTGTCAATTTTATTAACCTTCCCAAAGAACCAGCTCTTTGTTGCATTTATTTTTTCTATTTTTTGTTTGTTTGTTTGTTTGTTTTATTTCATTTATTTCTGCTCTAATTTTTATGATTTTTTTCCCTTCTGCTGACTTTAGGCTTCATTTGTTCTTCCTTTTCTAGTTTTTTAAAGATGAAACATTAAATTGTTTATTTGGGATCATTCTTGCTTTTTAAGATAAGCCTTTAACGATATGAACTTTCCTCTTATTACTGCTTTTGCTGTGTCCCCAAAGTTTTGATATATTGTATTATCATTATCATTTGTTTCTATGTATTTCTTGATCTCTCTTATTTCTTCTCCGACCCAGTCATTCTTCAGTAGTATGTTGTTTAATCTCCATACATTTGTAGTTCTTTCCTCTTTCTTTTTACTGTTGTTGTCCAACTTCAAAGCATTATGATCAGATATATGATTGGTATGGTTTCATCCTTCTTATATTTGCTGAAGCTATCTCTGTGTCCCAGTATGTTCCATGTGCACTAGAGAAGAATGTATAAACAGCTATTTTGGGATGGAAGGCTCTGTAAATGTCAATTATGTCCAGTTAGTCTAATGTGTTATTTAAGGATGTTATTTCCTTATTTATTTTCTGTTTGGACAATCTGTCTATATTCAACAGTGATAATGTTTTGGTCTGTTCCTTCCTCCAGTTCTGTTAGTAATTGCTTTACATATTTCAAGGGTTCCTGATTGGGAGCATAGATATTAATAAGTGTTATGTCTTCTTGGTGCTTGATTCCCTTTATCATTATAAAGTATTCCTCAGTATCTTTCTTTACTTTTTTTATTTTGAAGTCTATTTCGTCTGATATTAGTACTGCTACTTCCGTTTTTCTCTGAATGACATTCACTTGAAATATCGTTTTCCATGCTTTCACTTTGAGTCTATATTTGTCTTTGGAACTGAAATGTGTCTTCCTGAAGCAGCATATGGTTGGGTTTTATTTTTTTATCTAATCTGCTTTTTTATTGGTGAGTTTAGTTCATTTACATTTAGGGTGATTATTGAAATATGAGGTCTTCTTTTAGCCATTTTATCTTTTGCTTTCTGGTAACTCAGTGTTTCCATTGCTTCTTCGTCCTTGTGGGTCTGTTTTTTTGTTGTTTGTTTGCTTGTTTTGTTTTGTTTTAGAGGTTGTGTTGTGTGGGTTTTCCCTCTAGTACTCTGAGATGAATGTGATGTGTCAACTTAATTAGATTATGGTGTGCCCAGATATTAGACTAAAGTTTATTTCTGGGTGTGTCAGTGAGAATGTTTTCAGATGAGACTCACATTTGAATCTGGAGACTGAATAAAGCAGAATGCCCTCCCCAATGTTGGTGGGTATCATCTTATCTATTAAGGGGCTAAACGTAACAAAAAGATGAAAGAAAAGAGAATTACTTCTCTCTGCCTGACCACATAACCTGGTACATCAGTCTTCTGTCTATGGGCTGGGACTTTCACCATCAGTGTTTCTGATTCTCAGTCCCTTATACTTGAACTAGAACTGTGCCACCAGCTTTCCTGGTTTCCAACTTAGAGATGACAGACTGAGGAAATCCTCAGCTATGCAATTGTTTGAGTCAATATTTTTGTAATACAACTCTGTATATAGAGATATATATCCTGGTGTATCTGTTTCTGTGGAGAACTCTTATATACTAGCATTGTTCAGGTAAAAAGTCCCTTGTATTTTATATACTAACAACAAACAACTAGTAAAATATAAAAACTCATTTGCAATAGTGTAAAAAAACCCCTAAAATTTAGAAAAAGATTTATAAGACATCTACAAAATCTAGAAAACATTGCTAAAATAAATTAAAGACTTAAATAAGTGAAGAAAGATACTATGTTCATTAAGTAGAAAGCTAAATATTGTTTAAATATTAATTCTCTTATAACAGATCTATAGACTGTAAGCAATCACCACTAAAATTCCAACAAGCTTTATAGAAGAAATGATAAGCTTATTATAACATTTATGCTGAGATATGAAAGACCCAGAAAAGCCAAACAACTTTATAAAATAAAATAAAGTTTAATGACTTACACTAATTAATTTAAAAGCATAATATAAGGCTATAATAATCAAAGCTCTGTGGTATTAGCATAATAAAGGACAACTCAACTGAACAATATCTAATACAAAAATAGATGTAAAAATATATAGTCAAAAGATTTTCAAGCAAGATTTCAAAGCAACCTTTTTTAGGATATTATTTCAAGAAATTCTGATGGAACAACCAGATATCTGTATATATAAAAAAATCAATTCTAACTTTACAACATACACAAAATTCACTCAAGGAAGAGAATAAACCCAATGTAAAAATTAAAACTGTAAAACTTTGAGAAGAAAACTGAAAAATTCCACAGCCATGAAGTAGGGAAAGATTTATTTGATAGGAACCATAAAATAAAATATTGAAAAATTGGTCTTTATTAAAATGTGAAGTATTTCTTTTGAAAAGACATTATTCAGAAAATTAAGAGGCACAAAATGGAAGAGAATATTCATAATACCATATCTTATAAAAGACCTTTATCCATAATTTATAAAACTTTTACAATGGAGAGAGAATTTCAATAGCAAATTCTGTTCAAAAAATAAGATATATGAATAGCAATTAAGCAAATGAAAAGATGTTCACATAATTAGTCATCAGGGAAGTGCAAATTTAAACCATAACATGATACCATTATATAGACATAGGAATGGCTAAAATTAAGAAGCATACAAATCTCACATATTTGCAAGGATGTGAAATAATTGTCCCTCTCATATATCTCTGTAAAAAGGTATAACATTTTGGAAAAGTTTAGCACTTTTTAAAAAAGTTAACTATGTATCTACCATAAGACTTGGTCATTACACTCCTGGTTACCTGTTCAAAATAAATAAAATTATATCTTTATACAAAAATTTGGACACAGATATATATAGAAGATTTATTCATAATACACAAACCTCAGCAAAAATTCAAAGAACTAGATTTTTAAAATGTTGAATATTTGTGAAAAGGAACAAATGACTGACAGACTCATAAACATAGATAAATCTCAAAATTATGCCAAGTAACGGAAGCCAAATACAAAAGACTACATACTCATTTACAGAAAATATTTAAATGTTCAAATTAGTTTATAGGGATAAAAAGCAAATCAGTGGTTCTCTGGGGTCAGGACAGAGGGACACATGGACTGCAAAAGAGTTCATGGCAGTCGGCCCCCAAGATGGCCTATAAATTTCTACTTTAAATATTCACACTCTTGTGGAATCCTCTCACAATTATCAGAGTTGGTCTGTATGACCAATAGGATATAGCAGAATGATGGTGTGTCATTTCCCAGATTAGAATATGAAAGACAATGGCTTCTGTCTTGGCCTTCCTCTTGTTCTCTCTCTCAGATTGCTCACTCTAAGAGTAGTCAAATGCCACATGATGAGAAAATTCAGGCAACCTATGGAAAGGCTCATATAGAAAAGATCTGAGTGCATTTATCAACTCATGTGGGTGAGTCAACTTTGCATGAATCATCTAGTACCAACCAGTTTTTGAACAACTGCAGCCAAGGCAACATTTTGATAGTAACTCCATAAAAGATTCTGGAACACTACCATCCAGCTAAGGTGGTCTTACATTTCTAACCCAAAGTAAGTGTGAGATAATAAATATTTGTTGTTTAAAGTCACTAAGTTTTGGAATAATTTGTATTACTGCAATAAATAACTAATACAGACTTTGGTAACACAACTGGCATGTTACCATAACAAACACTTAAATTGTGGGCATTGCTTTGGAATGCGGCAATGGACATTGAGAATAAAATAGACAAACACTTAAAGAGCCTTAAACACATTATTTATAAAACTTGGACTTTGAGGAGACTATTAGTGAGGACTTAAAGGAAAGTGAGGAGAATCATTCTCGTATGAAGGAGCTCATATAGTGGCAGAAAGTTTAGAAAGACTTTCACCTCCAGTAATGTAGAAGATAGAAAATGTACCTAATTAACCAGGGGATCTAGCTTAATGTGGCTATAAATGTATTCAAATCTATGGGTGATCTTATTTTTTTTTTGTTGATCTTTTATCTATTTATTAATTGAATTTATAGACACCTGACTTGTTTTGGGGATTTCCTGGGCTTCTCCTCTCCAGTTAAAACCATTGGTTGACTGACAAAACATTTTTTTTTTTTAAGTGATGGTAGTGATGTCATAGAAAACCCACTGGAAGTCTTCAAAATGCTAGTGTTTGTTAAATACTAAACAAATATACTATAGAAAATAAACTAAACTTATTTACCAGAAAAAAAAGACTCAATTTGTTTAGACATGCTTCTTTGAAAGGCAGAAGGAATAATCAGGAGCTAATTAAAGGCATTAAATTTATTATTTTTTTTGCTGCATAAAGAAAAACTGTATTAAAAATTTCTAAACAATAAAAGAGTTAAATTTTTGTAAAAAAGAAAAAAGAGAAAAAGTAAAGAGAAAATTAATTCTCATCCTGAACTCATTTATTTTAAATAAATAAAGCTAAATTAAAAAGAACAATTACAAAATAAACAATATTTTACTTTTAGGGTTTTTTGCCTTTATACAGTTGTATATATAAACTTATAAACTCTAATATTGTCATGTTTATTTTGGTTATCAGTGACTAGAGTATTAACAGCTTTATTCAGAAAAAAAGGTGTTATACATTTTCATGAATGACTATGTCACAGTGATTTGAGAAAAAATAATCTTTCTCATGAAATTTAAATACCATATAGAATTTGAATGGAATAATATTCATATAAGCTTGTATTATTTTTAACTATGCAGAAGTAAAAGGTCACTGAGGTTGAACTTATAAATAACTATATAGCCATATCACACAGGGAATATTTTAAGAAAAGTCAAGGGTCAAGTCTTTATAAATTAAAATATATTCAGGTTTTATATTATCCAAACTTATACTAGAATTAAGAGTTGTGACCATTCACAGATATTGTGGAAAGAAAAACCTATCATTGTACTTATCGTGTGCTTTACATTTATTAAGATACTCATGTTCAAAATTATAGAGGTCTGGTATTCAGCATAATCAGATTTAAAATTAAAGTAGATTTGGTGATGATTTCAGACAGATAACCTTATGTTTAACACTCTTCTCCTGGTGTTATTAAAGCAAGAATTGCTGAGTGTGGCCAGTCATCTGCATAAATTTTCTTCTTTTGCATTCTCCAATAATATCCTCAGAATTTTGCTCTCAGACAAATTTTCTTGTCAATTTCTCAATTTTGATATCATTGGCTTTTGGGGTTGAAGAGTCGGGTTTACTTCTACATCCATATAAGTTACTCAGCTATTCCCTCAAGTTATTGTGACACACGTCATGTATTTTCAGTTGATTATACTGAACTGTACGCTCTTAGCTGATGCAAAATTTGTTTTGTCTGTGAATAACATCCACTACCCTCATCATGCTATTAGGACTGCCAGGACCTTTCTTCCTTGCTGCTTCAACATCAGTGTCATGTAACACTAATCAATAATGGCAGTCTTTTCCATTGATTCCTTCTCAACCTCAGAATCCTCATCACTCTAAGGAATCTCCCTGAATTATTATAATTCACCTATAAAATGAAACTTAGTAATTTCTGGTTTGAAAGATAATAATGGACAACTAACATTTGTATTGTTCCTTAAAAATAGCAAATTTTTAAAACACTTTCTTATGTGAGTCTCAAAACAGCCTTGTGATTTATAGAAAGAAAATCTTATTATATTAGTAGGAGTGAAGTTAAGAAGGGTTGTAGAAGTTCTTGTGACTAGAAAATTACAGACAGTCTAAAGTACCTTTATTCTGCAAAAATGCTTCCCTACCCCCTACCCTTAAATAAAATTCAATTTAAAGCAGACTGAAACTATGATATACTCTGTATGTTTTTTTCTATGGTATTAAATACAGTCTTAATTATTTTACTAATTTGTTCATTGATTGAATGTTTGTCTCCAAATAGCCCTAAGGACAGGACCCTTGTCTAAATGAGTGACATTTATATATTTTGCCATATAACAAAGATATGTAAGTGAATTTCAGTAAATCAAAACTACAGAATCTTTTCATTTTAATTTACCAAGCCATTTGTATATAGCAAGAACCTTAACTTGAAACTAAGCAGTCCTTATCTCAAGATTCATAATTGTCTTGTTATGCTTAAAGAACTGCTGACATCAGAGCTCTTAAATGGATAGGTCTGCCTGGGATCTAATTAGATGAAGGTCAAAGAAAGGAGAACAAAAAAACAAGTAAACTCGGCTTAGAACAATATTTCAGAGACACAGAAGAGACAGGATTCTGAGTATACTATCTACATCCCTCAAGTTACTGTGTAATCAGGCAAAACCCTTAGAAATTTTTGTCTGAATACTTCAGACAGACTATCAGCAAAAATTAAAAGAGTTAACAAGTTAAAAAAATGCACATTATTATGACATATAAAAACAATAAAGAAAAAACTCTATAAGGTGCTATGAGCAAAGATTTTCTCACATTCTCTGCAGAGAAGGCTGCATGCTTTGGTCCACACAGGGATCTAGAGAACATGGTAGTGAAGTATTAGACAAGTCCAACTGTGACTTGGTAGAGACCAGTCTATGCCTACAGTGTTGGCAATAAATAATTTGGCAGCAGCAGTGACAGAAGATGGCAGCTTCAGCCCAGGCAGGAACTATTGCAGAGTTCTTTAAGGACAATGCAATCTGGTGAGCCACAGCAAGACAGAAGGAAAATAACACATGCCACAGGGCAGCCGAAAGAGTATGTTCATATATATGCGTAACACATCAAAAAGACTTCACTTTTCTTTTCCCAAAAAGATAAGGCTTTGAAAATCTAGGTTGGAAATAGCTGAATTATTATATTTTCTATTAAAAAAATTTAACATAGCACCTTAAGAAAACCTATGCAACTAATTGACTACTTTGAATTGACAAAAAAGAAAAGAAAAATCCCTAATAAAAATTACGTTAAAGTGAATAAAGCTATTGGTTTCATTCAACTGATCGATCCCCCAGTCAAAATGATCACTCTCATGATGCATCCTTTTTTTCAGCTCTAGGCTGAAGAAAACTAATAGATCTTGATTGATTTCCATTTTCTAAATCACATCATGAATTGAAATCCTATCTGTCCATTCTAGGTTTGGGGAATAGAGTGATGACAAGTCAGAAATGATGCCTGTTCTTATAAAATTTATATCCTAGTTATAGGATATAAATAAACAAATTAGTTAATTTTAGGTAAGAATAAGTACAAAGCAAAAAGAAACTTAGATGGCACGTTAGTAACTGGGAGATGAGGTATCTAGTTTGCATTGGGCTTGGGGTGGGAGGGATATTTGAATTAGACCTAAATAATGCAGCAGAGCCAGTTACACAATGATCTGGGGGAGATTTATTCTGAGGAGGAAGAATGCCAAGTGTAAAGGCTGAAAGATGGGAAAAGATTGGAATGTTTAAGAAGAAAAGAGAAGTCAGCGTCAGCATGGCTGGGACTTAGTGAGTCAGTGAAGGGAAAGAGATCCGGTTATAAAGATATTTAAGGGCAAATTATACAAGACTTTAGAGGTAATAATAGGAAGTATAGATTTTGTTCTTGTGATGAGAAGCTATCAAGGGATTTGAAGCAGGGGATTGATGTGGCTTTATTAGTTACTGTGTGTGGAGACTGGTTCTAGGGAGCAATGTACAGTATTTCCATTTAAAAAACCAAACTGATATGTCTCTACATTCTAACACTGAGAACTATATAATTCACTATTTTTTCTTTTTATGAAAATTATTACATCTATTCATTAATGCCAAGTCTAATGACACTATTATTTAATAATATTGAGAAAAAGAAAATTTCTGTTTAACTATAATTTCTGATTTCAGTATCAGTGTCATTTATAATACAATTATGATGCTATAAAATTCAATTATAAGAGCATATTTGTAAAAATTATAAAAGCATATTGCCATTTATTTTAAGGTCATTAAAACTATTGCTTTTTTGAATTGAAAATTTGTGTTAAATAAGTCATTTATCACTTTATTACCAATTATTGACAGGAGAAAGCCAATATTACCTTCAGTAAATCTGTGTACTTATGATAAATCCAAGCAAAGACAATTGTTTTCAATGTTTTTATAAATTATGTGTTTTTTTATATTTTAAACACTTAAATAATTTGATCCACTAATTGTTGATTACTTTTACCTATTTTTTTGTGTGAAATAAATAGATTAATAGCTGCTGCATTAAAAAAAAATTCTAGGTTTAATATTTTTTCTACAAATATAGACATCTGAATGACCATTTGTAATATACAGAATATTTTAGTTCTATTCCCTATCCTATAGAACCAATCATAGTTCTTTGTTCATAGTTGTAATTCAATAAATTTCTGTGTTTATTAATCTAAGTAAAATTATTAGATTTTAATTTTCTTTTTTTTCTTTAGACAAACCAAAGACACATAAATTTTTCTTCTTTAGGTGCTAGCACAAATTTAGGAGAGTCATTTACATAAGAGTAAAGTTCTAGAATCCTAAAAACCCATATATTAAAAGGCAAGTATTGCTTATTATCTTTCAAATATGGAAATACACCTTTGTAAGTTTGCCAGTGTTCCTAAAATTACTTTTGAATTTGAATAACAGTTCATTTGGATACCTTGAGGCAAAAAATATGTGATGAAAATAAAATGGGAGTTATACATTTTAATATAACCATTTTATACTATATTTTAAAGTGAAATCATATGATCTCTTATCTTCAAGCATGAGTAACTATTTTTAAAATTGAACTTGAGTATTTGTTATATCAAAGTATTATTTAGTGACATATAAGTCACAAGAGAGAACTATCTGAGCTACAAAAAAAGATGTATTTTAATGTTTAGGATTTCAAACAATACAAAGAATCAGACATTATCATCCTCATTTTATAGATTAAAAAAAATAAGTTTCAAATGATTAAAATGCAAGTAGAAAAGCCCAGGTTAATTTAATCCTAAAACTTTTATGGTACTCTGAAAAACATAACTTTGCCCTTTTACCAATTACATATTTATCTATTAAAATAAATCTTTAGCTATATTTAAATAGCATTTATATTTTGGTTTATATTTAAAATGTTTTGATTATACATGTTATACACTGAAGTTTCACATCATATAGACCACAAACATGGAAAATGTACTCTTTAATTAGCTGATGTAGTTTTTCAGTGGGGCTTTACTTATAGAATTAGGCTATACAAAACTGATATTCGGTCATTATTTATGTTCACTTATAAACAGAAGAAAAATAATTTTAGTGTAGTTTGCTAATGTAATAGTATAAGATGTTGGAAAGTGAATCATTTTATTAAAATATGCATCATGTTAATGGCATGATGAATTTAGTGTTTTAGTAAATTTCCCAGAGAGAAATAGAAAGATATGTATATCTAAATTAAGAGTAACTATGAAGATCCAGACTCTCATTCAGTTCACATTTAGATACTTTCAAGTAACCTTCAATCTGTTTTTTCATACTAATTTTCTTCACGAATCCTCTGCTCAAGTGAATTTTATTTTTATCTGCCTCACAAAGAGACTCCACTCATTCCCTATTTGTCTATCTAAACCCTACCTACCCTTTGGATACGTGTGACACACATCACTGCCCTAACCATAATTCAATTATCTCATCATAAGCTCTTATTCTTCTCTAATTAAAAAGTATGTTAAGTGCAGACAAAATGGCGTAGAAGATAAAAGCTTTGTTCAACTCTTCTTGCAACCAGATGAAAGCTGTGACAGAAACACATAGCAAACAGCAGGGAGAGTCACCTGGGCTCTAGATGAACAGATGCCCTACAACTAGGGAAATAAGAAATCACCCTGCAATGGAAGGAGGGGAGGGAGTGGAAGAGATGGAAAGCTGTCTAGTCCCAAGCAGCTGAGTGGGACAGGGACTATAGCAGCTGCAGTCAGCAGCTGCAGATGCTTGCAGATGACTCTTAAAGGGGCTGTGTCCATGAGCAGACTTTCACAGTGAAAGCTCGCTCACTCTGAGCACCAGTGCCTGGTCAGCTGCTGAGGGTGGGGGCACCACGGACCTACAGGGGACACTGAGTTGTTGGAGTGAGGGCCAGAGGTAAGGATCTGTCCTAGGCAGAAGTGCTGGCAGAATTCATTATCTTCTGTTGAGCAGCCCCTCCTCCCAGTGTGCAGACTCAGCGCTACCATAGCTGAGACGTCATCCAACTAGATAACAGAGGTTGCTCTGCCCAGAGGATCCCTGAACCTTTGCCTCCCCCAACATGCAGTCCCCAAGCCACATGCAGTTGTATCCTCGGCGAGTTCTGTGCCACTTGCTGAGTAGCTCCAGGGCCCACACTGGTAGCAGCTGACCTCGGTTTCTGGCATGGTTTATTGAGGCAACAATAAGCATAGTATCTGTGGATTACTTGCTGAATCTTAAAAAGTGGCTCTGAAAGGTCACAGGCTGAAGCTATAAATGGCCTGCTGCTGAACTTCTCCTAGGACTGTGCCACTAGATACTTACTACACAAACCTATGCTAATAAGACCAGGAGACTTAGGAGCTTTGATTAGTACATAGAAACAGACACAGAAAGACAGCCAAAATGGGAAGACAAAGAAGCAGAAAACATATGAGAGAACAGAACAGAGGTCCAGGAATAATGGAGTCAAGCAATCTAACAGAGTTCAAAACATTGGTTATAAAGTGCTCGATAAAATTAGAGGAAGTGTAAAGGAATTCAGTGAAAACTTTAACAAAGAGAAAAAACAAAAATGGAAAAGGGAATTATAAAAGGGAACCCATCAGAAAAGAAAAGAAGGATACATTATCTGAGATGAAGAGTATATTAGAGGGAATCAACAGAGTGGATGAAGAAGAGAATCGAACCACCAAAATAGAGGATAGGGAAGCCAATCAGAACAGTAAGAAAAAAGAAGCTGAGTATAATAATCATTTAAGGAGCCTATATGACACAAATAAATGTAAAAATATCCATATCATAGTGGTACCTGAAGGAAAATAAGAAGTTGAAGAGCTATTTAAAGAAATAATGATAAAAGCATCCTTAACCTGGTGAAGGAAATATACTTACAACCCCAGAAAGTTCAGAGAGTTCCAAAAAAGAGACACCCAAAGAGGCCCACTAACAAGAAACATCATAATTAAAATGCCAGAAGTTAAATACAAAGAGAAAATCTTAAAAGCAGCAAAAGAAAAGCAGTTAGTTACCTACAAGAGTGCTCCCATAAGATTGGCAGTGGAATCATTAAAAGAAACTTTGCAGAATGGAAGGACTTGGCACAAAATATTTAAAGTGATGAAAACCTAGGATCTACAACCATGATTACTTTATCCAGCAAAGCTATCATTTAGAGTCAAAGGACAGATAAAGAGCTTCCCAGAAGCAAAAAAGCTAAAGTTGTTCATCATCACCAAACCACTATTACAGGAAATGTTGGAGGGACTTCTTTAAGAAGAAAAAACATGTATCAAAATCATAAATAAAAAATGGTAGTAACTAGATATCTATCAAGGAAAAGCTCAAGTGGAAAAGAATTAAGTGCTCTAACCAAAGGATTCAGTGGCTGAATGGATAAGAAAATAAGACTCCTCCCTGTTTATGCTGCTTACAAGAGACTCGCTTCAGATTAAAAGATACACATAGACTAAAAGGAAGGAAATGAAAAAAGATATTGTGTTATGTTGCCTTGATATCCTAGAGGGTATTGTGCTAAATAAAGTAACTCAGATAGCTAAAGACAAATACCACATGATTTCACATACATGTGGAATATAAAGAACAAAATTAAAAAAAAAACAATAACAAAAATGGAGACAAATTCATAGATACATAGAATATTTTGAGGGCTACTAGATGGGAGTAGGGCTTGGGGGTGGGGATGGTACAAAAGGGCAAAGAGATTAAGAAGTACAAATGAATAGTTAAAAATAGTCTTGGAGATATAAAGTGTAGCATAAGGAAAATAGTAAAAAATGTAATTTATATGTAAGGGGGAAGGGGGTTCAAGATTTAGTAGGATGATTACTTGAGCTCTAATCACTATGCTATACAACTGAAATATATATTATTGTATGCCAACTATAATTTAAAAATCTCATTAAATTGTACAAAACCAATCATGTTAGTACTTACATGTGTTTTGACTACTTAGTATATTTTAATATTACAAAATGAAAGCATGGATAACTACATCTTTTAAACACACATGTATATAATTTTATTTTTCTATATTTATATATATATATTTTATATATATTATATAAAACCACAATCACTAAATATTTCTCTAAATATAGATATATGCATATTTTTAGTCCCTCTCTGCATTCTTTATATTTCTATATATTATCTTAATTTTACTAAATATAAGAATTCTTCTTTTGTTCACTGACATATCCCCAGTGAATAAAAAGTGCCAGGCACAATCCTGTTGGATCTCTACCTAAGAGCTATTTTATGTCAAAAGGCAGAGAATGAAATTTTAGTCAATTCTAAACAAATCCAGGAATTTGAGGTTTAATCCTTGCAAATTAAGGATTCCCAGCAATTTTCTCATTCTTTTTCCATGGGTGGCAGGGGGCCTAAGCAGTGTAGGAAAACTGGTATGGAGGGAGGTCCTTCATTTATAATTTACTGCCTTGTGCATCATCATACTTTCATTTTTTTAACTGCATCTGCCAAGATGTTTGATCTGTCTCCAAAATCCTGTGAGATGGTCTACAGAATCCATATTCAAGGGTTCTCTTAATTTCCCATTCTTCAATTAGTCACACAGTGACCTACCTTGAGGGTATAAAAATCTTTGTGTCTCCAATTCTAAGGCTTATGAAAACTCAGCCATGTAATATTCCTATCGTAGCTGTGTTAGTAGCTAAGAACTGCATATATTCTCTATTGAAACATTTTACCTTCTATCTTTGTTAAAGCTGCTGTCTCTCTCTTCAGCCTCTGAATCATTTTCCTCCCTCCACTGTCTCCTACATGTAGTTTCAGAGTTAGTCCATAAAAAGAAGGACAAAAATAAATAGCTTTCATATTGGTATTGTGAGGCATACCATTAAGTAGGCTTTTCTACATACTAAGCTCAATTATAATCATAACTTCCATTATAGAAGCAGGAAATTACTGTCATGGGTATAAGGGTCTGCAATGAACAATTTTTCCTCCACTAATTTTTTCTTAATTGATGATCTACTTCTGCCGTATAGAGGCTTACCACTTTTTCTTATTAAAAAATTATGGATAGAACATAATAGATAGCTCTTTGCCCAGTGGTTGGAAAGAATAATAAACAAAGAAACAAACAAAATCATAACTGAGAACTCAGCCTGTTAGCAGCCTGAAAACTCAACCACAGATGATGCTGAGGAAGTCACATGCCCTAGACCTTGGATCCAGCCCCTGAAGCAGCATTCTTTTGTCTCTGTCAGTCTTAACAGGGCTGGGATCTTGTGCCCTGGTGTTAAACCAAGAAACCTTATAATACTTAATTGAAAAATTTTTTCATGCTCTGCATTTACTCATCCCATAATTCCTTCTTAAGAAACTAGTCTCCTATAATACAAAACCATAGGACTAGTGGTTGGAAGAGAGAGGATTCAAACATCTTCAATCTATGCTTCTAACTTCTAAGCCAAACAGCCTCCATCTAACATCAATATCCACTGATTTTGGAAGGTCCCATGCAGTTCCATCACATTAACTAGGCCCTGATTTTAAGAACACATTGTGTGAAATCCCAATAAGGGCCTATCAGGCCCCTGACTATTCAATTGCCACCTGACTTTTTCTTTATTGCTTTTTCTTTAAATGCCCACGGTATTTAAGCCCAAAAAGAATTAAAATGAACATCTCCTCAGATATCATGTCCCAGTTTAGAAACACTCTCAGCAGCAGTTAGGAAAACTTTACAAACTCCTGATCCACCAGTGGTTTCTTCCTTGTGGTGGCTTTGTACTGTGCCAACTAGCTAAGTTAAAACTATGTTTCCCAGAAACCCTTTCTTCCTGTGGTTTGTGGCTAGGATTGGCCCCATGATATTTTGAGTTTTGGAAGGAAGAAGTAAAGCACCAGGCCTGTTTATTCTCTGAGGGTTGATATAGGCTCTGGCAGCGCTGCAGCTCACTTCTATTGTGTTAGACCTCACAGCCTACCTTGTTAGCATGAAGCAGCACCTGATTGGCAGCTCTTTCAGCTCTAATCAGATCTTCAGCTCCTCTGATTTCTTAGCTGGCTGTGTACTTAGAAACATAATGAAAGATGCCAGTTTTTCCTTACCTCATTACTAAGGTAGGAGGCTTGGTGATATGGCGTTTAGTTGCCATACAGTTTCTAGTTTATTTTGGATCTTCCCTGATTCACATTCATTTTTTTTTTCTTCTCAAAAATCTGCCCTATGGACTTCAGGCATAGGGCAAAGCAGAAACATGTTTCTTACAAGCAGGAATATGTAAATTGCTTAACTAATATTCATAATTGTGTAAGGCCAAATCCCTATAATAAACTCCTCAATCTATATCAGACCTATGGATCCTCTTTTCTGATCAATTTCTGAGTAACACTCCTCTCCTCCCTTTTCTGACAAATTCCTAGCATGCCTACTATGTCTCTCTTTGTATGTATAAAAATAACTGAAAAAGAAAATTTGGTACACAGTTTGTATGCACCGATAAGTACTTGTTTTTTCAAACTGTTATAAAAGACCTGTCAATGATATTCTACATTAATATTCTACAGTCATCAAACTCGTGATAAATGTGGTCAAGAAAGAATAAAAGGGAGAAAAGACATCTCAGTGGACTTTTGGTGTATGAGTAAAACATCATTGTTAAAGAGTATACTCCAGAAAGTGCAGGAGCCAGCTGGCTGTGAAGGGTTCAGTCTCCAGAGCGAACAGTTTCTCAAAGGGGGAGCGCGGCTGAGAAAAAAAGAGAGAGGCTAAGAAAGAGAGAGAGACAAAGAATAGAGTCGGGAGGGCAACAGTAAATACTGAGCCCCGAGTTTATTTAGCACAGCATATTTATACACTTCAAATTGCATATCTAACAAAAGCCACAGTTTTGCATACAATCGCTGACCTTTGCACTAGCTTCCTGTGCTTCATCCTTTGTTCCCGCAACCCTCTCCTTATTCCCATCAAACGTTCCTTGTTCCCTAGGTCAAGGATTGTTCAGCTTGCTTTCTCAAGCAAGACTCCCTCCTTGAGCAATCATTAACCTCAAAGTTTATCAGCTCTGCAAGCCTTTGTACTTCGCAAGCAATTTTAACCCTGTCTGCAAGACAGGCAGCAGAAACGGCTCCCAACAAGAAAGCATCCATGCTCAGAGAAAAGGTATTCTGGGCTCCAGTCATAATAGTATTGTCAGGGCTTACAGAAAAGTTTTTTTCAAGTTTTGTGTAAACACCGGACATTTAATAGATATACAAAATGTAATTTTTAAATATGTGCAATAAAGTTTCTGAAGAGCAGAGGAAATGACTGATGGGTGTCAAACCCCAATCACACAATTATTTTTTTTGCTCTTCAGAAACTTTATTACACATGTTTAAAAAGATAGTGTAATATACAAATGGATTATAACATGGTCTTATGCACTATCTTTAAAATCCTGTTATATTTAACAAATCAAATTTTAATGGTTTTGCTGTGAAGAAGTAAACTCAGACTTTTTATGATTCTAAATATATCACTGAAAATTAGTATGTCAGTTGAAGGTATTGTCATGATTTTTTAAAATCAATTTTCAGCTCAGAAATTATATAGCAATCTTTCCCCTTCAAAGTCAGTAAACTTTAGTTATTATACATTTCTTTATGCAGTACTCTAAAATAACATAAAATCAGTGTCCATGAGTTAAATATTTACCATTTTCAGAGCTTTCATCCACACTCAACAAAAAGTCTCAAATATATTTTTTGCCATCAGCTCTCAGGATCTAAAAATCTCTGAAGAATTGCATTCTGATGCAAACACTAACATTTTTGAGAAGGAACACTCTGCTTTAGAATTTATAATTAAGGGTGCTCCACAAGAGCCAATCCCTGCCTTCTAATATGGATGATTCTTTTCCAGTCTGTACCATAGCTTATACATTAATAACTTGACCAAATAGCAAAAATTACCTTGTATCATGCTTCCTGATGGTATAAACAACAATAAAATTTCCAACATTTCTCTATCATACATGTATATACATGCAAAATTGGGTTATATTCTGCTGAACAGTAACTTAATTCAACTTTATAAAATAAAATATTTCTGATCCCATTCTTAGTTTATATTATCCTTTTACACTGAATGCCATTAATATTATGAAACCTCTAACAGTGACATCTGATAGAGGATTTTTGCCAATAGCCAGATTCCTGCTTTTTTTTTTTAAGAATGTCTATACTGACTTGCTGGTTTAATGAGTTTCTCAGCAACCTGGGACATGTATCTATTCATGCCATGAATGAGATTGTAAAATAAATAATTACTCTTTACATTTTGTCTAAATTTTATTATTCTTCCACCTCAATAGTCCAGTGATAATATTTAGAGATAAAATTAAATCATTTCCTATGACAAACCTCACTTTGCATCATAGCAGAGAGAACTCAGATGATTTATCAGAAGTCACAAATAGAAAATGACAGCGTTTTAATGGATTTTTAGTTTCATAAAGAAATTATACTTGACACTATGGGTGAATAAATGTTGGCTTCTAGCCCATTAAAATCTTATGATTAGATGTGCATTCATTTTCACCATTTTCTTTTCAATTACATGTATGAAATAACCACCATTTAACTACTTGTGCCAGAGCTGGGAGATAATTCTCCATGGGTGTCTCAAGTTTCTGCATGCCTTCTAAGACATTAACATTTTTTGTTCTAGATAACTTTAAATGTTTGTATAGGGCCTCAGTTCTGGCATACAATTGGGCTCCCTGATATCTTGCTAGGAGTAAAATGTTCAACATGGTTTTCGCACTCATAGTCTGCTGCCTAAACTGGTTTTCTGGAACATCTAGGCCTGGTCACTCGCTCTGTCTCCATGTGGCCTCTTCATATATTTAGCTTGAGTCTCTTCATAGCATGGCTTCTTCATAGCAGAGTGGTCTCTTCGTCAGGCTTCTAGCCCCTGGTGGCTTCTACCTCCTATCTACCTCACCTGACCTTAAATGCCCCAGAATGCTGGAAGTCCATAGCCTCCTCTTGGTCAAACAAGTGACTAAGGCCATTCTAGATATACAAGAAAGGGAATTAGTCCTCACTTCTTAATGGGAGGAGAAGCAAAAAAATTGTAGCCATCTTACTTACCCACACCCATATGTACATCATTGAAAGTTGAAAAACAAATTATTTGTATATCTCTAAAATCTAAAAAAAAAAATCACTCCTTTGGTAGTAAAATGTTGCGAGTTAAGTTTGGTATTCCAAAGACATCTTACAAATATTTGTAACATTTATACATTTATTTCCATACAACTTATCCTCCCTCAAGAAATTCTTAGACTTTATAATCAATTGAAACTTCTGATGCAATTTCCATATAAGTAAATTGATGTTATAGAAATGGTTGTGCTATCTTTAACATTTTTCCAGAGGGAATCCTAGAAAATAATATTTCTGATATTTCTTATGCAAATTTTCAGTGTAATAACCCACACTGGTGCCAATAAAAACCAGCCATAGTGGAAATGCACTTGGAAAGAAAACTGATAAAAGTGATAAAAATGCAAAGTTAAAGTTATCCTGCTGAATTTAAAATTTTAGCAAAGTAGAATAAGGCTAAATGGGAAAATGCCTTAAAACTTCACTCTTGTAGAAGGTAAAGAATATAACAAATAAATGAGAAATAAGAATTAAAAACTAAATTTAATTAAAAATGCAATGCAATAAATTAGAAATACTTTGTAAAAACAACAAATGGAAAAATTTTGTTGAAACAATAAAGCTTACAAAAAGGAATATAAGAATGAAAATACCATTTATAGAGAAAATATGAAAATAACCTTAGATTTATTTATGGCATACAGATTCTATCCTTGGTTATGAAATGAACATGGACAAGTCAAAACTTCTTTAATTTTCTTTTATTGGTTAAATTAGAATTAGAATTACATAAACAACTTTTTATTGGTTAAATTAGAATTACATAAACAACTTTTCTTCTTTTATTAATCTTCTTGTATTTTGTTCTTTCTCATGTTGTGTGTATGTGTGTTTATAAAATGTACATGTATATATATTATATATATAATACAGTATCTATATGTATAAGAATAATATATATCAATTTGTAATCACTGTAATACAAAGCATACATGTATACATATACTTGTATGCATACATATACACATTCATACATACATACATACATGTACATATACAACATTCAAATATAATTAAGTTACATAATAGATATAAAGTGCATGGTTAGTTTACAGATACATAATTTATTTAATACATAATTTATATATACATATATCTAGCTTATAGATATATAGTTAGGCCAATTAATTTATACATATAAAATATTTTTATGATAAAAATTTAAAAGATTACAAATATATAACATATTAAAAAGTTAATCTCCCTTTTATCTTGGTTATCTAGTTCTAATTCTCAGAGCAGACCAAGTAATAGGTTCTTACGTATCTTCTCTAAAAGGTAGTTACATGAGCATGCATGTACACACACGCACTTTGTATTTATTTTTAAATAAATGGAGGCATATTTTCCTACCACCACAAAATATTTATTGTATTCTTTTCATGATTTATTCTCATAATTTAATTATTTCCCTATAATAATATATACTTCATTTTTCTATGAAATGCTGTTATAATTTCTTTTCCCAATTTTCTATTATTCAACTTTTTCTTATTTATGAGTACTGCACATATTTTATAGGTGTAATAAATGTGATTTTTAATTTTTTTGTCTTTTAACTTTTTCATGATTAAAAAACTTCCTGACATTGTTTTTTAAATTATCATGGACACAATTTAATATTTTCCTGAGAATCAAAATATTATAATATACTTTCACTAATTTGATTCTTAAACTCCTTATAGCAATATTTTTTAAAACTATGACATGCCATTTCTAAACTTAGAAGACAAATCTATAAAGTGACTTCCTTGGAACTCACAGAAAGAAATTCAACGCATGAAAAACCAGGAAACAAAATTCATTCTAAAGTTCTTCCATAGTGACTAATAAGTGTGAGCATTTAGCATCTGTCTTAGTTCTAAAACTCATGCTTCAGTTCATTTTAGTGACTTTAACAGAAAAGTTATGTTCACTCAGAACTTCATACTCTTATCTATGTTTAGAAACAGCTTCATATTTTATACAATAAATCAGTAAGTATACTATTGACTTGAAGATACATCTAGCAATGTCCAGGAATAAAAATGGTGACAAAAAAATATAAGACCTAGTCCTAGATTTTATGTATTTAAAGTATATAAATGCTATGGGGGGAGGGGGAGATTTCACATATTAAACAACTAGAGAATAATAATCAAGTGTTCCTGATTCAATTATATATTTTAAGTAACAGGTTTATCTATGAAGGCAAATATAAATGAGGAGGATGTCAAAATTTGAACAGTACATTAACATGTTTGTATTTTGTTGACAGGAATAAAATAAAAGTTTGGAAGTAAAAGGAATTAAAATAAAAGAATTAGGAAGAATTCAGAAACTAACCTTTCTGGATTGGAGATTTAGTGCTGAAAAAGCAATGAGAATAAAGATGGAGGTTAGGAAGAGTCTTAATTTGTAAGTAAGTAAGAAAAAATCCAAAATATGCTTTTCAGACATTACATAATAAGTCTTAGAAAGGTTAGGCTTGCCATTTAATATTACATAAACTGGAAAGGGAGCTTGAAGGGAAATCTCTTGTTGCATTGACATCTGTGCCTTAGATGGTAACATCTCATGAAAATCACTGATGGTAGAAATGGAATGAGACAAAAAAAAATTCTGAAGTCATTTAAAATGATTTGGGAATCAGTCAAAAATTAAAAGCCTAGCGGCATGGCTTAATCTATATAACTGTATTGAGAAATTGGGAAAAGAATGTAATTTTAGGAAATAATGTTAATTAGGGAAAGAATGTAATTTTAAGAAATAAATAATGCATTTGTTATGTTTTAGTGTAAAAGAATATTGCTTCTTAACCCCTTATGCTCTTCTTATTTTGACTTAACTAATAACATTTCCTAATTGTTTTATGATAGTTGGATTGTGGCTTAAAGCAATGTGTGAAATTTATATTTGATTGCAACAGTGAGCTAACTCTCATTCACATTCTTTCTAGGTTTAAAACAATTCTGTAACTTATATCAGAAGATTAAAAATAAAAATGTATCTAATATTGGTACAAAACCATTTTTAGATAATTTTTTTTCACCTAAATTAAGTCAGAAGAATCTTTTAGATCCTTTTCACAAGTCTTTCATAAGGTGGTGCGTCTTTTCTTAGGGTACCTAAAAGACAAAAAAAAAATTTTGTTTTATTTGATTGATTTGTAAAAAATGAGAGAAATAAGGAAAAAAACTACCAAATATTTGAATTCCTACATCCTAAATATTATTCATGAAAACATGAGAAAATTTGTCTAACAACATAATCTTTTTCTGAATATCTTGTTCCCCAGTATTATTTTGTAAAAAAGTTTGCTTGCTAGCTAGTGACCTTGATGTCACCCTAGAGTTAGGCCTATTCTCATCAGACCTCTAATTTCTATTCATCCAAAATGTTCTGCAATCATTTGTTGATAGGCATGATGACATGGATATGAAGAAACAAAAGTTATAACTCTAACTTTGATAACCCATTAAATATTGAACCATTATATCCTTTTATTACAATGGAACTTCAAAGTCACCTTAACTGCCCATTCTGGTAAGTGTTCTCTTAATTAGTGAAAACATTCACTTTTGGAACTGAATAATATAGATACAGTGTTTTCTAAGAGTTTAAAAAAATAAGTTTACATTGTATTCACATCTAAATTTTGTTTGACATATAACACTTTTGTTGTTTCTGTCAATGATCCTAGAATTAATAATTGTCCTACTTTACCTGAACATGGAGCTTCTGATACATGGGACTTAATATTATAAGACAAAGTTGCCCACCTTAAGAGACTGGTCTACTTTATGGGTGCTATTTCTGGGTATTCTACCTTAAGTGCTAGAGATACTGAATGCTGGTAGCATGACTTCCTTGCTTTTATGTTTTACTTTTTAATTCATCAAAGAGACATTCTTTTCAATGCACACTATAAATTCTATGTATTAACAGGATTTTTCGTTCTTAGGAACGTAATAAGGAAAAGATGGAAACTCCTGACTCCTATAGACATTAAAATGTACGTCAAGTTTATCTAGCACTTGCTCTTCACATTCATGAGAGATAGAGACAAATCAACATCGCTTCCATTCTGCAGGTTTACTTTATGGAATAATCAGGGAATGGATATTTTAAATGATTTTTAAAATCTCATGTGTTATAAAGCACATGGCAGGGTTTATTTCTTTAAAGTGTTAAAAAGCCATCAATATGGAAGGGAAATACTTTTTTATGAATAATTTGTGTTCATTACATCTAAAGGTACTTGATCAAAACTCTGACATTAGAAAGCTCATGGGATTCTCAACATGCATTAAAATCTTCCTGACAGATTTAAAAGTGTAAATATCAGAAAAAAATACTTGTACCAAATTTATCAATTCATATATATAAACTCTTAATATAAACTCTTAATAACCCTCCAGCGTTGTTCACTATTCTAATTCTGATACTAGCTAAACCAAGCTTGGAATGCTGTGTTATTATCTAAAAAAAAACAAAAAATTTTATAAATTTATATTCCAAGTAAATCAGTAAAATTATCTAAACTAACAAAATCGATATTCCCAAGTTCTAGAGATATTAGTTGATTCAAAATACAATTAATATACATTTGTTATATAGTTAACTTCAACTGAATTCAAACCTAATAAAGCATAAAAGTACAAAATATCATATAGAAACATATCTATGATCAAATACCATCATAATCTATCAATATAAAATAAATTACATCATTTTTATTCCTCAAGTCTTTTTTTTCCTCTATAGACTTGGGTTTTCAATGTCTCCGCATATGTTGAAAAACTCCATTTCTTTGCTTGTCTTAACCAAATATCAAGATGTGACTCAAATCACTTTTTCCACAAACATTTCTATATCTGTTTCATCTGAAATTCTCTGCATTCTGATATTTTATAACACATATTATATAGTTGAATTACCTATACTCCTTAAGGACATCTGTGCTATATTCTTTTCTGTTATTAGTAAAAGCACATAGTAAATATTCAGTATATGATGATGATTTAAATAACTTACCTGGAAGCACAACTAAAAAGTGATAATAAAAGATTGTTATCTACAAGTGATCTAGTAGAGTTGCTTTCACCTATCAAAGTAGACATATAATGTATAAAACTTGTAATATATTCCTGAAGCTTTTGCAAAGAAGAGGTGACATTTTTCTACCCACAGTGTGGAACAATTTCATTTGTTATATTCAATATATAGGTATTTTCTGGAGAAGATACAGATTTTTTTCTCTTTACAAATCATTTTACTTTCCTTTTTTAATAGCATCACTTAATACAAGTAAGATTGGGCATTTGAGAAAAAGACTGTTTATTGAAGAATTCTGCATAATTATAAAAAAGTAAAAGCAGTATTTCCATCAATTGATATATAAATCACGGCACATTCATAGAATGTTATTTACTAGTAAAGACTAATTAGAATATATGTCAACAGATATTTTAATATTTTAATGTTGAGTGAAAAGCACATTATAAAATGATAGGTACGGTATGTATATTAAAAAATAAAAAGTGATATATTTCTTTAGCTATCTCTATAGAAGTATCTAAGTTAAAAAGCATGAAATTGATTTAATTTTTAAGGGGCAAAATGATATGGCACAAATGAGAAGAAAAAAATGTATTTAATTTTTTCTGGTAATATTTTTCTTTAATTTGAAGAAAACACAATTATTAATATTTATTTTTTTGAGAAAGTTTATGCATGGTATTTTCTGAATATTTCAATATTTTATATAATTCAAAATAAAAATATAATTTGACTACTCAAAAAATTAACACCTAACTATACAACGAGAAAATTCTCATTTACTTCAAATACCAACCACTTATGTTTGTATGACAGGTGTTCAGTTAGGTGATTTCTCAAAGGTCACATTAGGAGTAAAAGATAGAGCATCCATAATAAATCTAAAAGCTTAGCTTCTATTCCAATGCTTCTTTATTAAATCAGGCTTAAATATTTGATATGTATTTTATATTATCATCATATAAATTTGTCTTTATCATCACTGGAAGCCTGGAAAAAACAGAGTTGGTAGAAAATGCCATCATAATAAAGAATGTTTGGAGAAGAAAGAAAAAGGCGAGCTGGTGTCAAGGTTATCAATAAACTACAAAGTAAATGTAAAAATTCTTGATATTTGATATCAGTTTCTCTATCAAAAAGAATGATTGTCAGGTTAGAAAGGTAAGCAAACATTGCTGAGAAAAAAATTAAAGCTGAAACTGATGATGAGGTGCTAAGAGACCTCCCAGTTATTATAATTGTCTTGTGTGGGATATTAAGAGTATTTGTCATTTATCTATCAATGGATACCTAGGATGAATAGATTAATACACACACACACACACACACACACACACACACACACACACACACACACACAATGGAATACTACCCAGTAATAAAAAGAATGAAATCTTGCATTTGTGACAAATAGATGAATCCAGAGAGTATTATACTGAATGAAATAATTTAGGCAGAGAAATAGAAATTTTGTATGATTTCACTTATATGTGAAATCTAAAAACAAAACAAAGCAAACAAAACAGAAAAAAAAACAGATTTGTAGAAACAGAGACCAAAGGAATGGTTACTAGAAGGGAGGGGGTCAGATATGTGTAAAAAGGGAAGGGGAATGTAGTCAATAATATTGTGATAAGTTTGCAGGGTGACAGATGATTACTAGAAGTAATGGGGAAATCACATTGTAAGGTCTAAAATTGTTGAATCACTATACCACATACCTGGAACCTACATAATCAATATAAGATTATATACCAACCATACTTAAATTTTAAAAATGTTTATATAATAAAAATTTTTTAAGTATTTTTAAATTAGGTCATGGTACTGATCTTGGTGATGATATATATATATATATATATATATATATATATATATATATCTTTATATATGATATAGATATAACACATAAAATATATTGATATATAAGTATATATGTGTATATATACATATAAACACACACTTATATACATATATGCAGAGAAAGAGAATGAGATTGAAGAGGGATGAAATAATAACCAATATTAATTAATGTTTTTTTTTATTTAATCCTCTTAACAGAGGAGAAAAACTAGCACACAATAGTTTAAATCATTCAAGTTCACATAACTTTTGAGCAATACAATGAGATTCAAGTTCAGGTAGCTTGACTTCAGAGCTCAAGTTCTCCAGCAACCTCTCTTCCTATTTTCAAAAGGTCTATTTTGAAAAGTATTTAGATCAATGATTTTGACACTAATCCCTGGCAAAAGCCTGAATCAATTGTAACATAGATGATCTGTGGTTTCTCCGAGTGTTAATTTATATGGTAGACTGAACTTCTATGAAAGGTCTGCCTGATATAAACACTTACAAATACTGGACATGCTATTAAAAAAATTCTTAACCTGTATTCTCTAGGGAATAAAGTAGCCACCCTTGATGACAGAGCTTATAATGAACATTTTCTCTCATACTGATCCAGTGCAGCATCTATTACTTTTCTAACTAACCACAGAGCAAAACATAATACCTGTGATGTGGCTATAAATATCACCAAAAACCATGTCCCTCTTGTGAGATGACTTTCCCAGAAGGTCATTATGACAGTTGAGCAGAAAAGTATAATCAGCTGATTTTGTGGAGTTATATAAACTGGGTCTGGTACAATTTCTAATAAGCAATCTAAGGAAGTTTGAGCTTATTCTGGGTAAGAAGAGTGTCAGATCATTCTATAGAACCTAAGGATGGAGCCAAGAAAGAAATTGTAATCTAGCATCTATGGGAAGAGGATATCTGAACCTTTTATAAAACTGATAGCCTCAAAAGATTTTTGTCAGCAAAATTGGCCTAGAAAAATTGCTAAATGGTTGAGGCAAACTAAGGAAGCCTGTGGAAGCAACAAGGGTTGTGAACAAAAAAAGAAGCAAAACTCACTTACAAATAATTCTAGGCTAGTGTCTAAATTTATACTCTCTTCAGAGTTTCCTCAGAGGCAACAGAAAATTGCTCTGTAGGTCATTTCTACAAACCAGGGTACAGACATGAGAATAAAGAAAAAATTTTAAAAAATGGAAAAAACATGAAAGTGTGTTCACATTCAAATTATAGATCACAGAGGATGACAAACTACCATGAAAGAAAAGGCCAACAGATATAGAAGCAGATGATTAAAATCACTGTAATAAAAGATTTAAAAATATTATAGAATGCTTAAAATAGCTAAATAGAGAAAAAGGAATGAGAGTATTCTAAAAATTAAAGAATATAGTCACTAAAATTTTTAAACTTAGATTTCCAGTGTTTACTCAGTGATGTAAATCCCCTCCTCCGCAAAAAAAAAAAAGAATGTTTTCCCCATACTTACAATAAGAAAAATATACAAAATCTCAAAATTACAGCTTTTCTTAAAATCATCAGCAGAGGAAGTCACAGGGCAACCAGGTAACATAACATCTAAGGAGAAACATGTACCACCAGGGAGAGGCAGTATGTGAATGCTTGCTTGCCTGGGGCAGATATCGACAATAAGAATTCAACAGGAATAATTAACAAATTGGTGACATGCAGAGGGGCAGATGAACCTGGTGGTTGCAAATATAGAAGTTTACACCATCTTTTATCTTTTAGTTTTTTTCTAAATAAACTCAACCAAGTGCTCATGGGAGAGACTGGGAGAGTCCTGAGAAAACTTTCACCTGGTACAGAAATTAGAAGGGAAAAAGTAGCTGTAGTGGTAGGGGCCAAATCTCTCTGTTAAACAGAACACTGGAGAGGCTGTGTTAACAGCAGTTGGAACAGATTTCTAAACAAGGAATGTCATTAGAGATAAAAAGGAACACACATAATGATAAAATATTCAGTTCTCCAAGATGATGAAAATCCAAACATATGTGCAACTACAAACACAGCTTCAAAATATATGTAGTAAATATTCATAGAAAAGAGAAATAAATAAATCCACATTTTTAGCTGGAGATTTTAATAATTTTTTATTAGTAATTGATAGAACAAGTAAACAGAAATTTAGTAGGTTGAAGTACACAACCAACCAACTTGATTTAATTTACTTTTTAAAACAGTCCACCCAATAATAGAGTATACTTTTTTTTTCAAGTAAATATGGAATATTCACCATATTCTATCTGGTCTATCTGGATCATGAAACAAACCTTAACAAATTTATTTGAAAAGATATCATACAAAAATATGTTATTAAATCATAATATAATTAAATCAGAAATTAATATCAGAAAGATCTATGGAAAAGTCACAAAGTTTTGGAAATTAATACTTGAAAATTAAATGCTATATTACCAAATAATAGAGTATCAAGAAATAAGTCTCAAAAGATACTAAAATATGTTTTGCTAAATGAAAATGAAACAAATCAAGTACATACATCCAAATCAACCAGAAATAGATTATAAAAAAAAGTAGAATTCAATAAAATTGGGGAAAAAAATTAATAAAGATCAATTAAATAAAATGCTTGTTCTTTAAAAAGATTAATATAAACTAATGAAACTCTAGTAAAACAGATACAATTTTAAAATAGAAAAGACAAAATTACCAACATCCATTTAAGAATGGAAAATAAAGCCTCACTATAAGCCTCAAAGATATTAAAAGGATAATAGAGAATACTATTAACAATTCTTCCCCATAATTTGAAAACTTAGAATAAATGAACTGATTCAGGAAAGACACAAACTACCTAAAATCACTCAAAAAGAATTAGACAACCCAAATGGTCCTATTTTATTCAAGAATTTCAATTTGTAGTGAAAAACTTACTTTAAAAAATGTCTTCCTAAGACTGACGATGTTTACTGGTGAACTTTACCAAATATTTAAGGAAAAATAATATAAATTCTACACGATATCTTTCAGAAAATTAAAGAGAATAAAACACTTCCTTACAAATTTTATAAGGCCAGCACTACTATAATACCAAAACTAGACTAAGATATTATAAGAGAACTGCATATCAGGATCCCTTATGAATATAGATACAAAAATCCTCAAAAATACCAATTTCAAAAGATATAAAAAGAATAACATATCATAGCCAAAGGGAGTTTATCTCCAGAATAAAAAGCTGGTTTAACATTCAAAAATCAATCAATAAAATTAATAATACTGATACCATATTTAAAAAAATTATATGATCAACTCAATAGATGTGGAAAAGCATTTGACAAAATTCAATGACGTATTCATGAAAAAAAAATTTACACCAGTAATAGAGGAAAACTTTCTTAACTTATTAAAGACATATACAAAAATATTAAACACATCATATCTAATGGCGAGAGACTGAATGCTTTTCTAAATTGGAAACAAAACAAGAGAATATAATAGAAATTCTTAGTGTACAAAAGTAAGAATTAAAGAATATAAATTGAAAGAGAGAAATTATGTCTCTCTTTACAAACATGACTGTTCCCATATAAAACTTCAAAGAATCTTTTAAAAGTTTCTAAAACTAAGAAGTGAATTCAGATCCTAAAATAAAAAGTTACTATGCATAAAATCAATTGTATCTACGTACTAGCAATAAACAATAGCTATTTGAAAAACAAAAACACTACCATTTTCAATATAGAACCAAAAAAATAAAGAAAGAAAAATAAATACTTAGGTATAAAATTAATGAACTGCATACAGGTTTTAAATATTTTCAATTATATATTTATTGAAATAAATCAAAAAAGACAAAATAAATTGAAAAATATACTGTTTTCATAGCTTGTATGACTCAATATTGGTAAAAATTCAATTACTTGCCAGTTAAATTATATAAATTAAATGCAATATCAATCAAAATCCAATGAAACTCTTTCTTTTAAATACACACACACACACACGCGTGCACACACACACACACACACACACACACATATATAACAAGCTGATTCTAAAATTTATTTGGAAAGACAATAAAATTAAATAACCAAAATAGCTTTTAAGAAGTAAAAAATTAACTGACACACAACTAGCTGTCAAAAAGTATAATAATCTACTATCAAGTTACTATAATCAAGATGGTATGTTATAGATGAATGGAATAGAATAGAGAGCTCAGAAATAAACCCAAACAAATATAATCAACTAGTTTTTAAACCACTTTATTGACATATAATTGATATCAACGGATATTTTTAGAAAGTCATTTCAATAGAGAAGAGATAGTCTTTTCAACAACTAGAGCTTGAACAATTGGATGTCCATTACACAAAAATAAACTTTAACTCATGCCTTCAATCTTAAAACTTGACCCAAAATAAACCATAGACCAAATGTAAAAAATAAAACTATAAAATTATAGATGAAAACACAAGGAAAATCTGTGTAAGTTTTGTTTAGTTCAAGACTATTTTGAGACAACAAAAACATGATCCATAAAAATTGGACTTTATAAAAATTAAAATAATTTGCTCCACTAAAGAAAGTTGTATGATAATGAAAAGACAAGACACAGCCTAAAAGAAACAATAAAAATTACACTGTGAAAAGAGAAATGAAACTTATGTCTTCAAAATACCTGCATGTAAACATTTCTAACAGTTTTATTCATAATTGCCAAAATCTGGTGACAACTAGGAAGTCCTTCCCATGTGAATGGATAAACAACTTATGTGAAATGTTTCTCACAATGTAATACTCACCAGAAGAAAAAAAAGGAAAAAACTATTTATTCACACAACATGAATAAATCTTAAACACATTTTGCTAAGTGAAAGAAGCCAGATCCAAAACTCTACAGCAGGCTTTCTCAATTTTGGAAGTACTTACTTGTTGGGCTGGCTAATCCTTTGTGCATTATAGATTAGTGTTACGTACTGTTTAGCAGCAGCCCTGACCTCTATCAACTAGAAGCCAGTAACACACCAGTCTTAAAAATCAAAAAAGTCTCCAGACACTGCCAAATGTCCCTAGGAAACTAATTTTCCTCCTGTTGAGAACCACTGGTGAACATATTATATGTTTCTATTTATATGACATTTCTGGAAAAGGCAAAACTACGGAAACATAAAACACATTAGTAGCTGCCAGAGACTGGGGAAACGGGAGTGTTTAACTACAAGGTAGTTCTTAGGGAGGTAATTTTTGGGGAGACTACTAACTACTATGTTAGTAGACACATGACTCTATGCATGTGTCAAACCTTAACCTGCATACCACAAAGAGTGAATTTTACTGTGTATAAATTTAAAAAAAAAAAAAAAGCTCTTGAAGGAAAGAAACTAATTGTATTACAAATGAGTAATACAACCACAATGTAGAGAGTGGAAAAGAAAGTAACTTTAGTAACTTTGGAAAACAGTACCTTTATTGAATATTGCAAAGCTTAAAGAAAGAAAGAAAGAAAGAAAGAAAGCAGACAACTAATGTACTCTAGTTAGTAAATTTGTTTCTCAAATATATATATAGGTTAGAAATTCTGAAATTAATTTATATATATATAATAGGGCTAAAAAATAAAAATATATATTGCAAATAATAAAAGCCAGGTTTTTCAGTTAGAGGGGAAAAAATTGCAGAAACTGCAAGGGAAAGTTTTGATTGAAACCTGTAGGATTGAACTGTAAGTGAAAGTATCCTTATGAATTCACCTTTTTTAGTATACATACACATATTTAGATACAAAAATAAATACAAATGTGCTTTTATGAAGATGTGCTTAATCTAAACTTAGTCTACTGATAATAGGTTCTAGAAACAGTGATACCCTGGTAGCAATGAGCACAATACACTAAGCATTCAAACCTTAGTGTTTAAATAGCCTTCTTCAGTGAAAAGAACTTGAGATTCCTGGAGAAGTATTTGAAAAACACAAATTTGTCCAGAGCTTTGTGTGGTTTCAAAAGTAAGAAAGTGCTCATGAAAAGCTCCAGTGACCCATCTGGAAAAACCTGAGCAACAAAGTAAATAATGATAGTATCAGCAGATATAATATAGATATCCATGCATTCAAGTAAGAAATTAACATGTAAATGGGAGAGAAGAGAGAACTCTTCCTTATAAAATAAACCAAATTAAGAAATGTATAAGAAATGAAGGATTTAAAAATATTTCTGTTAGGATTCCACAGTAATAATTATTGAGGGCAAAATTGCCTGATAAAATTATTATGTAAACTTTTGAAAGAAATAGGATATCTATATCTATATTTGCATAGTGTCAAAGTATCCTTCCCAACATGCTTACCATTAAAGAATGCAAAAACAGTAACTTTACAGTGTATAAATCTGGCATGCATCACATTACAAAAGTGGTCCAAGTTAACATTACCAACTGCAACATCTAACCTTTTGTAGCCCCTGTATGTTGGACAGAAAAAAAAAAAACGCATCTCTTCTGTGATATTCTTGTCAAAAATACATAACTTCAATTTAATCCTGTGAAAACATCAGACAAGTCTAAATAGGAACACCTTATCCCCCCTCCTCCGCCCGCCAAAAAAAAAAGGAAACAATAGAGTAGTAAGGACTTAGTAGATGTGTCTGAAACCATGAACAATAAGCTTGATGATCTCATGCATGTGAATGGATCACTGAGTTTAGCTGATCATCACTCCTTTCAAGAGATGATGAAGATAAGCCTTCTCTCCATTCTTCTTTCATACTTCACTAGAAAAAAAATACATAAAAAATTATATTTTAGATGTAGCTGTGTATTTTTCTTACTCCACACTCTTCTTAAAATTACCTTACTTTATTTCCCCCCAAGATTGCTCATATTTATTTTTTAAAAACAACAATAAAAACAACTATGGACTACAAATTGTCTGCAACCTTTAAATGTCTCATAGGCAGACAAAATAGTCACTAATCATTAGAGAAAAACTCATTTCTTTTTGTACTGACTTCAGAAGGTGAACTGAAAGTTGCCTTTAGTTGAACATTCACTTTCAAGATCAAGGCCTGGTGAAAGAATCTGAAACTGGATTTGGATATATTTAATTAGAACTAAGTTCTTTCAAGGACTTTAGATCCTTCTGCTAAAGATAAAAAAAAAATAGTGCTAGATTGAAGTGTTTAGGTATTTTAAGCTCAATAAATAGCCTGCAAAATTATTAAACCTTTCCCAGTTTCTTGAACCATCTCCTGGGCTCATCTTAACACTAGAATTTATATAAGGTTTATTATATTATACCTTGCCTATACCTTTTACCTAGCATATAAGCTTGATCTTCCTTACTAGACTTAACATTTCTTATGGTCAGAGTAGCCTTCATTTAACTAAATCATCACAGTGCTTTGACTAATATTTTGTATTGGGGGACAGGTAAAGGCCTATTGAACAAAATAGATTATTAGTTTTTTATTCTTTCTGGCAAGATAATTGATATCTCTATCTCTTCTTATACCTTTACCTATATCTATATCTAATTTATATCTGCCTACCTATCTACCTAGGTATATAGATACAGATGTTGATATAGAAATAGATATAGACACAATTCTGCTTCTAGATTACTTCTAAGTATATAACTTGTGTCTCTGAGGATATATAATCTATATATAACTAAAAGTTTTAGTGGCATTGCTAAAATCACAGGTTACAATTCAGGTTTAGGAGGAACACTACAGTATTACAATAAGTGTTTACAAAGTCATTGTTTTCAGGGGACTTTTAAATAAAAGATCAGAGAAAACTCATCTATTTAATTATTTATAAATCAATTACTTAGTTCTTTGGTAAGTCAAAAAAATGATATATTTAGTAGAATGTGAGCTCTGGATGGAAAGTATTTCTATTTTGCTTCCTGATGTGTTCTTAGAGACTGGAGGAGTACTTGGAACATACTAGAGTCTCAATAAATACTTGTGAAATGATAAAATGCATGAACTCTAAGAAATATATATAAATCAGTAAAATTTTCAACAATAACTTTATTTTTTTAATCAGAAGTAATAATTATAGATTGCCCTATGGATCCTTAGCCATAAAGGTTTCTCTTGGATGTTTCTACAACTTCCAGAAAACATTCAGTTTGATCTTATCCCAATCTTAGTGAGGGAAGACAAAAGATGCTCATCTACAGAGAGAATCAAATCAGTGCTTTTCCACCTACAGGTGTAAACCTTTTCCTTTTTATAGACAAAACAATGACACTTATGACTCAATTATAACTTTCTTTCTCACTTGGGAGTTCTAAGAGTTTTTCTCTTTTCTCAACTAGCATGCCGATTTTTATTATGATGAGTATAAAGGAATGTTCTTTATAAAACTAAAAAATGTCCTCATTCACTCATCTTTTGTTTAAATTATCTCTTGGGAATAGATATGTCCTGCTACATACTAGTTTGGATTTCTATTAATTCACAGATTAAGTAAACATGTCACATGCCAAATGGCCAAACATTCTACTGATCCTCCATAAATAGTACTGACCAAGAACATTACAATTCATATAATCTTTCTTTGCCTATCTCAAAATATCAGGAATATAAATCAATTCATATATTTTAAATACAATGAAATGTGTACATGGAGTATGTATAGGGAAGCTTGTCTGTCATTCAGGAGACCTGATATCCAACCACAGATTTTTCAGTATTTGCCATTTAATGCTGACTAGGAGAGAGCCTCTTTTATATGTTGCTTTGCATATTTATAAAAGGTAGTTGTATCCTCTCTATAAACAGTGACCAATGCTAAAAACTATATGAATTAATATTTTTCAATAGAGAATCACTATAATGGCTTGTTGCATGAATTAATATATACTATATTATATGTCAAATTTATCCTATGTGGTAAAATATCTAATATAGCATACATAATTTATAATATTGGAGTCAATCTTGTTAATCCACATCAATAAATATTTTTAAATATTTGCTGTTTCAAATGTTTTTTGTGATATACTTGATGGTGTACAATTGAGTTATGAGTACAATTTATTTAATCCTAAAAGGAAAGCTAGATAATTTTAGTGTTATCCCTTTTCTGTGGATGTTGTAAGTAAAGTCTCAAAATGATAGCAACTTAAATCTGCGCAGAATATAAGTAGTAGAGCTAAGACTAGATTCCAGATCCTGTGAATCCTAAAGCTTTTGTATTCACTGCCTGTGTTCAATCTTTTAGAGAGTACTTTTCCATGAAACAAGACTGTCTCATAGTCATACCAGCTCAGGTTTTTTTCCCTCCGAAATTTTTGGATTTGAAGAACAGCAGGTAGATGGGGTCGTATACTACCAGCTCATCTGGCAGCTTCCTTGAAGTATGACATTTTCAACCTCAGAAGTTCATATAGAGTTATACAGCAATCAGTGGCAACATTAATTAGGATTTAAGCCTAGCATTTAGTTTTTCTTTAAATACCTTGACATTCAAGACTTTTTTTAAAAGCGTATATCTTTGAATCAATTTTGGAGAACAAATTTGGATGATAGCAAGAAAACTAAATGGTAAGTCAGTTGATTATAAACTGTCTTTGAACCTGTTATTATCTCAATTTCTTTACCTATAAAATAAAGATAATATTTTATACCACACAAGTTTTAGTCTTTTGTGAACAAATTTTTGAGAAGATGATGGGTGTACAGTGAAAAAGAAAGGGGAGGGGGTCTTCATTAACTTTAGAAAATACTGTATTATGCTGAGTTAAATGAGTTTTCTTAATAAAGTCTTTCACAGAATCTTTACTATGCTAACATGAATTATGAAATCTAACAAAGGGATACTGTATACAGTTACCTAAATATTTTTCACCGCAGAACACTTCCTGCCCATAGACCTGAAAAAACTTCATTGCAGTTTTTTGTTGCTCTGTCATTAATATAGGTTGTAAGAAGATCAATGCACAGATAATAGGATTTAGAAATATTTAAATGATAATATTTGAACAAACTCTTGGTTACTTATAAGATGTAGGGATAGAAATATCCCTGTTGCCGGGTGTGCTTCTTCACTCTCTCTTCTCAGGCTCTAGGTAATTGTGCTCTGCTGTAATTATTGATCATAATTCCAGAATCTTGCTTTTTGAAGAAACATTAAAAGAAACAATTATAGCATAAAAATAAAAAGAAAATAATTTTTAAAAGAGACGAACATTCATCAAATGCAAAGACTATAGTAATTATTTATATAACTCAAAGTTTAAATATTAGTAGTTAAAAAACTTAAATGTATTTTTGAGTGATGGTTCACCATAGTATTAATCAGAGACTTTAAAAATTAGGTTTAAAAGTGAAATCTGCTAGCATGGCATTGTAACAGGTATATATACCAGCATTTACTCATTAGAATTTATTCTATCTCATTTTCTCTATGTATAATTTATGACGTCATTCTTATTTTAAAAAAATGAGATGAGGGTAAAATTTATCAGTGCAGATGGTTTTTTATTATTATCATCCCTGACCCATCATTCCTAAAATGTGCTATATCCTGAGTGAAGATATTTATCTAAAGAAGTCAATCTTATACTTTATAAATTCATTGTTTTAGCTTAAGAATGGTTAACTTTCTTAAAAGCTTGAGGGAATGATTGTATATATTTTGCATGATAAATTTTTATCACAAAATTTATCTGACATTTTATTTTATATTGGCAACAATCCATTACCACTACGGTGTCTTCCAATCTGCTGGATTTATAGCCTTGAGATTATTATTCTTGAAAATGTGTAAAAGCAACCTTTTATTCTTAGTTCAATTAGGAAGGAAAAATCTTTCATTTTCCAAAGGTCAAGATGTTCTTTATAAAGAAGATAGTTTATATCACTTCCACAGCACTACATATAAATGATGATAAATAAGTTATCATTTTTAGTAACATACTTTCTTTAGTACTCAAGTTTGAGTTAAGGTTGTCAGAAATTGATTGTCCTGAGTACATATTTGGGGAGATAAATGGTGCTTAAATGAAATCAATTTTTGGAGATATAAATTCACTTTTCCTGGGAAGGTATACTTTATCCTAATTGCTGGGCAATGTTTTCTCTATACATTGCCTCACATATAAAACATTAATAAATTACTGTTTTTGTAAAAATGTAGTGTTTTCAATCTTGTAATAAAGATAGAATTAAGGTTTAGCAAGATTAATGTTAGCAAATAGGAGAATTGAAGGAAGAAGAGAAAGAGACACCTGAAAGATCTGGAATTACTTATTATTCTGAAGAAATGATAACAGAGTTCATCCCTTACATAAAACTATCAAAATACTACCTAATAAAGAGTTGGCATAATTCATATAAACTCATTAGCATCTGAAAAAATAAAAATTCAGGAATCATGAAGTTAGGAATAAGGGGAAAAGCTTGGCTGGTCTAGCAGGTCAAACTTCAATGTGGAGCCAACAGACCTGGTATCTCAGCATGTTGCACAAATCAAAAAGTCATAGCCCAGGCAAAAAGCTGACAGTGATAGGGACAATTATGAAGTTTAAAAGTTATTACTCCTGAAATTCCAAACTTAATTTTTTCCTGGATTGGGACTTTAGTATTAATTCCAATCCAAATTTGTTAGAGATGGTGAGACTGCTAATATACGTATGACAAACTTTGATTGGAATTGATTCAGTGGTTGGATAGGACTGCGTCTGAGCCAAGGACAGTAGCTGATGGCTATGGACAGGGAGAGAGGATTGACACTGGCCTAGAATAAATATTAAAGGCAAATTATCCATTAGATTATAGTTTACTGATCTTTTGCGAAGATGAGATATTGTCCAGTCTAAGAGGAGAAGAATGAACTAAATGATTCCCAGACATCCCTACAAAAATTATATGGACATTAAAAAGAATAACTCTTTTTGGGGGGTATTCCACATGTGCTGTTACATATATTCAGTTTTGTAGTGTGATTTATCCCATTAAATCCCTATAACGACTGCAAAACACATACAGACGCTACCCCATTTTAACAATGTAGAATCTGAGATTTAGAAAGATTAGTTAGGGTCAGGGTTTGAATTATGACCTGTGTATTCATTACTAATTGCACCACAACATCTTATCCTAAAATTAAGTAGCTAAAAATATATTTTTTATTTTACACTTTCAGTGAGTTAGAAATCTGAGAGTGGCTTAGGTAGGTGTTTCTGATTTAAGGGTCTTTTAAGAGCCTACAATAAAGGTGTCATGTGAGACTGCAATCATTTCAAGGCTTGACCAGAGAAGGAATTTTCACAGACTTATACAGATGGCTGTTGACAGGCCTCAGAAGATCTGCTTGCAAGCTCACTCCCATGAGCTAGTCCCTACAGCTACCTCCAAACTTGGCACTGGCTTCTTTCAGACTGAGCAATACAAGAGAGAGTGAGAGAGAACACTGAGACAAAAGCTAAAGACCATAATAGAAACAACATCCCATTGCCTCTGCCATATTTTATTATTTGGAAGCAAGTCAGTTAGTTAAGTGCACACTCATGTAGAGATTTCACAAAAACCGAAATACCAAGAGGTAAAGATTATTGGGGGACATTTTAGAGGGTACCTACCACAGTATGTGTTATGTCTGAAACTATTTTCTTAACAAAAACACTCGATCATCTTTCTCTTAATTTTTAAACTGTAAGTTCTCATGCTTGGACGTTTTTAGCTACACAGTTAGATTTATAATACCGCAAGCCAAGCAGAATAGCTATTTCCTCCTTTCTGCTTAGTTGATAACTGTCCTTGAGAAAAGATGAACAACCCTGCAAAAGGTAGCAAGTTCAATCTTTTTGCAGCACATATTTTTCAGTGTGTAGCAGCTCCCTGCTATTAAGATAAGAAATAAAATAGAACTGAGCTTTCCACCTTGTCTGTAAGGCAAGCTTTTTTCCTTTGATGCTTTCTTTGTGAAAAATAGATATGAGAATAAAATCAATGCTTCTTCTGTAATAAAACCTGAATGAATGTATTGTGTCTACATTTAGAAATCCGAATGCATATTTTTTAATTTTTATTTTATTATATATAATAAATTCAAACTTAGGAAGGTAAGCTAGAATATTGTTTTATTTCTATATATTTGATACAATTGTATGTTGAGAGCTAAGTTTTTTATGTATTCTGATTTATTAATATAAAACTAATTTGTTTTCTATGTAGTATAAAGAAGAAATAATCAATTCTACAAAGATAGTAAAATTTTAATAATTTCCTTTTCAAAATATTAAAGAATCTCAATTTCATAAATATTTAAATCCTACTTTCCTTTCAAAAAGTATTGGCTCTTTGCAATGATATTCAAACAGACTACTCTATCTCAATTTTCATTTGGTTTATCAAGGATTTAGATTTTCTTCAGAGAAATTATTGGTTTCATTTAATCATTCCTTCACCTTGAAGTATAATTCTACTAACATCATATAATGCAAAAATAAAATGTGAATCAATTTCAGTAATAATCTAGAACTATGAAGCTGATAGGGCTCATTTTAATAAAACTGAGTCAGAACTTACTCCAGTTTTCAATTAAATTTAATTTTTACCAAAGTTAATAAAAATGTTTTCAAAAGGCAAATATCACTACAAAGTTTATAACAAAATGTAGCTATTTCCCACTCCTCTCTTCCCATCCTATCATTCTTATTCCCCAAGATCCACCTCTAATATACCTTTGGCTATTTCTTCAAATATTTAATATTCTTATATACTATTACCTCAATTTTCAATTTTATTTTTTAAATAAAAGATGGCAGTTCATCTCACTTACAAAGCACTCGCACCCAGCAGACAGATATACAAGCACAGATTCACATGTATTGTCTCTATAGTTTCCTAATATAGTTACATCATAATATTTAGCTAAATCAATTAGCAGTGCTTAGAATGTTCTAACTATTGTTCACAGTGAGACTAAGTGGTATACTATGATGAGAATTCTTTTACAACTTTTTATTTTCCTTAAGATAATAAATTCTTAATTACTTTTTCTATCCCACAAATTCAAATGCATTTACAAATTGCTGCTATTCTGTTTTGAGCTACATAAATGTGTTTTATATACATACTTTGACATATACAGACAATATGTAGAGCTTTTGTTACCTGAGACTTATTTCTTTAGAATGTCTCACTCGAGTTATTTCATTCAGGGGCAGTTTTCATCTGCATTTGTCAGGACAAGATGCTAAGTTATAAATCACACAATGGTACTGCTGTAAGTATATGTCCTTAAAATAAGAAATTCAGGTATTTTTGCACAGTTTCCATCAAAAAATTATGATGCATTTATATTCATAAAGTCTATATTATACAGTATATTCCTGACTGGAGAGTGTGTCTTTTTTTCTGGGCTTTGATAAAAACTGGATTTTTGTCCTTACAGTTTACACACATGATGGTCAATCTTTCCATCAATAACATTTGGCCTCCATATCTTTTACATCCTCTATTTTCTTTTCTACCTAGGTCCTTTTGGTGTCAGAGGACAAATTTTTATTGTGTAAACCTCTGGCTCTGAAATTTGATGCCACAAAGCCAAGTTGGCATAATGACAGGAGATTACTGGGAGTGTTCTTAAACTGCAGCTAGCAAAATTTAATTACACATAGAAATGACATAAGCCTTGTAAATATGTCCTACTTAACACAAAATAATGTGTGATCAGCACAGCTTAGCTGGATCCCAAAAATGCATGAGGGCAACCATTCTAGCACGCTTATACAGGAAATTTGACTGTCAAACAATAGTGGTAAAATTATCTTTCAAATTCTTACAAAATCATGTGATCGTGTCTGTCTAATTGAAAGGAATCTGTGCAAGTGAGAGATTCTGAGGTGAAGATTAATTAATTTCTTGCTAAATTCACCTATGCCCCCTGCCTCCTTTTTATTAAGTTTATACACTAATGGCTTCCTGAAGAGGGGGCAAGGAAGTCAACGTTTGAGTCATTGCATGTCTAATGATGTCTTTAGCCCACCTTTACATTTAATTATTAGTTGGTTGTGTATTCTAGGCTGAAAATCATTTCTCCTCAGAATTTTGAAAGTATATGAGAAGTTCAATGTCATTCTAAATTTAATGCCTTCTATGTGCTCTGTTTTATATACATTTTCTTTCTGGGTGATTTTTGGACTTGTTATAGGACTTGTTTGTCCACTCAAAATTCATATGTGAAGTTCTCACCTCCACTATGTCAGACTATGAACTTATTTGGAAATAGAGTCATTATAAGATACCATTACTTAGGTTGATGAAGTCACTAGGTTGGCTCTGATCCAATATGATTGGTGTCCTTATAAAAAGGGAAAATTAGGACACAGAAACAAACATACATAGAGGAAAGATACTATGAAGAGACACACACAAAAAACACAGCATCTTTAAGCCAAGGAGAAAAGCCTGAAATAAATTTCTTCCACTTAGTCCTCAGAAAAACCAACTCTGTTAATGCTTTGATCTTGTCTTCCAGCTGCCCAAACTGAAAAAAGTTCTCCCACAAATAAATGTAGAACAGATAAAAGAAATAGAAATAGAAAATGGCAGAAATTATAAAAATACATTTACAGAAGAGAAATATGATTGGCCAAGAGACGTATATAAATGTACTAATCTTTTTTAGCAGGGAAATAATCAAATATCATCTTACACTAACAAAAAAATAAAATGTATTAAAATACTAAATATGGGTATGTTCATCAACAGGAACTTTTACGTATTTCTGACTAGACTATTAACTGGTGCCACCTCTTTGAAAAAATATTTGACATTATCAATAATACTAAGATCTTCATCTAGAGAATGTAGCTAGAGAAGAGAGTTACAGACAGTAACTTCTTAATATCAATAGGTACAGGTATTTAATAGACTAACACTATAGACAGTCAATATACATCAGTCCACGTCATGATCAAAACAAAATCTCTGGCAATGTGGATAATACTAAATATAAGTTCAGCTAAATAATTTACACATGTAGCTTAAAATTTTTAGAAGATCTAGATCTATTCCTACGGTCTGATTTGCATTGAATCGGGGAAATAATGATGTTTCTCATGGAGAAACATATAAAAAAGAATTTAATTTTTTGTCAAGTGTTCTAGATGTTGTATTTAGAGGCTTCTGAAATAGAATGTTAATGACTAAAGTATGTCAACCAATCTATGCTGATTCCAGGTTACATCAGATGACAAGCAGCCAGGTTTAAGTTCCTTCGGGAAGAGACCACTTTAAGGTCTGGTGTTTGGTTCAACAGAAGTTAGAGTCTTTTCTTTATTGCTAGTTAGTTTTTTTTTTAATTACCCATTTAAAAGTACATTCCATCAATATTTAACAAGATTTCTCTTAAGGCCCAAAGACACCTTATAAAATAGGCAGCAGTTTTTCAATAAGTGTATTCATGAGTCTCGATATTCTCTGACGAGTTATACATGTACTGGTTTTGTTTTTGCTAGGATATTATGTCATTCTTTTTCTTTCATGATTCATTATATAAACGAGAAGACATTACTTTGATACTTTTCCCTTTTAAAAATATTGTCACTGGAATATTTGCCTAATGAATTACTGAATTTACTTAATTCAACAGTTAAAAATAAAGTTAAAAAAAACTTTGAAATTAAATATCTAACTTTTCTAGAACCATAAGGTTAGTTTTTAAATTGATTATTTAAAAATGAACTTCAGCAAATAACATTTGTACCTGCTGTGCACATCTATACATTTAAAAAGCTGCTAAAATTCTAAATGTTCCTGTATTAAAAAATATATAGATTTTCTCATGTCATTGCAACATAAAAGCACACTGCCAACTGTGGAGTCCTCCGTGTATTTATATTTTTTAAACATCTATAGAATAAATGAGAGAAAAAAAATGTAACCAGGAGTAAACCCCTACTCATTTTTATTGCTTTCGGCAAAATGTTTTCTCCATTTGTATAGAGGTTTCTGAATTTCAGTTATGCTTGTTTTTACTACTGCCCTTTGTTATAGTCTTTTTTCAAGTATGAAATTGGAACACATAAACAAGGAAACATTAGTGAAATTATATTTTTCATGAAGTTATTCAAAAGTGTCCTCACATAGGCATGATTGTGCTGACAGAAGCTCATTTACAGAGAGAGTTAATCTGTCTTTAATTATGATATCTGAAGTGATATAATCTCTGTCAATACTTTCTATGAGAAGCAGTACATGATAAAAATATATATATGGTTTACAGAAGCAGAAAAGGATTTAGAGATTTTGAAGCATATTAATATTTTTGGATTTCTTCCAGGAACTAACTCTTAATTATGAAAACAATTATAAAAATAATTCTGATTCTAATTGTGCTTCAGGAATTATGGCCTTTTTATATTTGAAAGGGTTGAATTTTAAAATTTGTAATTCAAAATGTATTTTAAAAAGGCAAAGATTTATCTCGAAAGCTTATTGCACCATAATGTTTTCCTGGGTTGTTGACAATATGTTCTGGTAAAAAGGTTCATTGTTTATGCATTGAAGACTTATCATCTGAGTTAATTAAGCATGAAGCAGAAAACATCGTTGGAACACTTGTCACTTGGACCTTTTTCATTTGTTTGTGGTGATTTGCAGAATATACTGTTTGTGACGATCATGGGGTTGCTGATAGCTGAATGAGTTTTCAAGTTTGAGAAGTCTGATGAGCTTCTTGTCTCAGGAGGCCAAAGTACCTAGTTGATAAAGCTACTAGGATGCTGTTGATATAGCAGAAAGAAAAATTAACAGATGAGGAGAGAAGGAGCAGAGGGGAAAAGGAGTAACAAGATTTTGTATTTTAATTGGAAAAAGATGTCTAGAGAGGTATCTTCCTTAAGCTCTGCTGTCATAGAACTTGTCATCTTACCATGATACAGTTGGACTCCACTAATGATTCTGTGTTTCTATGATTTCTAACAGTAGTCTTGAAAACTACACGAACAATACCATTTAACGTCTGTGAGCAAAAACCCATATAACCAAAACATTTAATTAATTAACATGCTATTTGAGAGCAGAAGCCACAGATAAAAATAACTGGAGCTTTGACAGGGTCTTTGAAAGGCTGTAATAATTAAATCATGCACGTATCAACATACTTTAAATTTTACACCCTGTCAATGATATAAAGCCTCCCTTCTTGTAAATCCCTTTTATACTTCAGATACTTAGTGATCTTGATTTTTTTAAAGAAACATATTTTAAAAGGTGACATAATGACAGAATTCATTCTACCAATTCACTCCTACTTAATTTCTCAGTTATAAACACAATTGTTTATAAAACTTTTTCTCCTCTATATAGCTACAAGGTAAATATTACTTTTTATTGTGAAAAGGATTGGGCCTGCTGTAACTTGAAGGGTTAAAAAACTTCATTTGTGAGTTTTTAGAAGACAATCTATGCATTTTTTCCTACATGTTGAATTGTTCCAAGTAGTCATAAAGTGGATTCAAACCTTCATTAGCTGTAAAATAAAATTAATGTGCTCTAACCATAACAGTTAACTTACAGTGTTATAATTTCAAAACTTTATAGTTAATATAGTAACTGCATGCTGCTAGAAGACCGGTGTGACTCTTACAATCGGCTCTGACTTTTTCCTGCTTAGCCATGTATTTAGTCAAAAAATGACAGTATCAATATTGCCAGAATTTGAAAACAATATAAAGTATTTCAGTTTAAAATTATTTTCAGAGTATTCAGAATACTTTGAAATGATTTCTAGGTTTCTTGTTCCTTGTGGCCAAACCAATTGTAAAATAGGGGAAAACATAAATAAATGCTTAAAGAAAATGATTGCCTACAGAATTTTTGTATATGGATGTATAATTATGGAAAATCTTAAATAGCTAAAGCCAGTGGAAGCAATTACCTAAACTGTAGGGGTGAGGTTGAAGGAGATGGAGTTTAAAGGGAGAGGAGGAAACTAAAAGAAAGAAAATATATAATAAAGCCACTAAGCAAGCCAGTATTTTTCAGTCAATCGATGGTCTAAAGAGGCATGGAAATAATGCTGGCTACACTGTAAGATATCATGATCTTTAAAATAGATTATATAAAAAATGGAGAAATACAGTAGTCCTTATGAGCATGCAACAGTCATTCCTGAAGGTCCCCTGTTATCATTTGAAGCATAGAAGTTATTCATCCATGCATAAGTACAACTGACAGTAACATCAGCTTCAGTGCAGGAAACATCTGGACACATAAATATATTTACTTGTAGTCACTAAATTTTTAAGTAGGTTACCATGAGTTACAATTTGTAAAGAACTTTCTCTTCTTGACCTCTGGATTATTCTCCCCTGTATGTTATTGTTCCTGTATCTTCATTTGTAGTTTTCTAAAATAAAAATAATAATGATAAAACTGCCAAATTCTGAATTTTAGTAAAAATTTAATAAACTTTTCACTTATATGAGAAAATTTTTCTTTTCTGTTCTTTGACAGTGATTAAATATTGTTAGCTCTAATATACGTTTTAAATATATATTTGTTTTCACATGGGCTTTACCATATAAGAAATATTTATGCAAATGAGCTTGAATTTATCATGTTAATAAACTTTCTTATGTTATCATTAAGTAGCTTTTAAATATTAAACTATCATGTCCTTTTCCTATATTTCAATGATTTGTTTTAGTCAATAAAAGGTCTCCAGAACATGTGGAGAAAGACCTCATATGTGAGGAATATTTAAAATTGCTATGTAATACATGTGCATTTTATCATAAAGATAATGTTAGTTTATTCGGGTCCATATTATTGAGACTAAATGAATTATCTTCTATTCAGGTCCATATTATTGAGACTAAATGAATTATCTTCTATTTTCCAACTGTCTTATGTACTTGTTTGGCAAGAATCAATGGCTTGGGGATTGGATACCATTGCAGCTATTTATACACTTTCATCCTTTACTTTGGTCCTCTATCTCACAGCACTGGGAAAGAACAAAGGATTGAATGATTTGTCTTGGAGCCAAAACTCATTGACTAACCCAAAAAAATAAATTGAAATTGAAAATCTTTCTAACCAAACTGAAACAGCATTTTGAAAAGAGTGTATATGAACATTGATTTTGTACCTAAAAGCTAAGTTCTATGGCCATTTATTAGTTTCACCTTATCCATAGTCCCTTGAGAAGAGAGAATAAAAAGTTGTCATTTCTAGAGGTTGGAATCAGACAATAAACAAATTGGTCAGAGTACGATTTCAGAGTTAGATTTTCTGAGGTTAGAAGAAGATAAACAAAATAAACAAGTTTTAAAATTCTCAGAGAAAAACGGTGACTTAGTGATGGAATCCAGACAGATTTTTAGGCAATTGTGACTAACCTAAGGCACTAAAGGAGGAAATGAAGACTTTTTATATCAATGACTCCTAACTCTGGCTACTCATTAAAAATGCCTTGGGAACTTTTACAATATATCAGTGCTTACATACCATATTCCAGAGTCCTAATAGGATTTATTTGGAATGGGGCATAGGCATAAGTATTTTTTCCTAGTCTCATCAGTGATTCTATCCCGCAGTCAGGGTTAAGAATCATTGGTCTAAATCAGTGAAAAGGAATTACCTTGGGATCTTGTAAAAATGCAAAATTTGATTCAGGAGCTCTGAGGTAGAGCCTGAGAGCCTAATGAGCTCCCAGGTGAAGCCACTACTGCTGTATTGCCACACACCTGAGTAGCAAAGATCCCGTACTACTGCTCTATGAATTTTCATTTCTCTTCCAGGGAAAGTTTTCAGCATTGGTTAATGTTGCCAGCAGGTTGTTTATTTCCACTTTAATTCTAACTAAGGATATTTTTCTTTAACATTTCAATATTTATCTTTCATCATAACATTGTATCATTCAGGCACATGTTTTTAAAATAATTCATTAACTAGTAATTGTTGTTACCATTGGGCATGATCTAAATTAGTCGTTGCTGAAGGGACATCAGTTCTTTCCACTGGCACAGCAAAGAATTACAGATCAGTGAAATTTAGAAAAAGTAAGAATTATTAAGGTATGTTTCAAGAGAGAAATGGGCTGTGCCAGAGAAGGCTGTAGCCCCACAGGTTTCAGGAAGTATGCCTTATATTGTGGTCCATGAAGGGAAGTTACAGGGGTGGTGCTAGATAATTGGCATGTGAGGTCACTTTAATTGACAATTGGCTGTTATATGACCCCTTGTTGAGTGCACATACGGTTACCCAGAATTCAGTCTGTTATAATTAGATTCATTAACTTCTGGGCATATGTATGATATTATAATGATGGTATAATGAGGCTAAGATCAAGGAAGGTCAGTATATATAATAAATACACAAGTGCTTACGGTCAGGCTAAACCAGCAATTATTTCTGTAGTTTTTTCTATTTGTAATGGTAATTTTTAACCATAAAATGGGTGTTTCAGGGAGGTCCTAAGGGAGATCTCTAGGTTGGGCCTTCCTTCCCCTGTCACTCATGTCTATTTCTCTGCCTAACAGTATTATTGCTTGGGTTCCCAAGAAGGCTGACAAGAGACTGAAACTAGCATATGGTAAGTTATAGGGAATGCTCTTAAGATCCATAACTATGGGAAAGGAGGAAAAGGAAGGGAGTAGGAATGGGCAGAAGGAGAAGGTGGTCAGTGGGGTGGGCCTTTACACTCCTGAATTAAATAGTCATTGGATGTGGGCTGCCCCAGGAAGGGAATATGAGTTTGGATGAGGTTATTACTGTGGGGGTGTCTGACTGGAGCACTCCAAGAAGCTAAGAGAATAATTCATTCAGTCTTGAAAAACAATCTGGGCAGTGAAGCATAAGGTCCACTAAAGTCTACTCTTTATGCTTCTTGGGTATCCTTATAAATTCTTGGAGCTGCTCACAGAGCAGGAGTCCCCATCCACCAGGCCATGGACCATACTGGTAAGTATGAAGTAAGCAGTGGGCTAGCAAAGCCTCATCTATATTTGCATCCATTTCCCAGCACTAGCATACTGCCTCAGCTTCACCTCAGATCATCAGGCATTAGGTTCTCATAGGACACAGGTCCCTTGTGCCCAAAAGTTTGGGAACCACTGTCACGGAGGATTGTGGTAGGCTTCTTTTCCTAGTGGGAATTTATAAAAGAATAATCACTAGGACAAATGACAGCCATGGCCACTGCTGTTGTCAGTACTATAACTGACACAAATTATCTCTGTATGTTACTACATTATAGATTCCCCTTTCCCTCAGCTAACACCTCTGCTTGTCTTAGTAGCTTACCCGGTAATGTGACACTGTCCCTCACCCTGAGAAGTATGAGCCTTGGGTACTATGTTCTCAGGTTGTGGCTGTGACATTTGTCCATTTATCTTTAAAATTGTGTAAGGAATTATCAAGAAGTGCCTAAGTGAATGAAAAATGTACCTCACATATTCTTCCCTGCCTCAATTGTATAACAGCAGCCTTACCTTCTTCTGACAGTGAGAGTCGATTATCCCTGCCAGGGTGATGACCCCTCTTCTTGTCTGCTTGTCCTTGAACATGGAAAGTTCGAAGTTTCAGACTGATAACACAATTTATAGCTCAATGAAGCTCTTTCTATACCCATTGTGAACCTGACATAGAAAACAGAACTTCTAAACCCTGAGAACCCAGTGCATACTTAAGAATATGTATTCTGCTGTTGGTGATGGTAGGTTTGTGATATCTATATTTATTTATTTTGTCCTGAAAGTAAACACTAAGTTTCTGAAGCAGGGAAGACTATTATTATAACAGTAAGTACATTTGTTCCCCGTGCCTCATTTCCCTTCTTGTAGGTGATGCAAGAGAGCCACATGGTTAGGCTTACAAGTGCACAGAGGAGGTTTCTTACCACAATGGAGAGGAATCCCAAACATTATCCAGGGAGCTTATATACCTTACACACTGCCTAACTGCTGCCACTGTGTCCTCCAAAGAGAGGGAAGAAACCTGAACTCCCTAATGTAAACATGTCTTCTCTGGGAAGAGAAGAGGAAGTTCCTCAAATTTTAATCCTTTGGAATGTAATTGGTGACTGGCATAAGATTTTATCTGTCTTTGAAATGTAAATACACAGCTCTGGAAGAGAAATTTCTCCCTGAGGTTTCTAACTATTCAATCATCTAAATTCTAGACTTGTTCCACTGAGTTAGAACTACAGAAAGACTGAGAAATTATAAACACAAATTTTAGAGTAGAACATATCTTTGGAGAGAGAAGAAGGTGGATAAGAATATGAGGGTATTTACAGAGGACTTCAAAACATTAACATCCTATTTCTTAACCTAAGCACATGAGTTTTATCTTATTTAGCTTCTATATAGTTTATAATATATTATTGTACCTGTATGAAATATTGTGAAATATGCTTTCACTTAGAATTTTAAAAGAGAGTATCAGGACTAGTTCTGCATACCCCATGTCCCTTTTTACTTACATTGCCAGCAGCAATCTAGGCTCACTTATAGTTCATACCACACTGCTTTTTCTATCTCCTGTTTATACAAATCTGCCATACCTCTTCAGCGTTTTAGTATTTCCACTGATTCCTCAGGAACTCAGGGTCAGCTATCCCCATTCTATCATCATCACTAGTCTTTTCACCTTGACATCTTAACTCAAGAGTAGATAAACTATTGCACATAGGCAAAATTAAGCTTGCCGACTGTTTTGTAAATACATTTTTTATTGAATCACTCATTCATTTGCATAATGTCTATGGCTACTTTCCCACTACAAGAGAGGAGTTGAGTAGTTGTGACAGAGACCATATGTCCTACAAAGTCTGAAATATTTGCTATGCAGTCCCGTGCAGAAAAATTTTGCCAACTTTCGATTTATCTGAATCCTGGCTCTTTCCTGAGGCCAGTGATTTATCCGGCCCTCTCAAGGTAAAGGTTTCTTTTTCTTCACAATGTACTTCACAACTACAGACAACTGAGGATTACTAGTGATACTTCTAAACCATGCTTCCTCCTTCTGCTTTTTAAAACATAAAATATTTGACACTTGTGCCACTGCACTATACATTTAGACAGCCATAACCCTTAAAAATGAATCTAGCACAGATGAATCTAGCACTCAGTTTACTGTTACAGACCACAACTGTGATTTTAAATTTGACCATGCCATCATTGACAAACCCACTAACTTACCTTTCAGTCATCTTATATTCAGTACCCCACCTTTTTGACCATGCTATTTTATCCTTTCATCTAATATATTCTATAGTCCACACTCTGGTAATATTTCAACCTTACCTACACATCCAATCTATTTTTTTATTCTTCATTACCCATTGCAACTGCCTTTGGGGCCTATTTTCCCTAAGTAGCCTAATTAAGTACTTCTCAAACTTTACTGTTCATGTAAATCCCGTAGGGATCTTATTTAAAATGAAAATAATGATCCAGTAGGCCTGGGATTGGATTTGAGCTTTTCTCTTTTCCAGTAAATTCCCAGAAAGGTCAGTGTTGCTTATCCTCAGACCATAGTAACAAAGGCTTAAGTCTATTATTTTAAGAGAAATTAGGGGGTCAGTTAACTAATAAGATGTGTTGAGCATATTGAGTTATTCCTGAGTTTGCAAAGTGTAACTCGGTTAGCAGATTATTGGTGTTTGCAGATTGGAACCCATTTAAGTAAGGTTCCTATTCTCAAAAAAGTGAGTGAAAAGAATGTTGTCTCCTGGATGATTAAATTTTAGAGGGATAGCTCCCAGGTCTTTGAGAAAGTTATTCGTGGGTTTTGAAACTTGCAAATACCTTTAAAGAACAGTTACATCTTAAAGAGAATTTACAATTACAAGTTATTTAATGTGAATTCTCTACAGGAGCCTAGAGTCCTAAGGAACCCTTCTAAGGTTTAGTCAAGCTGAGAAACTTTTATCCCATTTTGGTCAATTAATTCTTGTTTATCTTCTTTCCCGGCTTCTCCCTGAATCTATTAATCTACATCTATATCTATATCTAATCTATATCTATATCTGTATCTATATATCTATATCTATATCTAATCTATCATCTATATCTATATCATCTATATCTATCTATCTATCTATTTATTTATCTATCATCTATCATCAATCTCTCTCTGTCATCTATCATTTCTCTTTCTCTCTCTCTTGTACACATATACACTTTAATATTTAACAGTCCAGTATTGAACTATTTCCCCACCAGTCCTACCCCTGTGAAAGCTTATTTCTACTTGAATATTTTCAGTATCAGTAAATGCCAACCACCATATACACTAAATGCTCAACCAAAAACCTTGGAGTGATCATTTTTTCCTCTTTCACTAAACCTTCACATCAAATTCATTAGAAAGTTCTACTGAGATCTATCACAAAAATACATTTTTCACCAATCCACTTCTTTCCATTTCTGTTGATCTGATAGACATATAAGTAACACAAGGACTACTGGACTAAATAGCTTTTCCAACATGGTTCAAAGTCTTTCAAATTCAAGTGGTCATTTCCATTAGGTATTCTGAGCTGGGATATTTGCATTTAGTATTAACTCTTGCTCTTATGAAACACTTTAAAATATTCTCAGCTTCAATATTATCAGCTTTCCAAACATTGTATAAAGTTTATCCATATTTAATTCCATATTATAAATTGTAATTTTTATTATAAGGATGAGTTTAAGCGAATTTGTATTTATTATCCCTGTAAACAGTGAGTGAACATAATTTACATATTTTTAAATAGCTATTTACATTTATTAATAAATTTATGTTTGAATCAGAATTCAAAGTTCTCAGTGTTTAACCAAAATTTATTTCAACTTTGTCCATGAATATTGCTATAATAATTAAAAACTAAAATCTATATTTTATTTTGTTGAAGATATTATTAACCCAAAGTAGCAGTATATCATTACAGTCAAAAGTTTTTAGACTCAGCTTTTATTCTTAAAAGTAAAAAATATCAGTCAATAGAAAAATCTATTATCATTTTTTACATAGACTTTTTTAAATGTCTTTTCCAAACAGAAATTTTCTAAAAATCAAGGTTATTTTAAAATAACAATTTCAAATCATTTCTAATATTTTAAACAGAATTTCTAAGTCATGTTGTATGACCTTATTATTTATAAGCACACTCATGAATTTTTTTATAAAGTACAATAAAATTGTGCTTAAATTTATAATATATAAACTGACTGTGAAGTAATAAATTCCAATAAAAAGTAATGCCTAAGAAATAATCATTTTTGATACACATACTCTATAAGAAAGAACTGTGATAATTACGTTTCAAGAGCAAGCCAAAGAAGCTCAACTTAAAGTGGCTTCAGAAAAGAAGACTATTTCTTATAAGGATATATATTTATAAGAACAAAAGCATAGCTGTGTCTCATAAATAATTGAAATGAGGTAGTTGATTGCCCTCATTATCTTTAAATTCTTTCCCCCTGTAATTGCCTTCAGTATTTTTCTTATGTTGCAGACTAGTTCCTCTACTTTTTAGCCAAATCTCTCCACTATTCAAAAATCGACTGAGTTTGAGATATCTGTTTCTCTATCTCAGTTTCAAAATTCTTGGAGGATGGGTATCTTTTTTCACCTTCTATCAAAAACCTACCTTTGGACTACCACCTTATGCTAAAGATTATAGAGTTCTTTCATAGTAACCATAGGACAGAAGGAAGTAGTTCTAAAAAAGAAATATAATTGGTCAAATAAATATTATATTTTTGGATTTAAAGACTCAATGGTATAAAGATGTCAGTACTATTCAAAGTGATTTATTAATTCAAGGCAATTATTATTAAAATTCTATGTTTGATGAAATACAAGCAGATTTTAAAATGTATTTAATTTCTTGAGCACTAATAATAAATAAGTTATTGCTGAGAAAGAAGTAGGAGGAAGAATTGGTTTACCAGAAATCAAGATTTACCATAAAGCAAAATAATTTAGACAGTGAAATATGACTGCATAGAAGTTGACCAATTTAGTGAAATAGAGGTCCTAGAAACAGAATGCTGTCCAAAAACAAAAACAAACATTTCATATATTAAAAAGTGATACAAAAGAATATTGGGAAGCATAATCTTTTAAACCAATTCCCTTAGGAAAATAGTGTATCAATTTGGGGGAAAAAAATTCAGTAGAACTGGGAAAAAAATAGTCATCACCATATAACATCTTGTTGCAAAGGGATCTTTTAAATATTTAAAAAATTTTTAAGTCATGTTATGAATAATTTATAAAACTAAGAATAAAAAGATATTTAGAGACTATTTTATTAGAAATTTTAATTAGAATTTAAACATGGCTAGCCCAAGTTTTAATCCATATTTTTCTAGTTTTGAAAATATATATCTAAAATGGACAATATTGTTATGTATCAATAATAAACATATTTATCTTATAAATATAGTTCCATATTTCAAATATATCTCTAATAGTTTTAAGTTTATTATTACCTCTGTTCTTCTTCTAGCACTTACATAGTCAAAATACAATGAAAAAGTTTTTTGAAACTTTGACATCTCACAATGTTTTCCATTTGCTCCAAAATTAAAAAATATTCTCTGTTTTAGATTTATAAGCACAAACTAGAATGATAAAACCAATGGATTTTGCTTCATGTTTATAACATGTTTCATTCTGTCATTTTCCAACACCTGCTCTCATAGTTTGTCCACTTATGAGCATATTAAAGACATTTTAGTGAATAAACAAAAGATGAAAGAACATTTCACACATTAATTCAGAAAAAAAGTCCAGATTTTCATTGCAAAGTTTTGTGTGATGATGTTATTCTAGTTGAATAATTAACTGAATGAGGATGTCATGTTTTCCTTTTATTCTTAGAAACATTGTTCATTTGCTGATTCTTGATTTTGAGAAAATTCACTTAGGATATCATCAACTGAAGACTCATAGATAAGACTGTGTTTACATGAGCTAATTCGTCATTATTATTGAGTCCAGTGTGGTGCTATGTCTCATCTTCTGATTTATCTCCTGATTCATCTAATATTTGTAAAGTCTCTTTCTTCTGTAAATTGTGTTCTTTTGACCATTATAAACAAAAAATTTTCAATTGTGTTGCAGAAGGCTAAGAGAATACTACAGAATGTTTCTACTCATCTTTTATACATTTTGAGAGATGGTGCAGTACCTTTTATAGAACAAGGATTAAAAAAAGTTGGTTTTCTCTTTTTTTCATTTAATTTTAGCATGAGCCTTGTAGAAAAATCCATTCTACTTCCTTATTATTTTACTTCCTTATTATTTTAGTATTTTTAAAAATATAGTTAGAAGTAATTGATGTGTAATGATTGAACAATTTCTACCTTAATGAAATAGCCAGGTATTTCAAGATATAGGAAAATAAAATTACTGAGATCTTGCTATGTAACTTTGATTTATAAAAGGGTTCAATGTACCCATACAATAATTACAAATAGAACGAGTTTTGTTTATTAAAAATATGTTTTCTCTTTGAAAGACTTATCACAAAGAATAAAGTTCTAAAACAGCAATCCTTATGTATAGTTAGAAGCATTCAAAAAAAGAAACTCAGAAACTAGAAGTGGGTTCAATGGATGCTGATGTTATCCTTAAAGTTAATCTGAAGTCCAACCTTATATAAGTGAATTAAAACCCTAAAGGTAAAAAGCAAATTTCTAATGCTTTTAGAAGATACTCTATCAGAATGTCTTCAGAATCTAATTTGGCTGGGATGTGAGCTGGGCTTTCAAGTTTTATAATATCCTCAATTGATTTTAATGTGGAGGCAACCTTGAGAGGCACTGAGACTAGATAATTTTTATTGAATTTTTTTATGAACAACAAAGTTTATATTTTTTGACATTTGATTTTATATGTAGCTCTTCCTTTTTTTCCTGTTATCACTCAGTAATATATAAGTAAAAAATTAAATAAAACATCCTAAGGAAGCTTACTGCTGTATATCTTTAATTTTCTGTAATCTCACTGTGTATTTTTCTAAGAACATATGTGATGCAGGCACAGATATTGTATGTATTAGGATGATACAAACATATTTATAATCAAATGATCATCTCTGAGAAACAAATATCAATACAGAACTGAAAATGCACCACCTTTGAAATCATTTTAAAGAGCTAGTAAGAATATAGCTATGCATTTTAGCATAATCACACATTCCATTTCTGTCGTGATGATATTTCAACTCATATAAACAGCCATTTAAAAAATAAAAAAGAAGAAGAATCTGGGTGCCTGGGAAATGAGAGAGATTTTTCTCTTCTGAGATTCAGCAAAAGATATTTAATTATGCCATATTTAAATTTCCATCATTACATTGCTATTAGAAAATAGCAGTGCTATGATTGAAAGATGAGACAGATAAAATTAAAATTGAAACAGGAAATATCCTCAAGTTAGATGCCTGGTTGTCTTGTCTCCCTTAGACTGATTATATGCAACCATTTGAAATTGTTCCCTTCTGTTGTAGTGAAAAGTCAACTCTAATTGTCACCAGAATCAGTCATTCAGAGGTGAAAAACAGGCCAAATCTATAAGAGCAGAAGATGTAATGAAAATAACTTGTGGTTTTAGAGAGAGACCTACAATCAACTGAGATCTAAAATATTGCTAACCAAAAGAATTGGGATCTGTTAATATAGAAGCTAGACTTCCATATATATTTAATATAGGACAACATGCCCATATTACTCTTCCTATATTAATCTGTTTTATGAACTATATTGCATAAGAAATAGGGGTGCAATTACAACTGCCATATTATTTTGTATCTACCATTTCTATTTATTTTGTGAAAATTTAAGTTTCTAGTATATTGATATTGAAAAAACTATGACAATTATTTTATCTATCTAAGAGATGCTTTACTTTCAGGAATAATGACAGCCAATAAACCAACACCAAACAAACAAACAAAATATATCAATGTTTGGGCTTATGACACATTAAGGAATGTGTGTGGTGAGGTGGAGGAGTGAGAGCTCATGGAGGATAATCAGCAGGTTAAAAAGAAAAATTATCACAAGGAAGTAATCCGGTATAAGACAACCACAAGGGATAGAGGTGAAGGAAATAATGGTGATTTGGGTTATAAAATTGAAGTTGTATTGAGAGTATCCTTTAACCATTTGGTGGTATGATATACACTAGGGAAAGAAAGAGGCATAGTACAAATTTTAAAAGCTGAAATACTTAAATTCTGTAACAATTTAGAACCCTAAATGACATCTCTAATAAAACAAGACAAAAGATGAATGCTGTTAATCCTTCTCTCATCTGCCAAAGCCAACAGAGCATTGTGCAAGTTGAGTATTTCCATGAGCACCTGGAGAGATGAGCAGGATGTAAACCTCACTAGTAGATCTCCAGCTCATAAACAAAAACCTTATAACATCATATCAAGCTCAAAGTAATATCAGTTTACTAGAGGTGAGAGTAGCTGAATATTTAAATTTATTTGTACATAACACTGTATATCCCATTTTTTATTAAAATTTAAACTTTTTTTGAAAACTTTTGAAATATTGTTTTCATTTTCAATCTTGAAATCTATACTATGATAAATTTTCCCAGAGATTTTTCTGGCTTTATTTTTTAAATTATTTATCCAGTAGATCAGCTATTAGTTATTTATCTAGTTTAATATTTATTTTCTAATAAATGTGTATTTATGTTTATTTTATACAATTCCTTAAGTTTTTGTAAGATATGGTCCTTTTTAAACCTTTAAATGATTAATTTAATAATCTCATCTTTTACTATAATAAATAACTTTAAAAGCAGGAAAGTTCCTATGAGTAATATTTGGGCTACATAGTATTAGTTTCAAAATGCAGTGCCATTATCTTTATTGTTTTTTAAATAATTATATTTAATAAATGCTATTTTATTTGTGTATATGTTAATAGATATAAGTATAATTTAAAATATATTATTTTTAAATTTTAAGAAAGGTAAGTCATATAATCAATAAGCAATAAAAGGACTGTCATAAACTACTGCCTACCCCAGAGCTATATGAGTCAATTCTTTGTTTTGTTTTGTTTTGTTTTCAAATTATTATAATATAGATGTGGTTTAATTACCTAGGTATCTCAGTTCAGTACCCATCAATAATACAATAAATAATAAAGACCACCTAATAACCTTAAATTCAGTTGGTTCCATCTAAATATTTAAAAATTATCTGAGGCATCAATGGAAAATTACACAAAAATCATAAGTTCTTTCAACATTATCTCTAATAGGTGCCAGATAATGTTAAGTTTAAATATGTTAAAATATCATTCAATATGTTTTCTATCATAATTTGTTCAGAGAGATATTTTCAAGGAATAATTAAAATCAGTTAATAAAAGCCCATCCATTTGGGTTTTGCTCCATCAATGAGTGGAGTATCTGTGTTTGAAGAGACAATATAATAGAGGATCTACTCTACTATGAGATGAGATAAGTCTGAAGAATTTATTTTTTGCCCTATCCTTTTCTGAGTATGGTGCCATGCAATGTTACTATGTTATTACTACATTATAGCCTACCAATGATTCATTATTTACCATCTCAGATATGATTATTTGAATGATATAAAAGGATTGCATAGCTTCAGATGAAATCTGAAGATTAATATAATTAATTTTTACAATATTAAGAAAATGAATTATCAAAATATGATATGTAAAGCAATAAAGCTTTTTTAGTGGAAATACAATACAGGTAAATTCTCTTTAGAAGTAAATATCTGGTTGCTTAGAAACATCTAACATTGTACCTTCAATATTAACATCCAAAAGAAATTAACCTATAATAATAAATACCATGGTTATTAAATATAGTCACATGTTATGGTTATCTTATAGTTTTTGAAGATAAAATCTCTGAATGTAATGGATTTAATTATACTCATTCATAGATATTGTATCATATCACCTTATGTATATTTTAAAAAGAGGGATACATTTCTTCTGAAAAATCTTATAATATATTCTTGACATAAAACAAAATTGAAATAGAATGTTTTTGAAAGTTAAAAGTTGCTAATTACTGGTCCCTTGGAATTCTTTTTGAAAATAGCTTTTAAAGCTTGCCAAATAAGCAGCAGCTTGCCCAAAAGGGGAATACAGAAATTATTCATAAAGTGGCATTTTACATCTAAAAATCTTTTCTGGAAATTAAAAGCTGTTTAGAGAAATTAAAAGGCTGTGGGGAAATGAGCAATAAATTGCAAACATTGTCATAAATTATGGGACGAGATATAAGGTCATTTTCAATTTTAAATTAGAAAATTGTTTTGGAAAAGGATTGAAAGAGACCCAATCAAGGTATATTGAAAAGAGTTATACTTCAGCTTCTATAGAAAATAGGTGCTTATATTTAATATAATATTAAATTTGAATTTGTTGTAATACATTTTTAATTACATATTTGTATTTATATTTGCTTCTGTATTTATATTTCTATTTAGGGTAAAATTATTTTACATTAAAAAAATGATGAAATTGTGGGTCTAGAAATTATAAATTCCTGAAAGACATGATATCAGGTTAACAAAAGAGGCAGAAGAAATAAGACTGTAATGAGGTCCTCCCTCTTACCTCTCCTATGGAAAACAGCTATAAATCCTGAATATCATGCAAGAGTAGCTCCTTGAAGATCCTGGAGAGTGAACAGAAGCTGGTGAGGAGGTCACTCTTGAAGGAGGGGGATAGTATAATGTGAGTTTCCACCTTCTGTGACTTTTAGTCTGGGAAATCATAATAGGGCATGATTAACTATAGAATATTGTTGCTGTCAGGGACAATCTAAGTTTGTCATTGTCCCGAAGCCACTGGGGACCCCGGTCCTTTACACCGATGAAGTAAAAAATTACAGACCAGAGAAGATTAGGACAAGTAAGATTTATTGAGTACATTTTAAGAAAGAAACAGGCTACACCAGAGAGGGCTGTAGTCTTGTGGATATGGGGTGGTCTGTCTTATATCTACATTGTGATGAGTGGTTACAAGGGTAGTGCTAGCTGATTGATGTGTGAGGAAATTTTGATTGACAGTTGACTGTTATATAGCCTATTGTCAACTGCACATGCACCTTCCCAGAATTCATTTTATTATAATTAGATCCATGAACTTCCAGGAATATGCATGACATTATAATGATAGTTTGATGAGGCTGAGGTAAATAGAAGGTCAGAGTACTCCTTATAGTGCAAGTGTTTGTGGTTGGCCTTAATTGGTTGCTATACTATGGTCATTTATTTCCTCATATTCCAGGATTTAGAGGTGTTGTTAATTTAAAAATTGGAGTTTTTTATGGGAAGTCCTAGGGGCAGCCTTTGGGTTGGGCTGTCAGTGTTGTCATTTCTATGGTTATAGAGTTGGGCCTTTTGTTCTTGTCGCTCATGGCTACCTAACTACCTAAAAATATCTAAAACAAAAACATTTTTATTCCCTTTTGGAACAAATCCATTATTTGCAGGGGAAAAAGCAACAAAAACTGTCAACTTGAAGGCACTGGAAAGAAACAAAAACAAATGCAATAACAACAAACAACAACAACAAAATGCAACAGGAAGAAAGAGAAAACAGATGACACTTGAGGAAGGGCAGGAAAACATTGTTTGGCCAAAATTATAGCTGAGGGAGGGACAAGAGTCATTGTAAAGTTTATAATACCAATATTCAGGGATGAGAGTCTAAAATTAAGATATAATCACAAGATTAAAAAAATACTCCCAGCATGCCATTGACTCCTAGGCTAACAAACTCAGACTATAAGTAATGGTAAGGTCCTCCTGGAACAGCAGCAAGAGGAAGATTTCCCAGAGGTATAACAAAGAGAAAACCAAAAACTGAAGGTGGAGCTGACCCTAAAATATAGCAAATTTTTCCCCACCCTAAACAACCCTCAGGAGAACTAGCTTCCTCACTAAAAGGTATTGCTGGAGTTAGGACCTAGGTGGCTCATGAGTTAGGACCTAGGTGGGTGCTTCTTAAACTTTAGTGTACATATGATTCTTTGGGATCTTGTTAAGGTGCAGATTATATTATAGTAGTTCTGAGGTGGAGCCCAAGATTTTGCATTTCTAACAAGTTCCCAGAGGATCTTAATACTGCTGGTTTGTGGATCACACATGAAGTTTTAAGAATCCAGAATATTGAGTATTTCTTAACACTCACTAACCTCAGAATAATTGTATATATCCCCAAACCTAACCAAAGAAAATGCTGCTATGTACGATAGGTCTAAGGACAAAAACAGTCTGCAATAAATGCAAGAAACTTTAACACTTTAAACATAGCTTTAATCTTAAGGTTCTCTTACTTTGTATTATCACATGAAACAAAGCCTTTATTCTAGTCTAGAAAATTTACTTTATCATTTAAATTTTAGCAAAATTCCTTTAAAAAACTGGAAAAATAAACATGATACACAAAGCTCATACTGAAGCTCAGATAACTGATATATTTGAAAATTGATTGAAAAACTATTAATTTGAAAGATCATGTTATCAAACTTCCCATCATTTTACCTTAGCAAGTACCACATAATATTTTAAAGGCTGTTTTCTACTTGTCAAAAATTATTAAATTTTAGGTAAATGAGGTATTTTTAATAAATCTCTCCTCAATTTATGGCCATCTCTGAGTTGAGAAGTAAAGTAATTTTTTTCAGGGATAATTTATTCATTGATTTTATTTTGTGTTCTTTCTACTTCAGAATATAAAATACTAAGCTATCATAACTGAGATTAGAAATGCCATTTGTTTAGCATAATGCTCAGTCAGGCAATAAAAGAAAAACAAAACAATTCCCTACTCTACATGATTTGTTTCTTATGCTCATGATGATACCTTGTAGTTTTTTGTTCTATCTTTAGAGCAGAATTTTATTTTTCATTTTAATAATTTTTTTCTTATTTTTTCTAAACCTTTTCTTTCTGTAATTATTTATATTTAATCTTTAAAACTGATTTTTCTCATCACCTTATAATTTATTTTTGCTATATATACATATATTTTACTATAGATATGCTATTTATATGCTAATATAAAATATTTAGTCTTTAAATATTTAAGCAATGTATTTAAATACATTCTCCATTAGCTATTATGTTATTTAATTTTATATTAAAACTAAAATATTAATAATATCACATAATCAAATATTCTATCTTATTTGCATATCTAGTTTTTGGCACTAAAATATAACAAGTACTCTAGGAGTCAATTCAAGAAGCAAATCATATACAAATATATTAGACTATAAAGAACATAAAATGATGTAAAATAAAATGAATAAGTGAGAAGTTCTTTTTTTTTTTAACTTATGCTAAGCATGCTTCAACATTTAGAGATGTTTAGATTACACTGAATGCAGTATAGTCATTATTTCATCAGTGTGTTCTTTCCATTGCATACATTATAGTATTGCATATATAGTCTGGGTACATTTACATAATTATTACATCAACAAAAATAATTTTAGGTAAATATATATAAACCACTTTTATCTTTCAAGAATAGTGGTGTTTTCATGAACTGTCTTTTTAATTTTTTTTTGTAATTTCTGAGGTTTTCTGAATTTTTTATGTTCCCAATCAGGAAATTTACACTTACTTCTTAACTCAGCTATTTACAAATAATGAAACAAAATTTTACTTTTGATACATATGAATAGTTATAATTTGCATATAGTTAATTTGGGATGCTGACATTTAGCTGATATTATTAAATGCCATATTTATTTCACCTGCAGTGTTCATTGCACATAGCATTATACATTGTTAGCATCAAATAAATTATATAACAGCAATCTATTTTTTCCAATTTAATTAATAGTTCTTAGTCTAAAATGCTGGGCTAAGTAAAATTAGCAATTAGAGAACATTATGACTTCTCAAGAGAAAGATTTTCTAGTATTTCATAAGTATTTCTGATCATGGAACTTATTGTTTTGCAGACCATGTCTCAAAAATATTGTGCTGTGGAACATAATACGGTTTTGTGGAAGAGTGACATACAGTATTGCATAAAAAGGAATAAAAGATATATACATTTTTAAATAGTCATTCACCTTAATCAATACCTATTTAATTGAGAACATACTCTTTAAAAGGACAATATTGCACTTTTACAAAGCATAGAAAATGTGAATAATAAAATAATTTATTTTGATAAATTCTGAGATTGTAGAGTACCCACCAGACTAGAACTATTTGGCACAATTTCGGAAATATTCTGCAGTAGAGACAGGTTGATATAGATCTGATAGATATAGAGTTCAGATTACTCCTGGATGATTTTATATAATTTTCAATAGCACATTTTAAGAGAGAGACAAACTGTCATCTGCTGAAAATAGAGGAATCGAGATGGCAAATGGGCCACATATTTGGTGATCAGAAGTATTGAGATTGATTAGTAAATGAGTAAAAGATAAAAATTTTTTTCTTTACAGTATTTAAGTTATTTGTTTAAAAGTAAAAGGATTCTTGGAGAAGTATGGCTTTCCCTGAGAAGGGAGACCTAAAACAGACAAATTTATTACTTATTTCTTAGATCCCTAAAGAGAATACAAGGTTCAGATTAAATGTTACAAAAGGATATTTCCAAACTTAACATTTTATGATTCTGTATTCCAGGAATAAGGAAGCAAGTTTTATATTGTGTAATATGTGAAATTGTTTACAGATTCTGAATTAGCAGATATAAATTAGTTCATAAACTAGCCAAATTTGTTTCATATTTATTTTATTTAATAAATATAAAAATACTAAAGAGATAATATACACCAGAATCCTAAGAAACCCAATGGCTGTGGGCTCTTGTCCAAATTATTTTATTCTCTCTTTTTATTCTACTTGACCTTTTATAAAAGAAAAATTCATCTCCATATTACTAGGTTGGAAAATGCTATAAAATTAGCATAATTTTGAAACAATAGATGGATGGTAGAATATTGTAATTATCTCAAATAACTAGACCAAGATAGACATTTTAAGCAATGATATTGGGACAACTAGGTAGACAATTAGGAAAACATGAAATTAGATCCTGTAAGGAAACATACAGCTATTATACAAGTTGTAAGAGAAAACATGACTGAATTTCTTTATCACCTAAATGCACAGCAAAGCTTCCAGACTATAAAGCAAAATGCAGAAGTAATAAATTAATAGACTGATCAATGTGATTATAAATTAAAAATTACATACTTTTACATTGTTAAAAACATCTTCAAATCAAAAAAAGAGAGAAAAATTGGGTGAAAATGTTTGCAAAACATAGCACAGAAAAAAGACAAAACCATTTTCTTTAAAACTCAAGGCTATTTTTTTAATGGAGAAAATAAGGATTCCAGTTGTTAGTCAAGATGGAATAAGAAGGATCAGACTTATCCTGTCATTTGAAACAACTATAACAAAACATATGACACAATGGCAGTCAAAATATTGAACACCAGACAGTAAAGAACAGTGGTCCCTCAGAGACTGGAATCAAATGAAGTGAGCCTGACAATTGTCTGAGTAAATGCCTAGAGAAAGCTTTTGGGGAGCAGAGAAGGTAGGAGAACCTAGGCAAAGTGCAATAGCATCTCTGGTTGAAGAGGTGGAGCTGGAATCTAAGAAAGCCAAGACAGATTGAGAGGGCAATTTTCTAAGGAAGAGTAGAAGAGAGTTGCTTATAGAGAGCCTGTGGCAAAAAAATTTCTGTAATAAATCATAAATTTCTAACTGTACAGGTCTCTGTGGGCAGTCATGCCCAGGCCTATAATTTCTTTAGTGAACCAAGTCATGTTCATTGTTGTTGTGCATCTAAGTTAACCTACATTTGAGATGCCAGAAGTATTACTCCTTGAAGACATAACCACCCTCAGGAAAGCATGCAGTCTTGTTAATGATCTTGTAATTCAGTCTCTGCCTTGCTCTCTCCCACCTTAACATAGTCTTCCTTATTTTCCTCCTTAATTTCAAATGCTTAAGAAAGCGTGAACTGTCATCTTCTAGAGTATTTGAAATTTTGCTTTCTGGGAACTGCCCTCAGTTTTAACTCAAATAAACTCCTATAAAAATTCTCTATAGGGTTGGACATTTCTTACATGAACATACCATAAATGTGAAAAGGGTCCTTATCAATATTTAATTGAACATTATTAAGCTCAAGTGTAGGAGGAAACTGAGGTCTTGGAAAGAATCACACAAAAGATTATAAGAAACAAAGAATAGAATTCAGACAGTGTTTAGAAAAATTCCTGTTCTCATTAGGGTGAGTGAAAAAGAACTTGTAATTAATGAGGCAATAGCTAGAGTACTAAGAAGAGTCTGGCCTCAGCAATGGGGAAAAATTATTCCTAGCCTAAACACAGCTCTGATTCCACCTAACAATGATCAAACTCTTTTTAAATAATTAGATTATGTTCTAGAAAAAAGTTCAAGGGTAGTTATAGAAAAATACAATTGTCCTTCTCATAAAAAGATAAAGTTCACAATGTCTAGAACTTAATAAAAAATTTACTAGAAATGCAAAGAAAAGTAAAAGCCAAAATACAAAATGAAAATAAACCCCAATTAAAAGAAAAAAAAATAAATTAAAACTGACCCAGACTACAAAACAGATAAAAGAATTAGTAGACATTGAAACAGTTATTATATATTCAAGAAGCCAGAGGAAAGATTGCCTATGTTAAGTAGAGACATGAATAATATAAAAAAGGCCCAAATCAAACATCTCAAGATAAAAATAAAAAGTAAGAGATAAAAAATACACTGGACAAAATTAATAATGTGTTTTATTATTCATTACAGATGAGAAGATTAGAGAACTTGAAGATAGCAATAGAAACTCTCCAAAATGAAAGAGAGAGGAAAAAGTTAGAAAAAAAGTCTGAAAACTATGGCCTGCAGGCCAAATCCAGCCATGCCCATTTGTTTTTATATTATTTATGGTTGTTTTCCTAGCATAACAGCAGAATTGATGAATTTGTGACAAGAACTGTAAGACACACAAAACTAAAAATATTTACTATCTGGCTCTTTAAAAAAAAGTTTGATAATCCTTGCTCTAGCAAATGCAATAAAACAAATATAATCATGATGATGATGATAACAATTGGTGATGATGATAATGATGATGATGATAGTAATAGTAATAGTAATAATAAAATGCATTATTTGCTTAGAAAATAATAAAATTTGTATTTACAGATAACATAATCATTTACATAGAAAATCCCCCTGAATCTACTAAAAAGTTACCAGAACTCATAAGTGAGTTCATATATAATTTACCTGCATATCTACAAACCAGCAATGAACAATTAGTAATATAAAATCTTTAGGAATAAAGCTGACAAAAAATATGTTCAATAGCTATACTCTGAAAACTACAAAATTTTGCTGAGAAGATCTGAAAAAAACTTAAATGGCAAAAGGAAATTGACTGCAAAGGGTCACAAGTGATCTTTTGGAGTAATGGAAACATTCTATAACTTGATTTTGTTGTTGGTTGCATGACTATATATTGGCAAAATTAATCATAATTATACACTAAAAAGGACATATTTGATTGCACTTAAATTATAACTCAATAAGCTTGTCTCAAACAAATTCTATTTTTAAAAGTGTTAAGACATGAAAATATAGTTGAATAAACATAAAATTAAACATATTAGTGCTATAAACTCTACTGAAAGTAGAGTCCAAGGACAGAAAAAAAGATAAGGGAGCAGAAAAATAATTGAGGAAACAATAGCCAAAACATACCAAATATGCTAGAAAATCACTTCACTGAATTCCAAAACACTTAACAAACCTCACATAGTAAGATACAAAGACAATTACACATAGACATATCACAATCAAACTGCTAAAAGCTTAGATAATCTGTTTACAGCAACAAGAGAAAATTAATGCAAAATATATAGAGCAGTGAATATTTTTGACTGGTACTTTATCTGAAACGATGAAGGCCAGAAGAATGGCATTTTAAAAGGTTGAAAGAAAAAAAACACACTACTAAATAAGAATTTAATATCCAACACAACTACCTTTTAGACAATAAGACATAAAAAAAGACATTTCTACATTTCTCAGTAAAGAAAACCTAAATTTGTCGCTACCAGATATGTGCTGCAACACATGCGAGTGGAAGTCCTTAAAACTGAAGAAAACCACACCAGCAGTTAACTTGGATCCACAAGAAGAAACAACACATTAAATATGGTAAATACGGAGTTTAATATAAAAGTATATCCATACTATTTCTCCTTTACTTTCTTTGAAAGATAAAATATTTTTAAAGAAAAAATATAAAATTATATTTTAGGGTTTATACTTTATATACACGTAATACATATCACAACTATAACACAAAAAAAATGGAAGAGAAAATTAAACTATGCTGGTGCAAAGATTTTATATTTTAACAGAAGTAAATATGTATTTATTTAAAGTTCACTAATATATTAAAAATGCATATTGTAATTCTTAGAGTAGCCACTAAAAACAATGTAAATACAATTTTTAAAATTCAATAGAAGAATTAAAATGTATAATAAAATAGAATTTACTCAAAAGAAAGCAATAAAGGAGGAACAAAGGAACAAAGAAGTGATGAGACAGAAAATGAATATTAATATGGTGAAAAAGTCAATTATCTCAATAATTACAAATCTTTTTATGGATTAAATAACATACAAAAGGCAAATACTGATAGACTAGATTAAAAATGAAAGCTCTAACCTCCTGCTTTCCATAAAAGATGCATATTGAAATCAGAGACAAGGGGTTGAAAGTAATAGAATGCAAACACAAATCAAAGGAAATATGAGTATCTATATTTATATCATAAAAGGTAGACTTTAGAACAAAAATGTAAGTGAGGATAAAGATGAATATTTTAATGATTATACAAAGGTTAAAACAGCAAGAGGATGTAACAATTATGAATGTAAACATACCTAACAACTGAGAGTTAAAGTACATGAAGTAAAAACTTACAAAATTAAAATTAGAGAAATGAGCAATTATAATTAGAGATCTTAACACTGTTTTCCTAGTATTTACTAGGAAAAAATAGAAAAAGGAGATAAAAAATTAGTAACATAGAACATGAAAACAATATCAACCTGCATGACCTAACTGACAATTTCGGAACACTTTACCCAACAACATATAAACACCCATGAAAAATTCACCAGAATAGAACATATACTGGGTCATAAAACAAGTCTCAACAGATTTAAAGGTCTTAAATCAAACAAACCAAACTGACTCACAAATAAAAAAAAATGTTAATAACGCTGTATCAATTTAAAAAAATTGTTAGAAGATCTAAGTCCTGATTCTAAGATCTATTATAAATATGTAATAATTAAAACAATATTGTATTGATGTAAGGACTATGAATCAGTGGAACAGCATATAGAATCAGAAAAGAAAACCACACAAGGTAGGTTGATCTCCTCAGAGATGCCAGATAATTCATTGGTGTTGGTTTAGTCTCTGGAGTTCCCTACTTTTAAACTAATCTCTGTACGTAAAGGGCAAGGAGTTATCAAAGAAAGACAATTAGGAAAGAGGTACTTTTTTTGTGGGCTTTTTTTTTTTTTAGTATAATTAACATACGACATTATATTAGTTTCAGGAATACAACATAATAATTCAAAATTTGTATACACTGCCAATTGAGCACTGCGGTAAATTCAGGTGCTACCCAACTGGTAGGTTTAATAAGCAAGAAACTTACTTATGAGGCTTGTCTTCCTCAGTAGTAAGTCAGGAAAATTTTTGCACCAAACTGACAGAATTTTATAAATTTACACAGAGGCCTGGACTGAGTTCAGAACATACACTGTGTAGATGATCTCAACCAAACATTACTTTTCCAAGGTTGCATCTTTAAAATGGCTCTGGGTCTGTAGGAATCATGGATGGAACATATATTCCAAGCACAAAGGAGGTGACGGGGAGCCTCTATTTGCCTGAGTTCAGCTTGTGGATCAGCTGGTAGTCATGTCCTCTCAATGACCTCTTCCAACAATTGTGGAAAGAAGAGTTGTAGGTTCTTTCTTTCAATAAATGATATTGGAGTAACTGGGTATCCTTATGTAGATAAAGGAATAATGGCTAATACTTTATTTTATTCAATGGGTTATATTCCAGTATTTGTTTTTATTATGCACAAATTGTGAAGCATTTCATGGCTCTTTTCATGTAAATAGTGCAGTTGTAACACCCCCATTTTGTTACCATCAGAACAAAAATTCGGCAAGAATTATCAATGGATGCCATATCTAAGGAAATATTTTGATGAGAAGAACAAGACACACCCAAAATAAAAAAAAATGTGATTTTAAAAACAGACCTGTAATTTTCACACATATCAGTGTCATTCACAGAAAGAATAATACCAGATTAAAGGAGGCTAAAGGGATATGTTAGCTAAATACAGTACATGATTATAAAGGGAACCCTGTAATGTGAGAAAAAAAATATTATAAAAGAACAATATAGGGGAGCTGATAGAATTGAGATATGGACTATCATTTTAAGTATTGTATCAATGTTAAATTTCCTGAACTTCATAACTGTATTATGACTTTACTATATACACAAAAATATTACTAGAAATAAAAATGAGTGAAGACACAATGATAAAGCAATATGCCAAAATGTTAAAAATTGATGAATCTGAGTAAAAGATGTGCTGGAGTTGTCTGTATTATATCTATTATTATATTTTGTAACTTTGAAACTATTTTAAATAAAAGTTAAAAAATACAATCACTATGTATAAAATATTGCAAAACTCAAGATATTTCAACAAATTGAGGAGCAAATTTTAATCAAGGGAAAGCCAGTTTATAAAAAAATTAAAACTATAATTATTTTTTAAATTTAATGTAAGGAAGTAGTAAACTTAAGAAAATATGGCTAAAAATATGAATATGTCTCATGAGGAAGTAAACATTATATGAAAATAATTTTGTTCTTTTTATTTTCCATAGGGTTCAGCAATAACCCCTAGGTGAGTATATGAGATAAAGATAATAAATAAATATAGCCAAAAGACATAGATGTTTTTTTCAAATTTGCTCAAAATAATCTGTTAAAATTTTAACCTTTGACAAATTTTAATGTATGAAATGTTCTCAAGTCAGTTTATCTCCCATTATATTATGAAAGGATAATACATCATCGTACATCATTAAATTAAAAGATATGTACTTTTCTAGTCTACATCAACACTTCTATTCTCTGGAATGCTTTAGACCTCTTACACAGAAGCAATTAATTTTTCGATAAATTTATGCACAATTATACTATTTGAAGTCAATTATTTTAATCTTGTCAGTCCTCATATTTACTAGCCAAAACATCTGAGCTTCGAGGCACAGAGTCAATTATTTAAAAATAAAAGTTCTTAAAATTATGGAACACAAGATAAAAGAAAATGTTCCTTTGGTTCTCTTATATACAGGAATTATTATAATTAAATTTAGAATTGTGATTGACACTTAGCAAATTAATGAGGTTTAGATATTTGAAATATAGTCCAAGGACATTTAACAAGGAAGAAGAGAAAACAGAAATGTACCCATATTTTTAACTTTCTGCTCAATATTCCCTTCTTTATACTCCACTTACTGTTGACTAAAGTTAAATATTCTGTGAACAAAATTCCAACAAATATATAAATATACTTTATAAATATTTATGAGTGAATGCATATGTGTTGTCACTGTAAGACACGAAAGTATTTTTTAATTTGCTGAAATATTTATAATAGAATATTACAAATCAGAGAAGTAAAAAAATTAATATAAATTAAATTTAAATGAATTAAATCCCAATTATAAAATATTTACATTTCAGATTATAAAATTTACATATTATTATGTAAACCCCTAAATTTATAGATTGAGATTATATCCTTCATAGTAAAGAAAAATTCTTCATTTGAAAAATCTATTATTAGATCCTAACAGAGACTGACCATGAGGCACAAAATACCCTTGAGACCCATGAAATTCATTAAGAGGTGTTATGACAGATCCACCAAATAACAAGACTGGGTAGATATAGCAAAACAACCCAGAATATTACAAAAATTATTTACTTGTAAATGGGGTTAAAGACAGGCCCAGTTCATCTACTTCTGCAGTGCTGATGCTTCTCTCTCAATTAACATCATGGCCTTCTCAATATTGTTTATAACCAACTAACAAAATAAAAAAATTGGGGCCTGATTCACAGATGTGTCAGTGCAATATGTCAGTTGAAGCCAGAAATGGATGGTTGCTTCCCTTACAAAACAGTCTAGAGGAAAATGGTGAAGGGAAATCTTCCCAAAAGACAAATCTGTGAGCAATACACTTGATTATAGATGTAGAGGAAAGAAAATTTTACCTGCACTGTGGATATATATTGACACGATCAGTGGGATTGGCTTAGTGGGGGAAAAAACCTGAAAGGACCAAAACTGCGAGATTGGGAATAAGAAAGTCTAGAGAAGAGGTATATGGAGATATACATGGAAGAGGACATGGATGTGTGCATCTTTGTAACTCACATAACACCAAACAGAGAAGTACACTTCAAAAAAAATAGAATGGCATATGCTGAGAATATCAGACAGATACTCTCATCAGCCACTCCAGTAATTCTATTGCAAGCCCATAAAAGGAGGGGTTATATTTGCAAAAATGGTAGCTATTAATGAACTAATAGCGTAGATTTTTTCTCATTATGTTTATCTAGCTATTATTCCTTCTGAATAAACAACCTGCCGACAACCAAGAATGATTTTCAGTGCTTTATGTGGCATCATTTTTCAGAGAGGTCATCCAGCTACCTAGTGACAAGTCAATTACATTACACACTTTCAACCTTGAAAGGGTCAGTAAAACTCTTCCACTGGAATTGATAAACACTCCAGATATAAAACTCTGAATCATTCAACAATATAAATGACACAGACCAGTCAAAATGCTGACTAAATGTAAACAAACTTGAGAATGAATGCTGGAAAAGGGAGTTGATAAGTAATAAGTATAGCCCAAGTATAGCCCAAGTATAAGTATAGACCAATTGCAGCTCAGTCTTCTAATTCTCTTTAACCTTTTTAATATGTTGCAGATAGCTACTACCTTGAATGGTTGAACTTGCACACCTCCTCCTTAGAGAAAAAGTGAGAGCAACCTATTTTTATTTTATACCCCTAGATCTGGGTATCATGGGAGTATTACAGAGGACTCGAGAAGTCTATTGGGTGGATTCTGTCACACCTAAATCACTTGGTATTACCTGCCTCTTGACTCCTCATGAATTTGCTCAATGGTGTGCTCCAATTGCCATTGCTTTGCCTCATCTCTTAAGATTCCGGGAAGTTTCAGGGTTTTCCAGAGTGAGGACACAACATCCCCAGTGGAGCAGAAGCTCCAACAATTATGGCATCTAAGCCTGGACTGATCCCATGCTTTTAGGTTTTGGCTCCTTCCACAAATTCCAGACTGAGATAAAGTGCCATGCTAAAGATTGTGATTCTGGATTCCTCAGCAGCTGTTTGGGAGGCACAGGCAGTAAACCTGGAATTGTGAGAAAATAAATATTCTTTGAGAAGGTTTTGATCTAAGAGGATAATAGATATTAAGGAGCCATAGGATGAATTCTCCTTTTGCTCTCCAAAGAGGATTAGTCTGAGGCACATATGGCCTACCCAGAGACATTTTTTTGCATGATTGAAAGAGCAGTTCAGTTTATGAAATTGTAGCCACCTTAGAAATATACAAGCATTTATTTGTTTTTTTTCTTCTTCTCCCTCAGTTCATTCTTCTTTCACTAATACTTCTTTGGGTTTGCACTTCTCCATAAAGCATTATCACATAGATTCTGTTTTTTGAAAACCTAAGACATATTGGCTTAAAATAATATTTCTTCCTTCTACACTTCAGAGAAATTATATAGACAGGTAAAAATGAAGTGACCATCCTGCCTGAGCTTCAGAATAGTAGATGATTTCAGTTATTTATGGCTGCAGAACAAAGACTCCAAAATTAAGTGGCTTAAAGAAAAAAATTATTCTCTCTCATGGGTCTCTGATTTGATTAACTTCAGCTGAAAGATTTTTCACTTGGGGTTTCTCATTTGGTCACATCTGATGTCAGCTGGAGCTATAGGTATCTGAAGGCTTGACTGGAATTAAACATATAAAATCACCTGTGTACATGGTTGGTAACTGCTGACTGTCAGATACAGTTCCACTGGGGTTATCAACCAGAGTCTCCACACATGGACTACAGAGGCTTTGGATTCTAACAGCATGGTGATTTGGTATAGAGAAGGGAACATGGTGAGAGTGAGTATTTCAAGAGGTAAGAAGAAGCTTCCACATCAGTTAAATGACTAACTAGAAACTGACATATGGTCTCTATGTCATATTCTATTGGTCAAAGATGTAACAAGGCCAAACCAGATTCAAGGGAGTGAAGATATAGACCCCATCTCTTAATGGGAGATGTGGCATATTCACAAAGATTTATAGAAGGGCATGTGGGATAAAGGAAATTGTGGCAAGTTCTATAAAATGCACTCTGCTACAGTGAGATTAATAATTTCTAGTATAGATAAGTGCAAAAGAAGATATGGAATGTAAAGCAATAATTCTTTCCTTCTACTGTAGACATTTACAAAAGTGGACATTTCTTTTCTTCAAAGATCCAATGATTCACACACAAAAAAATGTGTATTTCTTACTTGTAATTTTTCTATTCTGACAATTCTCAACTTTCAATGCCATTCTTGGCATCAAGCATACGATCTAAAACATTACAATATTACTTATAGCATTACCATTTAATTATGCAGATTTTGCTTAAATATGCCCATTCATGAGTTTTTACCCTCAATAAAGATGTGCTTGAATCAAGTGCATTGAAAAATCATGACACAGGCTTTATCATAAAGTATTTAAAATTTAGCCTTCATTTTGGCTAGTTCTTTATCTCTGTATAAAAATTGAGATAATTTCCAATTCTTACATCTTATAAAATTAAAAGTCCTCTAATCACTTTAGTCTCCTATGTAATAATTATGATATCTAGCCCATTATAAAAACCACAATTCTGAGCTTCATTTATAATCAATGCTTCTATCTTTCAATTTGGGTCTATAGAAGCCAACATTTAGAAAAGGGCCAGAGTTATCTTTCTTTCCTTCTTTCCTCAGTTTGCAGTTTACTAATCTGAGTTTCTGAGCCTTCCTTCATGATTCAAAGCTAGAGGAACATTAGCCACAGTGATCGGACAAGAAAAAGGAATAAAAAGCATACAGATTGGAAAGGAAAAAGTAAAACAGTCATTATTTGAAGATGATGTGAAACTATATAGAGAGAACCTTAAAAATTCCACAAAAAAACACTGTTAGAACTGATAAATGAATTCAGTAAAGTAGCAGAATACAAAATTAATATTCAAAATTGGTTGTATTTTTATACATCAATAATGAACTTTTAAAAAGAGAAATTAAGAAAATAATTCCATTTTCAATTACATCAGAAACATTAAAATACCTAGAAATATTTAACCAAGAAGATAAAATTATTATAAGTCATTGAAGAAAGAAATTGAAGGAGATACAAATAAATGGAAGTATATATCATACTAATGGATAAGAAGTATCAACATTGTTAAAATGTCTATACTACTCAAAGCGATCTAAAGATTCAATGCGATCTCTATCAAAATACCAATGGCATTTTTCAGAGAACTAGAACAAAAAATCCTGAAACTTATTTGGAACTATAAAAGATCCTGAACAGCTACAGTGATCTCAAGAAAGAACAAAGTTAGAGGTAACATGTGACCTGATATCACACTATACTAACAAGGCTATGGGAATCAAAACAGCATGGTACTGGCATAAAAACAGACACATAGATCAATGCAACAGAATAGAGAGTCCAGAAATAAATCCACGCCTCTCAATCATTTAATCTATGACAATGGAGGCAAGAATATACAATGGAATAAAGACAGTCTCTTCAATAAATGATGCTGGGAAAACTAAACAGATATACACAAAAAAATGAAACCGCACCACCTTCTTATACCATATACCGTAAACTCAAAATGGATTAAAGAGTTAAATGTAAGACCTAAACCATAAAACTTCTAGAAGAAAACATAGGCAGTAAACTCTCTGACACTGCTCTTCGTAATATTTTTTTTTCTGATATATCTCCTTGTGCAAGGGAAACAAAAGAAAAAGTAAGTGAATGGAACTGCATTAAACTAAAAAGTTTTTGTACAGCAAAAGAAACCATCAACAAACGAAAAGGCAGCCAACTAAATGAAAGCAGATATTTGCCAATGATACATATGATAAGGAGTCAATATCCAAAATTTATAAAGAACTCATACAACAAAATACCCCCAAACTAAACAATTCAATTTAAAAATAGGCAAAGGACCTAAATAGGCATTTCTCCAAAGAGGACATAGAGATAGCCAATAGACATATGAAAAGATGCTCAATGTCACTAATTGTCAGAAAAATGCAAATTAAAACCACGAGATATCACCTCACACCTGTCAGAATGGCTATCATCAATAAATCAAAACAAAACAAAATAAAATTTTTTTAAAAAATCACAAATATCGCCAAGAATGTAGAGGAAAGGGAACCCTGTGTACTATTGGTGGGATTGCAAATTGGTACAGCCACTATGGCAAACAGTTTGGAAGCTCTTCAAAAAATTAAAAATAGAACTACTTTATAACCCAGCAATTCCTCTTCTGTGTATTCATCCAAAGAAAACAAGACACTAATTTAAAAAGATATATGCAACCCTATGTTCACTGCAGTGCCATTTACAATAGCCAAGATATGGAGGCAATGTAAGTGTCCATCAACTGATGACTGGATTAAAAAAAAAAAAAAAAAAAAGCAGTACATATATACAATGGAATATTATTCAGCCATAAAAATGTGAAATCTTACCATTTGCAAAAACATGGATGGACCTAGAGGGTATTATGCTAAGTTAAATAAGTCAGACAGAGAAAGATTTCACTTATATGTAGAATCTAAGGAAAAAAATAAACAAACAAAATGAAAACAGACTAATAGATACAGAGTACAAACTGATAATTTCCAGATGGGAGTTGGTGAAAAAGATGAAAGAATTATGAAGTACAAATTTGTAGTTACAAAACAGTCATAGAGGTGTGGACTACAGCATAGGGAATATAGTCAATAATATTATAATAACTATATATAGTGCTCAGTGGGCACTAGACTATTGGGGAGATCACTTTGTAAATTATATAGATATCTAACCACTATGTTGTACATCTGAAACGAATATAAAATAATATTAAAATAATATTGAATGTCAACTCTAATTGAAAAACGAACAAACAAAAAGCTAGAAGAACATGAAAAATATCATTTGACTGGTACTGTTTGAGCCTGGCTTCAAGGTTTTGAAAGCTGATTCTTTCACAGAAAAATTGCATGGGTCATAGATAAGGTCTTCTTTGCTAAGGATGTTTTTTCTGCAGCATCCTTGATGCATGTAAATGTAACTTCTCTGCTCGGTCATTTACAATACTATCCTCAATCCATGGACAATCAGAGAAATTTTCTAGGCTTTCTAATAAGATTTCCTTAAGCTTCTATGTTCTTCTTGTTTAGGATTTGATAAGATCCAAATTCTGTTTCAATGTGGCCTACATACCGGATCATGGTAAAATAAGGCCAATGTCCAACTCTCATTGTTACTATACACACTTCCTAATGTCCATCCTCTACTCTGGAATCATAAGTAATAGGAGCAAGCTTCTGGTCATTTGGATTCTTATGACAACAGTCCACTGTATTTCCCAAACTCCAAGTTTCTTTTATTTTACTATTTATGAAATATTATTAACATTATTAATTACATGTTATTAATTACATTAAATAATAATGATCTATATTAATTACAATAATTATAATTACTGACATTAATAATTAGATATTAATTTGAACCTCTCCAAAATAATCCCACATCCAAAGCACAACCACTCAGCCTAAATTATAAATAAATGGTCAACTATAGTTCACAAAATTTTGTTACCTCCTCCATAGTACTTAGAGTTCAGCACTTGAGTTGGAAAGTGGAATGTTTCCATCTCTTGTTTTGTGGCTAAGAAAGTTTCAGACTTAATCCTCAGCCTTTGTTCCTAAATCTAAACTTGGGGAGAAAAGTCCTAAGTTAATATCCTGTACATGGAATGAAAGTAAGATGGAGAGAGACAGGCAGAAAGACAAAGTTAACATTTAAGTGAAATGTTTTTTAAAATCTTTTGAGTCTATACTCACCAAAAGCAGCCACTTGATGTCTATTGTGTGTACCTGACTATCTTTAATTTGAGGAACTAGATTATTTAAATAGCAGACACATATGTAACAGTTGCGGGAAACATTTTATAGAGTACATATCGTCATTATGGTTTGCATATCAGTTCCATGAAAGTCTGGTTAGCAAGGATCTATCCCCTATAGAATGCTCATTTCTGGTACCATTATAACATTTAATTTTCTATTGTATTATAATATAGGACTGTGGCTACCTCACCACATTATTGTTCTCCTTTTTGCTTAGGCTTCCTATTAAATGTGAGTATATGTAAAAACACAAATTCAAGTATATCCATTTTATAAATGTTAATGTTCATATATTTGTGAGCAGAATCATCTATTTCATAATGGAATTTTATAACTTTCAGACAATGTTAAATAAAATTTTTAAATGTAATTTATATGGTAGCAGCTAATACTTAATAAAGTTCAAAATCATTTTACTTATTCTGTAAAAGAAACTTTACTAAATTTCATGTAGTTATTTATGCATCTTTTAAATAGGAAATTTGAGGTTTTCTTTTTTACTAGCCTATTATCACAACTGATAGCTACCAGTGACAACTCAGAAGAGAATGTTGAATAAACTGGAAAATATTCACTTGTTCTCTTTTAATTTTGTCTTTTTCTGTAGTGTAGTTTGATAACAGTAGGTTAGTACAATAAGATATAGCAATTTTTCATTGACTAAATAATCAGTGATTTAGTAATTGTAGAAATTTTTTTTATTATTGAATAAACAAATTGGCATACAATCGACTATAAGTCTTATCAGTCTTGGTTGAAAGAAATAGCTTTTCTTTATTTGACTTGATAAAATATTTTATTCTTGCATGTTTTTATTTATAGATGATAAAAATCATTTTTCCTCTAATCTGTTCCTTTATCTGTAGCTCACAGACTCTACCAATCTGTCTGCCACCGATATGTAGTCATATCTTCTAAGTGTTTGTAAACCTATGCTACTGTACTTCTGACCTTTCACCTTCAAGAATTATGTCCCAACTTTATTTTTAACTTCAGCTTAAACTATTGAACTATCCAGATGTCCATTCACTCTCTCTAAACAAAAACAAAAATTATTTTAAAATATATTATAAATGAAGGAATAGCAGGAATAATAAAGAGAACCTTATTTTATTACTATCGTGAGTAATTTAGGGCTCTATTTCTTTCCAGATTGCATACAAAATTTTAAAATTTGTTAGTGAGAATACCCTCATAGGAACACAAGTTATAAACTAGAGTAAGAGACAGGGCTGCTGGGTGGAGGGGGAAAGATAAAGCCCTGATTATGAAATTGGAAAAACCTACATATCTCTAAGCAAGATATATAATCTTTTCAGCTCTAACATCTCTAAGGATGATATAATAGGGCTTTATGAAGACTAAAATTTCTAATGTTGAATACTACCTAGCTTTTGGTAGGTGCTCAAAAATCACATATTTTATTTACTTACATAACCTTTCTAATTGTATATGTGTGTAAATGGCAAGAATACTATTGAACACTTTTTATTATTAATTTCAGAGCTGACTGATCTAAGGCTTGTTTTTAGGGTTATCCAAACAGGTAAGTAACTTGTATATATTAAAAGGCATCTGACCTTCTCTTGAAATTGAGGTTTAAAAGATACCCTCACAACACAGTAGTAAAGTGGTCCGTGAATCCAGTAAATTTCTAGTTAAATTTTATTTTTATCTTTGCTTTTCTGTTATAACACTTCAAGATTTTACAGTAAAGTGTTACTTTTTTTCTATTTATAAACATTTAAAACTTGTAAGCTGATGGTAGCTTGGAAATAATAAATAAAGTGCCAAATAAAAGACTCTAGAAATGCTAAAGGTGACATTTTACAATAAGTTTTAAAAATTGAGGAGAAATTGTGAAGCAATTTTGAGTTAGAGTGAACGTATTCATACATTTAAACATTAAAGCCAAATTAGAGAGGTTTCACAAAGAACTCTAAGGAAACAGAAAGGGTGACCTCTGGGTATCATTTAATTAAAAGCTTGTCCTCTGAAGCTATACTGATTTATCATTTCTTAGCCCTGGCACATGTATTGAAAAAGACAAATAGCTTATGCTTTCCTGCTGGAGCTTTTCATTGATACTGACATATTCTTACATGTAAGAAATAATGAAGGATTATTTAAATCTGGGGATTATTTCCTAACAAATGAGCCAACCATGGAAAAGTTATTTTAAAATGTCATATGAAGAAATACTTGTTCTCAACAATAATGTTTTCTCAACAAGCATAAAATAGGTTCATATTTGTCAGAAAAGATCTTTTTTTAGAGTACTGAAGGCTTTTAATTTAATTCAAGACCACCAGGATAAAAACTGCCTAATGAAAACAAACAAACAAACAAAACCCTACTTATTATTTTCTAAAATAATATAAAATTAGTTGAAATTTTTTTCACATGGAATTCCACTTATGGACGTTAACAAGGGAGATAATATATGACCAGGTCCAAAAGATACCTCTAATCTTTGTTACCAATGCATTTTTTTAAATTATGAGTATGTGAATGTACAAGTGTGTGTATAAAAGAAAGAGAAGTTTGTTAATGACATAAATTTGACTGTATTTTTGTTCCCTACAACCATTAGTAGTAGTCTTGTGTTTACTCATTTATGTCTATAGGTAAGAATCCATGGAACATCCCCCTGGAAGTCCTTGACTTTTATGGACCACTCACCTCCAGTGAAATTTCTGCAATGAAAATGAATTTACAAACTTATTTACAGATACTTATTTGGTATTTATACACATGCCCCTTTGTTGTATAGATTACAATGAAATATAAGAAACTGTTCCTTTAAGGAACTAAAAAATTAAATGAAAAGCTAATATACATTTTTAAAATACTAAATATCCAGAAAAGGCAGCATATGCTTAAGTGCATTAAAAGTTGCATGAAGTTATTAAGAATTCTATAAGGTAGAATAGAACGGTAAGAAAAATTTTCTTGAAGACACACAACTTGAATTGGTTCTTATGCCATACCACTGATCCTTTCTCATCAAGGGCCTCCTCATTACTGTACTTTGGCTGCTCCTATCCATTCAGAATCAAGCCCTTTTTCTATAAATAATAAGTCATTAACATATGACATCTTCTGTTTAATGTTAGGAAGTATTTCCATATTTCAAAGTGAGGTGTCCTAGATTATCCATGTAGAACTATATAAAGTTCTAAAAATATCTGTAATCATTGGTTCAATAATCACCCTAAAAGTATAAAAGGAACTGAATGATATTAACCACAAACAGGAAATAATTTATTTGAAAAAAAATTGTAAAGTCTGTTGCATATTTTCCTCCTCATCACGTCCCTATCCTCACATTAAAAAGAGGAGGAATTTCATGGAAACCAGAGAATATGACTCATAACCTCAACAGTATGTTAGTTAGAGCAAAGATCAGAGCAAAAATGAAATTAAAAATTATACCTGGCTAGTTTTATTGACAATGAAAGAGATTGAAATCACAGTGCTGGAAAAGCCTGTGCTAGCATGGCTTGTTAGGGGCAAGATGTGACTTTGAAGGAAGAAACGGCTGGTCTGGAAGGATTGTAAAGAAATTTTTCCTCAGCACAGGTGCCTGCAGGAGCCATGGGACTCTGACAGAGTGTATATGTGTAGGAGTGACATTTAAAAAACAAAATAAGCATAGCTGTAGGCAAAGGAGACATTATTTGAATTAAGGGAATGGAAGGTAACAAAACCTAAGTGATAAGTAGTCTCCCAGGAAACCCCACCCCCGCCAAAAAAAAAGCCCTCTACAAGAGAAGGAATCAGCTTTCGAGAGAGCTGTCTCACATAGATCTATGCGGGGCTCCCTAATTTCATCTGCCAAGCACAGAGAGCAAGCACTAAAGCCAGAAGTCAATGCCAGTCAAGTGACATCTTGCCTCACCACACCTGTCTCCCAGCTCCAAATTGCTGGTTGGTAGGAGCAGAAGGCAAAACTGAAAAAATTAGAAAAGAAACCACTGTTTTTCCTTTACCACATTGTAGACTTCCAGACTTGATGCAGGTCTGAGTGAAGAAAGAAAAGAATCACCCTTAGATGAAATTTAGAATATTGATTATTAACTTTGGACCACTAATTTTAAATTATTTAAATATAATGGCTATCATATCTCAAAATTATTAGATTATTTACTACCTAAGAGTGATAAAGGGTGATGGTTTTCTCAGATTTCTCTGAGGCCAGTGAAGAAAGTAATCCCTTATAGGGAGAGAGGTGATAAGGAAGACAAATTGTTTTTCACACAGTAGAGTTTCATTTTTTTAAATGAGTATTGCATATATTTTTAACTAAAGAGTCTAATTTGGGACTCTTGGTAAAAACCTGGGAGAACTACATCACTTGATTTCTCCCCCAAATCCTGAATGTCTTTCATATCTTCTGGTTATCTCTGAATCAAGAAACAAACAAAATAATGTTAATGTAGATCACTCCCATATCAACTCCTCACTATTTCATAATCATGAGTATATTTTATGAGCTTTTCCTTATCTTCAATAACTTTATAGTACATGTCAATTGGACAGATTTTTTCAGAAGTTCATTTTTTTAAATTATCTCAGCCTGAATACTTTCCTTGAAAGTATAGTTAAAGGCCAAAGACAAATTTGTTTTTCATAATAAAATTATCATGAAAAATGATATAAACACAAAATATATACATGTTTTCTGTTCTTTCTTCCCAGATGTTTAATAATATTAGAAATTATACTGTTCACTAATTTTGACAGTTAGTAATCCGGGTCCATAAACATCAACTAATAGCCTTTTTCTCCAGAATAAATATGTCTGTAATTTAACTTGGAGCAAAATTATTTAGGCAATTGACAAAAAGGTAAAGTTAACTTCAAATAAATAAGGTATAATGCCAATGTGGCTAATCTCTCAAGAGTCTCCTCAAAGTTTCCTCTCTCTTACTGTCACCTTTATGTCATTCACAATACTAAATCACTTTAGTAGAGATTCAGTTCAATAATATACTTGTCAGTAATGCAGATTTTACTAAATATTTCATTTAAAAATTAGGAAGAAACTTTATATTGCATACCACATTGCAAAATCCCCTAACAATTCTTTTTGGCACCCCAGTTCTTCTTCCTAAGCCCCCCTCTCATTAAAAGCCATATTTGCTACTATTGGAACTATTTATTTTGGCCTTTAACTTTTCTTCATTCACTAATAAAAACAAAAGTTCTTATATTAGCAGACCATGACCTGTCAAAGTTTATATATACTAAGCCAATGTATAAATTATTTCAAATTACTTCCAATGTTAGTGGCTTAAAAACAATATTTATTACAACAATTTCTATAGGTCAGGAATTGGTGTAGTTTATCTGGGTCTTCTGTTTCAAGGTTTCTCACAGGCTACAATCAAGATTTCAGTAAAGACTGAAGTTATCTCAACTCTCAACTGGGGAATAATTTACTTCTTTGTTGGAAGGACTTAATTCTTCATTAGCTGTTGTCTGGAGGCTACCCACAGTTCCCTGCTGTGTTGGTTTATCCATAGCATAGCTCAAATGTGACAGCTCACTTCAACAGAGTAATAGAGAAGAGACAAAGAGAGAGGATATAACACTCTTTTTATAACCGAATCTTGGGAAGTGACATCCCACCACTTTTAGAGCATTCTCTTTTTTAGAAGAAATTCACTATGTTGAGCCCACATTCAGACAAAAGGAGATACACATAAATACACAAATACTTTAATACCAAGAATCAGGGATCATTGAGGATCATCTTAAAAGTCAGTCTATCATACTTAATAATGCCTTTAGGAAATCTCACTTTCCACTTCAATTGACTTATCGATATATTAACTCAATAACAATAGGTCTTTTCCTGAGAAGAAATTCTATGACTAAGAAAATCATATCCATATCACCAAAAATGCACACAGACACAGCTATAGAGGTTTTAAAAAGGCCTGGAAGATTTACAAAAAGATCAAATATCAAAATGATTTGAATAACTGTAGAAAAAAGTAAATAAAACAGAAAAGATAAAAAATTATTTGTATTTTATTAAAAGATAAAATATCAAAAATAATACATTGCAGTATTTAAAATTTTTAATAGTTGTATTATTTTAAAAATATATAAAATAAAGGAAAAATTAAACATGCAAATCCAAGGGATTTCTATATAACTAGAAAAAGTAATGAACTTAATTTAATTAAAATTTTAAAAAACAACACAGTAGAACCTAGTGACATTAAATTTCTAGGATAAAAACAAAACTCTCATATTGAAATGGGCAGAAAAAAAAACAGTTCATTTACAAATGATTTAATTCAAAAAATTAAAATCATCTTAAACTTCTCTTCTACATTATTAGATGTCGTGTTTTATTGCCCATGTTTAAAGTCAATGGGAAGTAATCCTCAAAGTCCATACACTCTAAAAATATAGCAAATCTACCTGAAGATATTATTTAACTAAACTTATTTTGATTAATCAAAGTGCAGAGTTGTCAGTAGAGAAGAAATCTTGCTATTAAAGTCATCTCAATGAAGTAAAGCATAACTAAATACAAATAACTGTCATTCTCTCTAAGCTCTGTAATATGTAGGTTAATTTAGCTTCTTGGAACTTCTGCTGTTCTTTCTTTATTATCTATTATTTATAGACTTCAAGGAGCAAGACTGTGATGTACCTCTCTTCATGGAAGTTGAGATGTGTACATTTGTGGTTAAGAAAGGTGCATTTTCATTATGTGACATTAATAATTTTTCCTATTAATCTTCTGATCATTTCTTTAACATGCTATTGGGCAGTAACCTCATTTCAATAGGAGATTAATTACTTAATATGACTTTTTCAATACTAGAATTATCTAAATAATAGAGAACTTCATTCTATGTGGGAATAAACCTCTTTGTAGATGTAGACATAAAAGTGTTCCCAGGAAAATATATATTATCTTTAAAGAATGCTCGTCAAAATATATTACCAATTGCTACCTATCACCGTGTGCATGTGTATCTGTATGTGTAAATGTTCTGAAAAAGCATAAACTAACAGCTCCTGGATATTTTCCAATCCTCAGCACGATAATTATATTTGTACTTAATTCTGAGCTTGTTACATATAATATTTTGCCAAATATGATCATTTAGAGTCATTTTGACACAGACTTAGCATCATAAATATTGACTGTGTTAGAACATTGACCATATTTGCCTAAAATATGAGAACTGTGATCCAAATACATGAGAATCTGAAATTAAAAATATGCAAAAACCTCATTCAGTTCAGGATCTTCAGAGGCAGTTTTTGTTCATCTTAGAGAACTCTTTGCAGAAATGACTGATTCCAGGCCTGTGGCAGTGAAAGACAAAGATGATCTGGGAACATTTTGTTGTGCCAGAAAGTAAGGAATTGCTTAAAGAATGATGGAGGCATATCAAACCAAACAAACAACAACAACAACAACAAACAGAAACAAAACAAAATTAAGTTAGAAGTCAGCTTGAAAGTGTTCACACAGGCCAAATCTGAACATATGAGCAAAAAAAAATGAATAATGATAAAAATAACTCATTAAGCAAAACAGAAATCCATTATTCCATACTGAAATCAATCAATCAATCAATCAATCAATCAAACACTTTTTCTTACAGAGAAATGACAACTAGTAAATAGAGAAGGAACAGTAGTAGTAGAAAATCATCATTTGACAATTATTACAGCAGAAAAGTAATTCAGCCAAGAAACATCAATGCATACTAAAAATAGTAAGTGAAATTTAGAGGGGAAAAAGAATATTTACATCTTTTAAACTACCTTACCACAAAATACTTATTAAATATAAAGGAGAAAAAAATAAATTTGCAGTGAAAAAAACTAGTGGCAATCACAACTCTAATCAAATAAACAGTTATCAACATCAGTAATATGACAAACCAAAATCATGAGCCATCTGATAGGATGCTATGAGAACACAGTTATCATTTCTGTGACATCTCTGCCAAAAATGTGTAAGCTGAATCCAGTCATGATTCAGAAGTATCAGAAAAACCCAAGAAATATTCTACAAAATAATTGATCTGTAATTTTTAAAAGTGCCAAAGTCATGAAAATCAAGGAGGCAGAAAAATTGTTACAAATTGCAGTAGTCTAAAAAACATGATGATTAAATTCAATGTATAAACCTGGACTGGATTCTTTTGCTATAAAGGTATTATTAAGATTGTTGGCAAAAATTGACTTGATCTACAGTTTATACAGCAGTAACATACTATATTAATTTCTTGATTTAGATGGTTGTATTACAATTATATAGGAAATTCCCCTTTTTGTAAAGAATACGAACCCAAGCATTTGAGGATGATAGAGCATAATGTTGGTAATTTATTCCCAAAAAATCTAGAAAAAAAAGTTCTTGGTAGTATTCTTGCAACTTTTTTTATTTTAAATTATTTTACTAAAAAGAAAAATAATATAACCTACATTCTTCTCCCTAAATTGTTCTTTTTTCTTTTGCAGGCTACAGAGTAGGTTCTCCTAACCCTGATATCACAGTAAAAAGGTTATGTGTAGTAATTTTTGCCCTTGAACCTCAAGGCAGAAAAGATATGCTCTTAGTATATATTTTTTTCTATATCACTTTTTAGAACAATTGAATAATATATATTAATAACCAATTACTAGTCCTAAGTTATCTGGACTAGTTTTCTTGCTGCTCACTTGTGAAATGACTGACACATAGAGAAAATTCTCAATTTCAAGCTAGTAGTCCCACAAATCATATGCAAGAGGAAGGTTCAGAGGTCACATTTTTTCTTAAACCAATAAAAGATAATGAAGAGAGAATATCATATTAACTTAGAATAGATTCACTGCTTCACATCCTAAGCATAATTTATTGAAAGGTTTTTAATTTAATTGACAGTATATATACATAATTCAGAGGAGATGATAACCATAGGATAACAGAATTAGAGATGAAAAATCTCAAGATGTTGCCAACCAGGGAGTACATCATTTATCTCATTGCACTTGGGTGTTCTACTAAGTTGGATGTGAAACCTCTTCTAAAAATAATTCAGAAGCAGAGATATATATTTTAAAATTGTGAAAGTAGAAATTGATTTTAAGGAAAGGCTGTCATAAAGATTTCATACTGATAACCTCTAGAAGTTGTAACAGGTCTCATTAAATATTTAACTGTTTAGCTTCCTTCTTGCATCACTTTTAATCAAAATTATAAAGTAGAAACATTATAGAATCTTATTTTTCTGTACTCAGTGCCTTCCTGACTAGCACTTCTGTATCCTAAAATATCAGGCCAAGTCTCAAATCCCTCCTGACTCTAAAGTAGTTTTTATATAACTCCTTAATACAAAGGAATTGGAGGTTAAAATACGTTTTCCTTCTAGTAATATTTGTATTTTTGCAATAACTTGTATGACAGTTTCCTGTGAAGGGTGTTAATCTTTAATAAGTATAATTTTAGGCACCTGAATGGGTATTCTCTATCCCCATCAATTATTTCATGTGGCTGCATAGTTGAAAGTTAACATAATTAATGAAGATAATTTCTGACACAGTACAACACACACAACAAATATAAATATTTAGTAACAATGTTTAAATTGCCATATTTTTATCACAATCTAGACACATAATTAATTTTATTTTAATTATTCCAGTATTCATAACTGTATAGCTATTTTAAATCCCCTCCTCTTATTTTCGCAGTGAAGAATGATTGGCTATTTTATTGTGAGTGATACTACCCAGGAGAACAGAAAACTAATGCTCAAAAGCCTGAACTCCCAATAACTTTTATCAATATCTTTACATCTCAGTAACTTATCAGTAGAAATAAGAAATCACTCAATAGGACAATGTTTTAGTAGCTTTGAAAGCATTCTAATTAGGAATCAACAATCTGCTAAATAACTTGGTTAATGTTTTCATCAATTTAAAGATGGTTGAGTAAAATGTGTGTAGGTCCCTGATAACATTTTGGAGAGAAAGTTTGACTTTTCTGGGTGTTCTTATTATAATTTGATAGAGAATTATTTTGATAGAAAATTTTTTACTCATTTAAACTACAGTTTCTTGCGTGCCGTTATTTACTTCTAAGTGTAATCCTAGATGATGCAATTAAGCTAATTTATTAAACAATCTAATATGAAATACAACACAATATATAACACACAGTAATAGGAAAACAATAGTCATCAAATAACAACTAAAATAGAAAGTCTACCTTAGTATAACCAAAAACCCAATAGAGACCTGTATACCACTCAGATATTCAAGAAAACTTAGCTCAAGTTTCTCTATCTCTTTATAATTTTTGGTTTCTTAAATTTTAATTTTTAAATTAAATATAGGTTTTCTAATGAGGATTATCTTCATATAGCATAAAATATTCTACCATTCCTTTCTTACCCCTCTTTTCTGCTCCCTTTCTGTGCTTTAGATTATCAACTAGAGCCTAGAATTCTCTTTCAATTAATCAGAGTGTTTTTCTTCTTCCTTTGTAAAAGTGTTTCAAACCAATGTACAGGCTCTGGGGACTCAGTTTCTGTAACAAGAACTAAACCTATTTTCCAAACATAAATGGCTCTTTACCTAAGAGAATTTTTATATACATGAAATGCATCTCTTCTAAATGTTTATTCATAAGCAATGAGCTATTGTAATGTTCTTATCAGGCTAATACCCACTATGCCCTCATATAGAGGGGCTTAGAATACATAGTTATCTATGTATTCAGTCATATCCTTCTGTTCAATTTTTGAATTCCATCCTGAAAAGCAAAAAGCAAAGAAAGATATCCACTCTTAGCAAAATAGTAGGTATTTCCTTTACCCAGGAAGAGCACTCAACTATAATTAAACTCTAATTAATAAAAGTTTAATTAGATACAAGTGAATAAAAGCTTAATAGAAAAAAATTATTTCTTCCCTTCAAAGTTGAGTAGTTTTCTATAACCTTGTGGAGTTATCAACTTAACTCCCCAACTTCCTAAAGTGATTCACACTGTCAACATGTAATTGACCATGGCTTTTATTAAAATATTTCAATTATATTGAATGATTGCTCTCTCTTCAATGTCCATCTATGTATTAACTTAATCAGAGGGAGATACTTATATCTTCAGTTACATATAGAAAATACTAAACTCTGAACTAAGTTCTCAGATTCCTTCACCTGTATTCTGCACTAGACACGTGTGCCTGAACTCATGAATTTCACAGACAAGTAAACATTTATAAAAGGTTTTGGAGAATGGGATAATTTTAAAACTTTGTTTTGGAAATCTGTGAATAAAAAAAACTTTTTTAAATTAAGAGTTTTTACTTTATGAAAAATCTACTATACAATTTTTAATTTTCTCAATTTGTGGCAAAACAATAAAAATTTTAGTGAACATGCTCTGGCCTAGGCTTTGGGGGATTGGCATGGTAAATTTATAAACAAGATCATACAATGGTCATGTATTCAGAATGTATAATTAAGTTAAAAACACATAATAGGTTTTTTTCTCACAAGGTTTAATTTGAGGTTCTCAGGTTTACCAGTTGCCTATTTTTTTGTACCTACCATTTAATCACAGTCTGGATTTGTCCCTTCTGGTAGTAATTGACAATTTCAGGTTTCTTTATTATTTTATACAAAGTTTTTTTTTTTTCCAAAAAGGAAATGGTATTAATTGGTATTAACATTTATCTATTATATAAAAGATATTTTCAACTTTATTTTGAGAGTATCTTCAGCATAATTTTTAAGATTTCAAGATTGTATATAAAATGAAAAGAAGGTAAAAGAAACAAACAAACTCAACTTCCTAATATGTATCTATAGCATTATAAAATGTCCTTATAATGAGGGAATGAGGGTTTTTGCTCATAGACTTTGGAATCAGATAAATCTGGTTTATATTCTGGTTGTATTATTTTTGTTTATAGGTTTACCAGTTTTCTTATGATCACATTTTAAGAAAAAAGTTTCTTGAGAAGAGCATTTTATAATAATGATTAATAAGTTGTTTCAAAAGGGTTATAACGCCAAGAGGAGATTGAGATGGCATAGAAGGGAGAGGTAGTGAAAGTGTACATCTCCTCTAGTGACCACATCAAAATTATAACAAAACTACAGAGCAACCACTACACAGAGTTGCCAGAGTTCTGGCTGAACAGAAGCCCTACAACTAGGTCACCTCAAATAATAGGTAATTTCAAAGTGGTAGGAAGGGCAGAGACGCGTATGGCCCAGAAACACAACTGAGAGTGGCCATCAAGAATCAAGAGGACTATCTTGACTGCAGAGCTCTCTCCCCACCTGAAAAGTGAGGGGTACTGGCTGCATATAGGGCTCCTCAGCTCAGGGTTCCAGGGCCAAGAAGATAAGTCCCCATAATAACCTCAGGCTATGAAAACCAGCGGAGGTTGCCACTGAGTGAGACAGAGGGATGCAGAAAGTGAAGACCTTCTGCTTAAAAGGCCCATGCCCAGCCTTACTCACTGATGAACTCACCTTGCTCTAAGATCTAGTGGTGGGGTAGCTGTTCAGGGTGCCAGGGACATAAAAGAAGACACTGAATTATTGGGCTTTGGGGAAAGGGCTGGAGGGGCAGTTTGCTCTGGGACAAATGTGCACACAGAAGCCATTGTTCCTTTGTTGAACCCTCCCCAGTTCTAGTCTGCAGAGGCAGGCACCATCATGTGGATAACACAGGTCGCTCTACCCAAGTCTTATTCCCTAAGACTTTACCTTTTCCCATTTGTGGGCCCACCCATGCTGCTTCTAGTGATTTTATTCCATATGAATGGACTGTCTTGTCTTCTCCTGAAAACTTTCATAAAGTCTCTCAAAGGGTCACAAAACTCAGAGAAGCAGCATCTAGTCCTAGCTGCCCTGTACCTCTTACTGAGGCAGCCCCAAACCCTGCACTAGTGGAAGACAGCCTCAGTTTTAGATTTTACTCCTCGAGGCATCTATAAGCCCAGCATGAGTAGCAGCCATATGTGGATTACTTCATGACTCTTACCAGGTGGCCCTGGAGGTTCATAGACTGCAGCTGAATTTGGCCTGCAGCTGGACCCCTCTTAAGTCTATGCCAAGTGACTCCACAGCACACCTACTATATAAATTCACTCTACTAAGACTGGAAGGCATAGGAGCCCTGCCTAATACATAGAAACAGACACAGGGAGGCAGCCAAAAAAGGGAGACAAAGAAACACGTCTCACTTGAAAGAACAGAACAAAGCTTTAGAAAAAAATTCACCAAAAGGGAGACAAGTAAGATACCAGATGCAGAGTACCAAAACACTGGCTTATTAAGATGCTTATTGAACATAGGGGAAGAGTACATAAATTAAGGGAGAACTTAAACAAAGAGATAAAGAAAAATAAAAACAAAGGTGAAAAATAATAAATGGAAACCGATCAGAATAAAAAATACAATATCTGTTATTGAGAGGAATTATTATTAGAAGGAATCAACAGAGGGAAAGAATTGGAAGATTGAATCACTGATATAGAGGATGGGGTAGCAGAGGACACCCAACCAGAACTGCAACGAGAAAAAAAAATCCAAAATAGTGAAGATAATATAAGAAGCCTATGGTATAAAATCAAATGTAACATTTGCCTCATAGAGGTGTAAGAAGGAGAAAAGCAAGAAATCGAAAACCTATTTGAAAAAATAATAACAGAAAACTTCCCTAACATGGTGAATGAAATGAACATACAACCCCAGGAAGCTCAGAGAGTTCCCAAACCTGGAACCAAAAGAGGCCCACACCAAGATACAATTAAATAAATAAAAAAATTCATCCAGGTAATAGGTAAGACCCTACAGCCCCTAGAATAGTACATGAATACTCAGGAAATGTTTGCAAATGTCATTTCTATTATAATATTGCTAGCTTAAATTAGGTCATTTTATTTTCTCACAGGACTGCATTCCTTATCAAGAACTAGTGCTTAATTTTAAAAAGAAATCATCAAATCTACAATATGCTAAAAATTATATGCTTACCTACTATAACATTTTTAAAGAGGGTATATATCAATGAAGCAGAAAAACAGAAATCAAACATCTAACTTAATATAATGTTATTTATTACTAATTAATTATTACTAATTAAAATTGATTTTCTTTTGAAATAACACTTTCATGAAAAGATAGTCTGGGATATATTTTTCACAAGTATCTTTTGGTCATCTGTAGGTAGAAGTGTGGTAAACTAAATTATATCTACGATATTCAGTGCTGCTCCTGAAGGAGATTTATGCTTGTTGCCTCCTCTTGAAGTAGGTGCTTTGGCAAAGTGTGAACAGAAGTGAAGAGGTCACTTCCCAGAATAATCTTTAAGAAGCAGTGCATATATCACCACGCTCGTTCTGCTCTTCCCCATGGGCAGTGCTCAGGAGGTGGCTGCTGAGACAGCTGTGTCCTTGAGTAAGAACATTATGGAGCAAAGCCCCCAGCTGATCCACATAAAATGCAGCGTGAGCAAGAGATAAACCTTTATTGTAGTGATTCTCTGAGATTTGGGAAGCATTTGTTGTAAACCATTGATATCTGGAGCCTCTGGGATAATTTAGTACAACTGTTCTTGGAATGAGGTCTGAGGACCTCTGAGGTGTTTAAGACCATTTGGGGTATTCCATGAAACACTGTGTTTCCAACTACAGATCTGCATACGTTTGAATTTTCTTCATTTTCATAAACCAAAACAAAATATTGCGGAAGATTGAAAGCAGAAGCAGAGGTGAGGATTCTAGTTGTATTTTCTAGAAGCCAGACATTAAAAAAAAAAAAAATCCAATAAATAAATAAATAAATAAAACAATGCCACTCAATATTTTTTAGAGAATATAGTAATTTTTCTTAAAAGAGCTTATATTAACATGTACTGGATATTACTGTCATTTTAAAATAACCTAATATTTTTAAATGTTTTCCAGTTTTAATTTCTAATTTTATAAATATCAATAGATAAAAACTTCCACAAGCAAAAGTTTTCTAAGGCCATTCATAACTTTAAAGAATGTATAGTGTCCTGAAATCAAATAGTTTGAGAGCCTCTGATCGTACCTTTTCTGATATAAAAGAAGTAGCTATGCTGTCTTCTTTTGTCATTCCAGTTTTCCGTGAAGTATTAGTATAGGCATTAAAAACAAACTGGTCTCTTCTGTAACATGTGAAACAAAATTCTCCTTTCTTGAACGTTTGTTATGCAAGGCATATTTGGTCTTTGGTATGAATAAAGTAGCTTTACTTGTCGAAGCGCCTTAAGACTTTTGGTTCTTTTTCCTCCCCTTTTCCTTTGGTTTTTTCTTCTATTTTCCCCATTATGTTTTTTTTTTTTAATTCTTTTCATATTTTAAATATACCTTAACATTAAACTTTCTAAGTTAAAAAAGATTGGGGTTAAAAAAAATTGAGGCTGAAATAAATCCTCTGGAACATTTCTGTGAAACATGTATAATGAAAACACATTTAACTGGAAGGCTTTGCCTAACAAATAAATATTGGTAGCTTACCTACTTACAGCCTTACTGAATTCAGATTGCTAAAAATCAACTCAGGTAGATCTGAGTTGGGAACAGAGAGTTTGCATTTCTAAGTTGCTCCCAGGTGATGTTGATGATGCCAGTGTAGGCACAACATGTTAAGAACTGAATTCTGAGATATTATCCAACTGAAGTAAATCAAGAAGAGAGAGCTTCAGATCATTGTCAAGTCCGGCCACCCGTTCATCATCCTTTGAAGATATTGTCTTCCTATCCCTGACATTGTCAGCTACGTACATGCTGACACCCACTACCCCACCATCACTGGGATACAGAAATCAGTTTTCTTTTATTTCAAGATGACGTTTTCCTGTTTCTCTCCTGTATCTTTTTTGATTAGGTATTTAGTCACCCAATAACCACCTAATTTTCATAGCTCCTTTAGTGCCTTTCTCAAACAAAATTGCATACTCTTATCAACACTCAAATTTTGTCTTCACCTAAAGTTCTCCTGTCCATAAATAAATAATACAGAAACACCATATTCCCATCACAAATTTCGACATTTCCAGTTTTTTAAGAAAACATCTATAGTATAAAACATTAAAAACATTATCTACTGCCATTTATAGAGTGTTTGATATGCATTAGCTGTTAAAGAAAAGCTTGCACCAGACAAGATGGGCAAAGACAAGTCGATCTGATACTTTTGCCAGCAATAGGGAAAAGAGCACAGAGCAACTCTGGCAACTCTGCTCCAATGAAAAAGGCGGGAGAGTTTTTGAGAGTTGGGGTGAAGATGGGGAGTTGTAGGATCTGTGTTTGCTAATAAAGCTTCTCCTATCTTCTGAAAGGAGTTTGTTTTACAATTTGAAGTGAGGCAACCACTGAAGTTAGGCTCCTCACTCCCACAGAGATTGGGAGGTAGGGCCATTATCTCCCTTGAGGGCCCTTGAGAAACACAGACGTGGGTTGTAAAACTGGCAAGAGGCTTTTAAAATAGACTTACATCTCAAAGAGGCAGAGAAAAAAATATACAGTAACTGGCTTTCTAAGGTACCCGTGAAAAAAAAAGAGAGGTCAGGAGCTTAGATTCAGGAAAAATCTCTACACAGTTAAGCGGAGGGGGAACATTAAGGCTGTCTTAGGCATAGGTGGTAGGTTTAAGGATTTTACTAATAGTAATAATAATAATAGCTAGCATTATTGAGAGATAATTAAGTGCCAGATATTGACTAGAGACATCTTATGTGTTGCCTCATTATTATTATTATCCTCAATTGAAATGATGAAACTGAGGGTCAAGGGCTAAGCAGTTTTCCATGATCACTAATCCTTAAAATGGCAGAGCCAGGATTTTGTTACCATTTGTGGATTCCAAAGACTGTGCCATATGCTTCTCCATTATCATCAGCAACACTTCCCAAGAGCCTAAGTTGCTGTTCAATGTTTGTTGAGAAACTATATTTGAATAAAATATTTTGATTTAGGGGAGTTGGTGGAGAAAAAAAATAATGTGGGTATCTAGAAAATAGATTTTATTTAAGAAAAACAGCAACGGATCTTTATTACTGGAAAATTATATCTGATTACTAAAAGCAAATTCCTTCACTACTGTCTTCCCATGGAAATATTTGAGAAAGAATTCTCATCAGACATGGTAGCAATAAAAAAATAGGGGTGAAATATATAAAATAAATCAGCATGCTGATTAGAAATAAAAAATCCAATTCATTTTTAGTGAAGAAAAAAGATTCAATCTATGTTAATAAAACTTAAAAGCTATGTCTTGATATTTTCTAGCATTAGCTGAGACTTTTTATTCAATTCCGGGTATTGGTATATTTTTCCTTTATATAGGTAACATCAAAGTCATGCTAAAATTTGATCCACAGATGTGAATATGTATACATCATGAGCATAAAATTATTTTGATTTTGGACTAATAAAACTTAAGATGTTTATGTTTTCTATAATAATATTTGCATATATTCCTTTCATTAAAAACAACTAAATGTAAAATGCTTTTTTAAAATGTCACCTTTTTTGATGTTGCCATTATTATCAATGTTTGTCTTTCCTGAGACAATTATATTCAGAATGCCGACACATAGTGCACCATGGATCTTTAGTGCAGTGAATAAAGTACTAGAAAGCTAGAGACAGAATAAATGGCACATATTCAAGAAAATATTTTAAACGGAAAACTACATGCTTGGATTGTGTTTTTAATATGAACCTTTGGTCTGATAAAAATAATTAAAAATCTATTAGTGGGACTTTAAAATTTTTTACATTCAGAATTTCACTTGAGTATTATTGCGTAAAACCTTCCCCCATTATTGTGATTCAACAGATTTCCAATATTTAATTGAGTCATGCTGAGCCTAAACTTGCTATTTTTTACAGGTAGTTTTTTTCTAGGTTATATATATATATATATGTATATATATAATCTCCAAACTTTGAGTCATTCTGAGATGCTTGGTAGTCCTTAGAACATTAAGAAGAAGAGGAGGGGATTTCTTAGCTAAGACCAAATAGAGACTTTCTAAGTATGTCAACAATATTTCTTTTTATCCAAAAGATAAATAGACCATCCCAAACACTTTAGTGCACTCAGTCCTCTGTCTACTGGGACTACCTTGTAGCCCCATCAGCTGTAGAACATACATATGTAGAACATACGTAATCACCTTTTATTATCTCATCTTTTGTTTCCATTCCTTTCCATTTGAAGAAAAATATTGTGCATTTTTTTCTGCCACATAATTTTCCATCTTTAGTATTCCTAAACCACTAAAGATTTGACACAGTAGTTGAAAATTTGTGAAATGAGGTTAATTAATTCTCTTTGCTGAAGTAGAGTAACATTAAAACTTTATTGATACTTTTTAATTGCTCTTATCAAACCTTCAGGGTTTAAAGAGCTCCTGCTGCCCATACCTTAAGAAGAGGAAAAACAAAGCCACTACCACATCTTCAGGGAATACAATCTCAGTGTAATAGCTTCCTAAATCAGTTCTGCCATCATTTATAAATGAAATCTCTTCTCCTCAAAGAACATAAAGTATTATTTGTTAATTAGTGTCTTAATGTTTCTTTGATAAAACAATACACATGCATTTTTGAATAATTTGTATATAGAAAATATTTTTTCAGCTCCTATTTTTAGAAGTCACTCAGCTATTAGTAAACAAAAAATAAATTCCAGACAGATTAGAGTTAATATATTCATAGGGAATTATAAAAATTGGCTCTAAAAATGACTGTGGTGCAATGCTGATTGGCAACTACATAAAATGTCTCATAATTATTTACTCTCAAATGAATGAGGCCAGCATATTTAGCCACAAGTGACTTGCACACCTGTTAGCCACTTTCTCCTTTATAACCAATAAGAAAGAGCACATCCACTCAGGAGTTTGTTTTGGTTTATCTTCATTGACCAAACCCTCTTTCTATTGGTGGACAAGTGTTGAGATAAATTTTGAAAATATTTATGATTCTCAGATTAGCATTTAAAGTCTTGTGTAGGGAGTGTTATTTACACTATAGCTTCTACTTTTACTAATAAATATTTGCACACAAAAAGATTTTTAAATAAATAGCTAAAGAATTGGAAATTTTATACATAAATGTAAGTGATCTGAAATGACTATCACTATGTTAACTGATCCAAAATAATGTTGAAAATGCTTTTCCTCATCAATAACTGATGGAAAGGAAAACCAAAAAAAATAAAAACCCAAACATAAAAATTATTAGGCCAAAAATAAATTCAAGATGTTAAAATTTTCAAAGTTTAGCTAATATTAGCGATGAGATTGTTACCAGAGCAGGAGTCCTTGCCCCTCTTGAAATAGAAATCAAGAGAGTGGGAGAAACAGTTTTGCAGAGAGAAAGGTTTATTAAAGCACAATCTTGATGCACCAAGGGAGCGAGCTGTAAAAGAGAATGAATGCAGCTCCCCAAGGTCCACATGCACCATAATTTTATGGGCTCTTGGGGTTGGTGGCTCACCTCTTTCCCTCCCCGACAGTATGTTGAGGCTGGCCCTCACTGTGCCTGCACTGTATACCTACATGCTACTTTATGTGGCACATGTCTCCTTAGCATCTTAAATCTCTACCTAGGGGTGTGTCTTTTACTATGATAATGAAGAAAAGTTAACTACAGCAGTGGTCTCCAACCTTTTTAGCACCAGGGACCAACGCTCCTATGAGAATCTAAACCTAATGATCTGAGGTAGAGCTGAGGCGGTGATGCTAGAGCTGGGGAGAGGCTGCAAATACAGATGAAGCTTTGCTCTCTGGCCTGCCACTCACCTCCTACTGTATGGCAGGATTCCTAATAGGCGAGGGATTGGTACTGGTCTGCCACCTAGAGATTGGGGACCACTGACCTATATATAGGACAGCTTATATGTATATAAGGTTTCGGGTATCTCTGATGTATGGCCAAATCTGAAACCTCTAACCTAGAGTACATGACATTTCTCAGGACTTTTTCTAGCTCCTTGATTGTATTACTCAATGTAGAATTTACATTCTGGTTCCACAAGTAAGAAACAGAAGACGTATGTTTAAACACATAATCATGAATGTTAAATATAAAGTCTAGATTTGTTTGCTATGTTCATATTAGTCTCATAATTAATTGCCATTGTTGAGTAGAAAAAATTTTTCATCTACCCTTCTAGGTTCTGTAGCCTGTCTAACAATAAAAATGGCATAAGACTGATTAACAGAAGAAAAACAAAGTTAATTACATGAACAGGGGATCCCTAAAGAACTATGAGACTCAAAGTAAGTCTCAGGCAGTTGAGACTTACATAATATCTTGGGCTAAGGAAAAGGGTAGGGATCTGGAGCTACAAAGGGGAGAAAGGTAATTCACAGGAAGGTGACAGAAAGATATGGTTGATAAACAAATTCTGCTTGAAGTTTCTTAGGTAAAAAAATTATCTCTGGTAATAGCTCTCTTCCTGATATAGGCCCTCTTTCGAATACAAATTTTCTTTATAACTGCAGATTTCCCCCACAAATGAGGATATTTACATTTCTTTTAGGCAGTTAAGGAGGAGGTAAAGAGCTTTTCCTAATCTGCTGGGTCTTTATTGCCTTTAGCTCAAAATAATCTTCCTGCTAAAATGATATATTTGGGGGAGCATTGTTCTCAACCCCTTCACCACTGATTAAGCACTTTTTATGTAAATACTATGTAAAATTTAAGTATAATTACTCTTATGATGTATGTAAAAAATATGCCCTATTTATTATAATTCTCATTGACATAGAAAAAAAATGTTGCAAAATGATATTCCACTTAATGCTAGATCTACATATAGCAACCAAGATACAATTTGAGATAAATAGAAGTTTGAGGATAGATAGCAAGAGAACAAGATTTAGAATAAAGCCACTTTTGCTTCTTTATACATATACATGGAATAATAGATATATATTACATTATATATATATTATATATATTACATATGTATTATATATTACATATTTAAATATATGAGGAAAATTTGCTGGATATATATTAAATTCAAAAAAGTAAGAAAAATATGGGAGTGAGGATAGCAAGCAGTGAAAATAATAATAAAAAGAGAATAAAGAAAATTGCATAGATCAATATAATAGCATTTCATGAAATACAGTAGAATTACTTTAACTCTGAGAATCTGAGTTTAAAATGTTAGAAAATAATATCCATAATATGAAAATGTAAAGGCTTTATTTCTCATGCCATAGTATCTGTTGAGACTAGGTCTACAGGTCTTATTTATTTAGTGCAATAACTACCAAAGTATGTACCATGTGAATTTAAGAAAAAATAAAATGTAATTTTTACAGCCGTCATCAAGAGCTTCACTCAGGGTAAGAACCATTTCATTTAGGAAATATCTTGATAAGTTATTTCAGTGAGGTAATTGATTCCACATAAAAAGTTAGCAAGAAATGAATAGTGCTTTTGAACAAAAAGAAGAAGAAGAAGAAGAAGAAGAAGAAGAAGAAGAAGAAGAAGAAGAAGAAGAAGAAGAAGAAGAAGAAGAAGAAGAAGAAAGGAGGTTTGTTGTCTAAAATGGGAGCAGAGAATCAAAGAAGAGAGAAGAGAGGATGGCCAAAAATTACAGAGTGAAGATAAGTGTGGTCAAAGAGAAAATGCCAGTGATTGGGTACCCAACAGTGCTGGCCTACCTAACAGACAATTTTACAAGGAAGTTTGATATTCAGTTTTAAGTTTGTGATACTTCAATATAAACATGAGTGTTCAGAGGCAAATTTAACCTGTCCGTGATATTTGAAAAATAAAAAAATTGGACTGATTTTTAATGCAGAGCAAAGAAGTTCCACTAATAAAACTAATTTCAAAAGAACAGGGCTAGGAAAAAAGGCAGTTAGGAGAAGCACAAGTCTATTCCCTGTCCTTTGTCTTCATACACATCTCTACTCCTCCACCCCCAATTATTACTGGAGCACTTAGGAGAGATTCCAGAACCTCCCCCTGCCCAGTTCACATGTAAATTATAGCAATGACCAGGACTTTCTAATTTCATAATAATTTTTTACACACATTATCTCATGCAATTCTCACATAAATGAATTACAGATCAGAAAATTATAATTCAGATAGATAAATGGCTACGTAGTATATGATACATTTAGGAAGTTGTAAGTGAAAGCTAAATAATTTAACACAAGTCTTCTAAGTCTTCTGACTTAACAAGCCCATCCATATTCTCTTAGCTATGCTAATTTTCTCTAAATATTTTTGGTGAAGAAATAATATACCAACTTCAAAATAAAAGTTTAGATATTCTATTTTAAATCATAATGTATAAACAAGCTTCCTAAAAGTTTATTTTAAAAACAAGGTAGTTTTCTCTTCCTGATATGTGAGCATATTTTAGAGGTTGTTTTGTTTCTTATTACTCCAGAACAAAGGTCTGTAAATAGAATCCAAGATGGTTCTGCTTCTACAATAGACCCTGCTAAAATCACAGTATAGACCCAATATGCATTGACTTTGCATAACACAAATACAAAAATATTCCTCAGAGGCTAAAATTGACTAAATATATAGTACAACAAGGACTAAATCCATTTTTTAAATCTATACTTATAGATAAAATTAGATAAAATCTTAGCAGGTATTTGCCAAATCTATAAAACGAACTTATCAAAATGATTAAATCTAAGTTTTACTAAACTAATAGATCAATTTGATCAAAATAGTTACTTAGTTGTATAGATAGATACAATATTAGTGCTAGTTAACTTTATCAAATTCTAATGTATGCTTAAAGACTTTATTACCAATGTCCATCAAGAGCCTGAAATTTAAATTGTTAAGGCACATAATATTCATTAATAGAACCTGCAGACCTGTGTGAAGACAATAAGAACTGCCTGACATCTAGTGGCAGTTGCTGCAATAACAGTTTAGAGTCCTAATATGCTACTGAGAAATTTGCTTTTTTTTTTTTTAGGTGTTTATTCAAAGACTTTCTAAAGAAATAAAATAGGAAAAAGCTAACAATCTGGTCAAATATACGGTTCAAAAATGTCTTTTGGAAGTGTTTTGTTTTTAATGCAATTCTGCCCAGGTAAATTTGAGCTCCTTATTTACAAATTTCTTCTTTTTAAATCATAACTGCAATTATATATTTGTGACATATAAGTCATATTGTCTTTTTATAAAACTTTGGTTATACAATTCGGCCCCATGTCCCAAAAGAATGCTTAGTGTTGTTTCCCCAAACACACTTTTCCCTTTGATTATTCTCTTTAAATATTTTCTTTCTAGAACCACAGTATAGAAGCCTTATATTTCTCAGCTCATTAAATCGTTTTTTACATTTAAATGTTTTGAAAATTATTTCAAAGATACCACATTAAAATTGAAATCTTATATTTATTTTAGGTGCAAACTATTCTATTTAAACACATAAAAAATAATCATGACCTCATTATTTATAGCTCTTATTTTCAAGACAACCCACACATTTGTGAAAAAGATAAATGCATGAAGAAGCAGGGAAAGAACATTAAGTGATTAACAGAAAATAATAATAAAAATGACAGCCAAAATTTATTGCAAGCATTCCATTTGCCAGGTAATTGTGTGACAAGTGATTTATCTATGTCGCTTCATTTAATACTCATAAAAAATTTTTTGTGATAAGATATTGTCTTTATCTGAATGTTCAGATAAGAACACTGAGGTTTAAAGGGTTAGGCATCTTGTCTAAGACCTAACAGCTAGGAATTGGTAAGGAAATGTCTCCAGGGCCTAACTAAAGACCACTATGTTGCAGGAAACATGCAGTTTCAAATCCAGTTTCACTCATTCATTCTTTCCCAAGAAACATCAATATGCAGGATACATTAGCTAAATGATATTTAAGCAGAGACTTGATGTAAATTAGAAACAAGCCCTTTTAGTCTCTAGGAAACCAAAATGAAGAACAATATTTTTGAACAATAACAATAACAACAAAGAGTAAGAAGGGAGGACGGAGGCAATGACAAGAGATGGAGGGATTTCAGTGGGACATAAGATAGGAGAGCAAAGAGGAAACTTCTCATCACATATTCCTTCAAATGCTCCTATGATTTAAGTACATTGGGACTAGTGACAAGATGGCTTATGTTTGCAGGGTGGCCTTGATATTGTTAATTAAAAATTCTACAAACTATTTCAAAAATACTATCTGAATTCCAAATAGTCCCTTTTACTTATTTGGTTCCTCTATGCAACATCTACACCGCTGGCCATTACATACTTGATGTTTGGGCACTGCATGTTTTTTTTTTTCTCTATGGAACTCTGTTTAGAGGGAGTTTTCTACAAAGGAAGAGAGACGATTATAATATTTCAAGTCAATGCAAAGGTGTGTGTTTTGAGCCAATAAAAATTAAAAGACAACCAGCAGTCATAGAAGACACCTTTTAAGTAAACTGGTGACACCTTTTTCTTTGACTGTACACTTTATTGGCTATTGATTTAAAAAATGGGTGACATGGTTAGCATATAGAAGAAAAAAGACATATTGAAACTACTTTTTATGAGCACTGTTCAACACTAATTAAATCTTGTATAAAAGTTATTTCTTTCAACTTGCTGAATATATTTCCCTATTGGGGTTAAGAATTCCAGTTAACAGCTCTATTTATAGCTGATAGAGAGTATTCAAAGGGCTGCATCAGCTCTCCCCACAGTCAACGTGATTCTGTGGATAAATCACCATGAGTAAAGCTGTGCAATCTTAAAATGATCTATCACAACTGAAAATCAATATATCAAGCACATAAAATAGTGCAGGATAATTCACTTGCCAAGTAATAAATTACACGTGCATATCAATGCCACATGTAATGCAATGTCTCATAAAAAATAAGCTTAAAATTCTTCAAATACATGATTAATGAAACTAGCACAGCCTGAAAAATATATATTGTACTGCTTACACTAACCAATATATTATACTCAGAGTTTTATGCTTCTGAGAAATGGCATTTACATATACAGTATCAATGGTGCAGATAAATCAGAATTTCTTACACTAAAGTCTAATTCTTACAGTAGTGATTCATGTTTCACTTTTAAAAATGGTGATTTACACTAATGTATTTCTCATAAAACATTTAATACTGCCTAAAATTATTGTCAAAACTATATTCTAACCCTCTCTATCAGAATGCCCAAAGGAATGCTTGCCAAATCAATAATAAATTTATGAACTTTGATACTGTACAATAAAATGGCAATATTTCAAATACAGAAAATTCTTGTGCTACAAACCTGAATCTCCTCCTTGGCCTATACCTCTGCTGAAGATATCCTAATTATGTATGAGGTGGAGAGAATTCCCTGGTTTTACGTGACCTCAGATCTGTTCCACTAGACGATCTGCATGAACCATCATATTCTAAGGAATTCTTCTTAGAGAGTGCTGACAATGTTGAAGTTCACCTGAGTCTCATTCTTCTGGAGGAAAGTGAGGGTTAAAAAATCTTCCCACCCTTTTGTGTCTCAGAATATAGTTTACTGCAAAGAACGACTCTTTCCCCTATGACTTAGATAAGATTCCAAAGTGTCCCCTTTGTTTATCTACAGTAAGACTAGACACAGACTCTTCAAATTCCTATTATTTATCTCATAAACAATCAGCTAAATTGTTTGTCTCCACTGCCCAATATGACAAAACACTCACTCATTTCAATGGGTCAAGCTTTAGTGGGGCTTTTACACTTCCCTCAGTTTCCTCAGCTGTGACCCACCCTTCAGCTTAAGCAAGCTGAACAATTTACTCTTCACTGACCCTCCTGAAGATCAACTGATCACAAGGAAAGGCATTTTCTGCTCCACCATCTGATCATGCCATCTACTTATCCCACTCCCCCTGGTTACCTCTAGGCTTGTGTATTCCTCCCTAACAAAGAAAAGCCTTCTTTGCCTGACCTTGAGACACTACAGCTCTCGTGAGCGGGAGTGTTCACCTTATGGCAATGGTTCTCTGCCGCTTATTGCAATAGACTTTTAGAATAAAGTCTCTCCTTACTTAAGTCAGAATTTGATAACATAAAGAATATAGAGAATAAACCACTGCTATTGAGGGCTGAATATCTTTCTCTTTAAGCTCTCATTGCTACATTAGGATATTGATTTTTTTTAAATAACAGCTTTATTTATTCACATATAAAATTTAGCCTTTTAAAGTATACAATTCAGTGTATTTGGTATATTCTGAGGCTTATACAGCTATCATGGCTAAGCTATTGCCTTATGAACTATGTCAGTAAATGAGTAAGTTAGTGTTTCATTTGTCTTTAAAAATCTTGCATAAAAATTTTTATGTAGATGTAGTTGCTACACTCATTTCCACTTTTCTTGAGGCTGAAATTTTTACCACAAACATATTTATGACTTTAATGTCAATGCCTTTTAAAAATTACATTCCAACAGTGTTTAAAACATTTTAGCTCCATTTATGTAACATTCTGCAACTGTTAACACATATTATACTTCAGGCACATTGCTAAACTTTACTAACTGATTTAAAGAAAAAATATAAACAAAGCACTCTAGTGGGGGGATGTGTCAGAGAAGATTTGTCAGAGAAGGCTTTCCTGAAAGAAACATTTGATATAATGTCCAGTTTACTTGGTAAAGGTAAGAAGTGAGTTGGTGAGTAGTTGGGGAAGAACTTACAGAAATAGGAAGCAACAATGTCCATGGGTCAGAAAGAGGTTCTTAGGTCTGTGTCAGAGAGAGCGACAGACCAGTATAATCTACTACTATCAGACTGAAGAGACAATCGTAGCATGAAAGACTGCAATATGTCAAGTATTTAGGGTTTTATCCCAAGAATGAAAGGGAGAGATTAGACAGATTTATGCGGGGCAGTGACATAATAAGATTTGCATTTTGAACAGATCACTCTGGCTTTGCTGCTGAAAGGAGAGGAGTGAGGAAAGAGTAGTTGCAAGAACATTCTAAGGTTAAATTTTCAGTCCAGTGATTTGGATCAGCTTTTTTTTTTTTTATCATAACTGTACAATATAATGTTCTTGTTATTTATGATTTTCATCAGAAGTAAGCAATATCACAATATGACATCCTCAGACTTTAATTTTTTCAGTCCAAATTTGAAAAGCACTATATTTGCCTATTGGCAGAAAAGCTTTTCCCAGAGCTCCTGTGCGTTGGGTGAATTTGGCATGTTTCGAGGCAGACCATCTGTGCACAAACTCTCTGCTTCTCCTAGCACATTTAGCTCCATGGTTCTGTTCAGAATAGCTTCAAAATGCTATTTCATTATTTAATTTCAGCCACAAGCAGAAAAAAAAGATTTAAGGGTTCTTTATATGGTTTATGCTGAGTTCATTTTATTTCATTCTTTTATGAATATCCATACAATTCCTGAAATAGGTAGTACTAATTTCCAACTGATATCTGTTGAGCATATATTTTTAAAACTTATTTTTCTAATGTTTTCTATATTAAGAATTCAATTGATAATTCCATTCTAGGCCTTCCCTATTTCTTCCCGGCCCTTTCCATATGTATAAAATACAGCAAATCAGATATCTTTCATATTTTAATTATGATAAATATTTATCTGCATTTTAAAAATCAGTCACTGTAGACTCAGATCTTCAATGTAGTTTCCTAAAAAATATTGTGGTAAAGATACTGTGACTAAGAACATGGAGCTACAAAGTTATTCATAAGATATGTTTCTGAGTTTAAAGAAGTAACAGATATGAGTTTGTGGGGGAGGACAAGCTAAATTTAAGTTCAGGATTTTTCTTGCGAAAGCGGCACAAGTTATTAACAAACGCTTTTCCAAAGTAAAAGTATGAATTATATTTTCTGCCTTTTTTCCATTTTGGATTCCAATTAATTTAGCACTTAATCGATAAATACAATTCAGTATTAGAATTTAGGGTCTAACTCTATATTTTTAATTATTTCTAAAATAAGACATATTTGTCAGCATTCAAAATGTTCATAAAGTGAGTTTAATGATTACTTTCTATATATTGTCTCAAATTTTCAATGACAGAAAATAAATATTAGATTATCTTGAGGAAAAATGTTTTTTGGTGGTAGGCCTTTTGGAAGATAGACTGCAGTGGGAGAGTATAAAAAAAAAAAGTAAAGAATACAACCTTTCAGAAAGCTCTGGTTGTGAAAGGAGAAAGCATGGATTGTGACAGCTACGTCTGGGAATGGGAAAAGAGACAGAGGCCTCTAAAAACAAGGTTTTAGAAGGGGAAGATAGAGTGCAAGTAGAAAGATTACGACAGCAGTGGTATGAAAGAAACTCTAATGGAGGTCTGGCATTGAAAGAGAATTTTTATGAGTTCCTGCAGTGAGAAAGGTAATATAACTCTCTTCTCCACTGCTTCATGAAAACTTTGTTAAAAATATTAAGCTTTTAGAAGTCAGGTGTATGCATGTTTATATGTATTTATGTGTTTCCCTTTGAGTGTACATTGATGGGCAGAGGATTTTGTAAAAAGTCTATTGAGCTAAATTCAGAAAATATGAAAATTAAGAAAGGTAGGTTTTAAAAAAATCAACTCCTGGGATTTGATTTGCAAAGCTTAAATCATTATCAGAATAAACCTAGAGTAGTTTGGGCCAAAGACTTTTAACAGTTAGAACCCTTGCTCCCTCATTCTGGATGCAGTGATCTTAATCAAAAGATTTAGCATCTACAAAATGGAAATAAGAAAATGGCAAAGCCAGGTATGGAAGAATTAGACTGGATAACAGACACGAAATACTCAGGACAGTATTAGAAACATAGTAATTGTTCAATTAATGGTGCCTTCATTATTTCAATTAACTTTGCCAAAGAGAATCAAAATTTTCCTATTGCATATGCTGCTTTAAGACTTATCTTTTTTAGGTAATATGATTTTCTCAAAAGATAAGTTTAAAATAGTAGAGTACCTATGCAAGTATTTATGCCAAGAAATAGATATCAGTCAATGTCTACTTACCCTGTACGACCCAAGATATTTCATGTTATATATATATATATATATATATATATATATATATATATATATATATATATAGCTATACGTAAACAATATTTTGTAAAATATGTTTATATATAGGTCAAAGGCTACACACATGCACACACAACACACTTTAAGAAAATAGGCATCTTTGCTGTTTAGAAACAATCATGGTCCACAATTATCTACTCTGCTTAGATTCCTTAAGCCACGCCACACATTCATTCCCTCTGTCAGTAATCTCATCATTTTCTACACAATGAGACATGACAATCATTAAATCCTTTCATATTCTCCATAAGTCATTTCTCATCAGAACTCATCCTTTCCTCTTATGCTTTCTGAGAAGGTTTTGGGGAAATTTTTGTCCAGAGTTAATCCTCTATTTTATAATAGTTTCCTCCTTATCCTTTCATCTTCCACCCCACCACCACCACCACCACTTTTCTTTTCAGTGGAATTTATTTATTCTCTCTCTCTTCAGATATTTTATCTCATGGGTAGTGGGGAGACAATTACTTTTTGCACCTCTTTCCTAATAATTTAAATTAAAAATATTTTCTAATTTTAAATTTTTTTTTTCCCTCGTGCACATGGGAAATTCTTTTATAACAAGTGCTACTTAAACTGAAGACTCTAGTTCCATTCATGGAAGTTAGGAACTATATTCTGTGCTTCCAAAGCACCATGTGCATATTTTCATTATCCTCTGATTTCTCTCTGCACCCAAAATGCAAACATCATTTTTTATAGACTGTGCCCTGAAGCACTTTATATTATTCACCCTTCTCCCTTTACCTTGTGTCTCATTACCCTAGCCTTGTACTCCATCTCCAGTATATGGAGCTTCAGAATTTTTTTCATGTGAGATTACATTGTATTGTTTCAAAAATGATCTCACACTAACTTGTGTGAATTGCTCTTGCATGTCTGTGTGTTTTCTTTGACCGGCTGACCAGAACTCCTTGGAACATCAGTCGTATGGTTTGCCCTGGATCTCACAGAAGGAAATTAGACTATTATGGCCATTAATGATGTATATTTTAATGGTTTTAAGGATGCATGTGTGTTTTTCTTTCTTTCTTTCTTTCTTTCTTTCTTTCTTTCTTTCTTTCTTTCTTTCTTTCTTTCTTTCTTTCTTTCTTTCTTTCTTTCTTTCTTTCTTTCTTATCTCACTTTCCAAAATATGAGGCTATTAAAATATGGAGTAAATAAAGATGCAATTCCAAATCTTGTTTCTTCTTTTTATCCTCTATTCTCTCTTCCGAGATAATATCATCCATGTTTTTGGTTTCAGTTATCTCCTACATGCAGTTCATTCAGGCTGCTATAGAAAGAATACTAGTTACTGGAAAGCTTATAAATTATAGAAATTTATATCTCATAGTTCTGGGGTCTGGGAAGTTCAAGATAAAGGCCCTAGCATGACAGAATTCTGGTGAAGATCCTTTCCTGGTTCAGAACCAGTACCTTTTTACTGTGTCTTCACATGGTGGATAGAGCTAGGGAATCTCTCTGAGGGCTCTTTTATGAGGCATTAATCCTATTTATCAGGGCTCCATTCTTATAATTTAAGTCTCTGTGGTGGAGAGATTGGTCCATAATGTGACAGCTATCTGTCCTGAGAATTAGACCTCGACCGTAATGGAGATTGGTTGCCATAAACCCCTCCTAGAGACTATCTGTCCATAATCAATGTTCATTCTGACATAAATCAGCACCCTTCTCCTGCCTTCTACTTTGTTCTTGTTCTTGGAACAGGCCATTGTCCTGACCTGGTCAAGAATAAAATTTCTCATGTCCTGGCTTGGTCAAGCATGTAACGCAATTTCTCATACCTGGAAATAATCATGTTATAGTACCCATAACTATTCCCCTCTTTTACCTTATATAATTCTTTGGTGTCTGCCAAGCAGCACAGAGAATATCTACTTCAAGTTGTAGCCACCCAAGATGTGCCTCCTATATGTTTCCTTTAACAAATTCTGTTAGTTGTCAGACTGGAGTAGCCTGCCTCTTTCTTTGGTCTTTCCCTGCCTTCCACTCACAGAAGTAGGTTTTCAGTCTCAAGGTTTTTCCCTGGGTCTGCGTCTACTAATAATACCTCCCAAAGGGTACACCACCTAATGCCATGATCTTTGGGGGTTAAGGTGCCAGTATATGAATTTTAGGAAGACAGAAACATTCAGACTATGGCATCAGATGACTCATAAATCTATATTTCCAATTCAGACCTCCTTATGAACTCTAGACCAATTAAGAAGTAGATTTCTCTTCTGGGATTTTTTTTTTTATCTCTCCCTTGGCATCTATATTGAACCTCACTTCTCCAAAACTGAACTCAAATTCTCTCCAAACCCTTTTCCATACCTGATCTTCTCCTAGTGCTTACTATTTTAATTAATGGAATGTGATTCTTCTAGTAAATATACCAGACACTTTGGGGTCATCCTTTACTCTCTTATGCATCCATCACCAAGTGATTCTACTTCCTAAAAATATCTTGAATATGTCCATCTCTCTCTAATGGCTGCACTGGTATCTTAAAATAGGTGACCATTCTCTTTCCTCAGAGCTTCTTTTCTAATTTTTTGCCAAATTCTAGAATGGACTCTTGTTAATAAATTTTCCAGAATTATCTTACAGCCAAGATTATCTTTTCAAAGCACAAATCTAGTAAATTCACCTTTTTCCTTAAAATATTTCACTGACTTAAAATATTACCCTTTTCTTAAAAGTAAATCAAAATTCTGTAATTTGTTCTATAAATTCCAGAAAGTTTTTGCATATTCCTCTGGCTTTCTTTCACTCATCTTATTTGTTCTGTTTCCAATAAGTTTTCATCTTTGCGCATGATTGTTCCTCTACCTGGAATGCTCTTCCTCATCCCTAACACAACTGTTTTCAACAAGTTTATTACTAGGTATCCTTTGGACTTTTGTTCATCTGTCATATACTCTACAGAGAACTTTCTGACATCTTTGATAAGGTCAGACCCCTCCTGCATATTCTCTTATTGCCCCATATAGCTCTCCTTTGTAGTACTTGTCCCAATTGCATTTTTACATTTATTAGAGTAAGGTTTTCCTCATTATTTAATAGTCAGTGACAAGCATAGTTCTAAGCATAGTAAGTACTTAAATCATATTTTTTCAATGAATAGATGTGGAAGTAATCAACATATCAAATTTATGTTTTAGTCCTAATGCTTTCTAGAGTGCTATATATAGTAGCTGCAAACACTGCCTGTTGATCAAGTTACAAAAGATAGAGGGATAAAAATTTAAAGTAAGAAGCATTTCATAATTAACATCTCTCGTGGAAATGTTTACTTTAAAAAATTTAATTACTACACATTTGATTTGCTTAACTGCAAAATTAATAAGATAGACTTATTAAAAACAGTTTTAACTTTTTAAAAATAATAAAATTTAAGAGCTTAAAAATTTGCATAAAAATTTAAGAGTTAGTTTTATCACTATATATATATATATATATATATATATATATATAGAGAGAGAGAGAGAGAGAGAGAGAGAGAGAGTGTGTGAAAGTTAACTTTTTAAGATCTAGTTCAACAATCACCTCATTTACAAAGCCTCATGATTCCTTCATGGAGAGTTAGATGCCATTAACTCTGTGTTGTTGTTTATGTTATTAAATCATCTACCTTCAACATCATAAAGCCATATATAATAGTTGCAGAAAGATAGGCTGAATCTATATACATGCTAACCTTTATTAACCAATAAAACTGAACAATAAAAGTTAGATGTCATTAAAAGTCAAAGAATATTTGACTTTCATCAGCTATTCAGCAGTCAGTTTGTTATTCAATTGTTTCTCAAAAAATATCTTCATCTGTGACACAGGCTCTGCTAATATCTATTAATATCTCCAAACTGTTGGGATCCATTCTTGCTGAATGCCCTGCAGACAGAGTTGGAGTTTCCTACAAGCTAAAGTTTGCAGAGCAGGTGGGCTCGTTAATGGATAGCTTGTTTTTGAAGGAGGAAGTTTGGCTTAATGGATAGAGTTGAATGTTCCTTGCCCCAGGGAATAAGAGAGGAAAACAGGAACAAGGATGTTTTGAGACAACTTATGTAAAGGTCAGCAATTATTTGCATATGTGTGGGTGTTGCTTCTCCTGTTCTTCAAAGGGTATATATATGCTGTGCTAAATAAACTTGGTGGGCGGGGGCAGTATTCACTGTTAGCCCTCCCAACTCTATCTCTCTGTCTCTCTCTCTCTATCTTCTCTCTCTCTCTCTTTTTCTCAATCCTCACTCCTCCTCTCAGGAACTGTTCAATCTTAGCCGGTGGGCTCCGGCACCAAACTACCAATTTTACTCAATCTGTTATGGACCGCACCCGGACAAGATGACCTCAGAGCCGAATTAGAATCAAAAAGATAATTTTATTACGAATTCGAATCCGGGCTCAAGCCTCCACTGCTGCAGCAACGAGAACAAGAGCCCCGATCCTTAGCATGGGGTTCCTTATATTAGGTTTATGGCGGGCTAACTTGGCGCGCACGGGACAGGTTGCAGTTCCTTATTGGCTAACCATATGGCCTGATTATGGCCTGACCTTTAAGCAAGCAAATAGGATGTCTGGGCGGAGAATTCCGGCCCTTGGTCAGAGGGGATTGCAGTCTACCTTGCTGAGGAAATTTAAAATTTTCCATTCTGCCATCTCAGATCTTACATCGCTGTCTTAAATACATAAGTTCTCATGACCCGTTACACATCGCCATCTTAAATACATAAGTTCTCATGACCCATTACAAATCATTTATTATTGTTTTGTAATATCAGAGGAAATAAGGTCATAAGAAATCAGAATTTTGTCTATTAATTCATTTTAAATGAAGTTTTGTCAAATGGACAATTTAATGCATTATGATATTCTATATGGAGAAGACTCTCAGAGTTTTCACCCAAGTAACTGAAAACCTTAATAATCCTGTAAAAAATACAATTTTTCATTCTAATACCTTTTGTTGTTAAAGAGATAAGACTAAATTAAGCTGCATTAATTGACTACTGAGCATGACTTCAAGATCTTTACCCAAGTTTATTTAAAAGTAATTTAATTAGTTTAAAAATTTATGTATCTTATAGTCATGAATTGTGTTGATTTTGATTAGTTAACTTTGTCTATGGTTAAAGCAAGACATCAGTGGCATTTGTATTGTCTCACCTGGAAATTGACTTTAGGCACAACCTGCTGGTTTTCAGTGAAACAGAAGTAATTGCTTGCTAAATGAGCTGTAGAGCTGTGTTATATCTTGATTAAACACTCTCCTTCTCCCTTTTGTAACACTGCTCATTAAATAATATGGTCCACTATAAAAAATTATTAAGAATAATGTAATTTTACTGTTTTAATGTGATCATCTGGTTTTATTCAATAATTTAAGTATTAATAAGTTAAATTATTTACATAATAAGCACATTCTTGTGTTTTCTAGAAAGTTTCTAAAGTATTCTAGAAGAAATGTGATATTATCAATGTATTTCCTAATACAATTATTACTTTGAAAACAGAATGTAGGTTTCAAAAAACACCATGGAAAGGAAATACTCTTTTGAGAGAAAACTCTCTAGTACACATTGTAGCTATAACTCTGTTTAAATTTCTTCAATAAATTTATCAGATAGCTTTCAACTCTAAAAATTTTAACTATCTCATGAGTAATTAAAACCCAGAGTTATGTTCTATTCTCTAGGATAACATAAAGAATAATATAACTATTGTTTGGCTGAAATGTTTCAAAGTAAAAGTATAAAAATAACCAAAGAGACTCTGAATAAAATTCATAGCAAAATAATCTACATAAAGAGTTGACTGGCAAATTTCTCCAACTACGTAAATACTGACATGTGGTTTTATGTGCTTCCATTCTATTCTAGAGTAAAATTACATTTACACATAGGTAATACTTCCTAAAATTCCTGAAAATGTTATATTTAAGTGGTTTTCAAACACTTTTTTTTTTGCATTGTCATTTACATAAAATTAGGCATGTGTTCAGAGAAAGAGCTCTTCAATCTTGGAATTAAAACATTTAGTTAGAAATGGGAAGGTGGAGCCAGCCTCTCAATGTGCTGGTCATAAAGCTTACAGACAGAGCTCTGGCCAGTGTTGGCTTTCATCCTCATCTCCTTTTATGCTTTATCTTAAATTGGAAGTTTATAAATCTTTCTTCAGTGTTTAGCCAGTGTTCTTTTGTTGAGGCTGAAAAATCAGATATTTTCACCTTGTTTTCAAATTCGTAGACTATACTCATGTTTCTTTATTATATTCCCTATATGTCTGTTTTTGTCAAGGTTGAGAGTGTCATATACAGTTAGGCTAGGATTTCATACAGCACTGTTAGAAGTTCCATCTCACAAAAATCCATACCAGATGTCATATAATCTAACCTAAGAAAAAGATTTGCATTTTAGTTTAATATTTTTTCCATATATAAGTTAAAGAGGACTTAGTAAGTGGTATCTTTTAGTTTAAAACAAGTAATTTGTCTATATGTAAAATATATCTATATTTAAAGAGCATGGAATACAGTATACTAATATTAAATAAAATAATACTTTGATTTAAATTATAATATCTGGATCTTTTAAATATTCAGCAGTTTAATGACCTTCAAAACACGTTTGTAAAATATATAATTAATTTGCAGGATAATATTAAAGGCATTTAAAATCCATCCCTTGAAAATAATCAGAGTCATGTGCACAAGCACACCTTAGAGCTATGAATCATAATGTCACAGAATCAAAATAATAAAAGCTGACTATTTTTCAGGCATTTGCTTTGATGATTTAAGAGATTTGTATTTTAACCTCTCCTTTGGAGTGTCTATCAAGCTACAGCTTTCCCCAATCATATTTGATTCTATTTTTAGATAAGAACAGAGTTATGGTGGTCATTGGTGTTTAGCATACAGCAGGTGCTCAATTAATATTTATTAACTGAACAAATGAATAAATTAAAAGATGAATAATCCTGCTTGAATGGTATTTATGTAGTCTCCTTGATTTCAGGTTTTTTTCTCCTCTATTAAGTGAGCACTGCTAGATCAGTCACCCTGGTATTCTATTATCAAGTTTTCTCAAAGAATGCTTTTAGTTCTATAAAGCCAGAAAAGCATGGGCTCTAATATGACATTCACAGTTCTCCACAAAATAAGCCCGGGTTTGTTTTCCATGTGTATCTTTCACTATTCCCCTACACTAATCCTTCATCCACATAAACCCATCTATTCACTGCCTTTCAAACTTTTTCAAGTTGTTTTCTCTGCTACCTTCATGCTTTTGCATGAAACTTTCCAAACTCTAATCATCTTTTAAAGAACTGTTGAGATCCTTATCTGAAGAAATTAATTTCTGACAACCATGGCCACAGTTATACACAGGAGGAATGATTAAAATTCACTGCTAGATCCCTGAGCTTTGGAAGTCCCCAGGGATGCAGTGGAAGAATCTAGACCTGCACATACCCTGTAACTATCAGGTTATATTACAAGGGGTAGAGCTGGCCTGTCCACAAATTTAACAAGTACCACTCCACCCAAAACCCAAACAATCAGCAAGTATTGGCCTGCTGTAACTCCAAAATGTTTTTTTTTTCATCCACTTCTCCATCTTAACTGCTGTTCCTTAAGATGATTTGCTATCATATCTTAATTGCAATGCTTCCACTCTGGTGCTCATTTAGTCCCCATTTCTTACTACTATCACCCCCAAAATTTATTTTCCACATGTTAGCCAAGTTTTATTTTTTAATATAAATCTTATAGGGTTAAATATAAATGTCCCAGCCTCTAAAATTTTTAATATAACAATGATTTTTTCTCATATTTAAAATAAAAAACAAACTTCTCACCATGGCCTATAAGGCTTTAGCTGGTCCCTAACGATTCTCTACTTTTATGTTCCATTCTTTTCTCCTTGCTCTCTCTCTGTGGTTAAGAGAGCTTTTTACTATTCATAGAATCTAGCAATTCAGTCTCACCTTGAAAAATTTGCACTTTCAGTTCCACTGACCTATAATTTCCCACCCCACATGTCCACATTGCTGGCTTATTGTTGTCTCTGAGATCCATCTGTAACGTTAGTTAGTTTCTCAGAGAAGGCCTCCTTAGGCAACATCCTTATATGCACACACCACAACCACTTTCTCTCGTATTCTTTACGTTGGAACACATACTACTGCTGAAATAATACTATGTTGTTGACTCTTTTTATCCCACTGCCTTGACGAGAATGTGGACTCGAAGACAACTAAGACACTATTTTGAAAATAGAAATTAAAAAAAATAATAATAATAAATTAAAGGATTAGACAAAATTACTCATGTAAAAGCATTTTGTATACCCTTAACAATTATGTTAATATTAATTATGTATTTGCCACTCAGATAAATACTACCTTCTACTAGCTGATGTAATGCTATTTTATTTTAATTCCTTCATTTATTCATCCAGTTAAAATTATTAAGTGTGTATTATGTGCCCTGGGAGATACAGCAGTAAATTCTATAGATTTATTATCAACATCATGGAAGTTGGTATGCAGTGGAATCCAAACTAGGTGGGGGTGCAGTTAGGAAAGTTTTCTCAGAGGACATAACATTCATATGGGACCTGGAGAATGAACAAGAAGCAGCAAAATAGAATTTGGGGTAGAGAAATAAAAAAACAATATATTTATTAACTTCTTTATCTCCATATTACCCAGCAATGTTATTCTAACCAGAATTAGAATACAAAGAAAATAGAAACACCACATAAGCAGTAAACAGTGGCTATTATTTTTGGTTCTATCCTTTAAAGGCCCAGGGTGAAGAGGGGTGTGGCAAGAGAGGATAAAAAAATAATATTTATTAATGCTTATTACATGCCAGTGTGTCACCAATTTTCACATGAATAATTTTATTTTATTCTCTTAACATCTCTGTTTCAGAGGCTCATTAGGTTTTATTAAGCTTCATAAATCATACTTATGTCTGAGGTTTTAACTGGGTTTATTCTGACTTTCCAAAATCCATGTTCCTTTCTAATATGCTATCTGACTAGGTCAGTAGTTCTCAATCCTGGCTGTATGTTAGAATTAGGAAGCTGAGGCCACACTCAACCAATAAAATCAGAATATTTGGCCATGAAACCCAGCTTCAATTGTTAAATCTCCTCAGGTAAATTTTATATGCAGCCAAGTTTGAGAATCACTGGTTTAGGCCAAGGACAGAATGTCAGCTAGTTTAATTAATTCATTTTGGTTTTCTCATCCATATTTCTGTTTTCAAGTGAGATCCCATTTGAACCACAATAAGCAAAAAAAAATGATTTTATTCTTTGGCATGGCCTCTTTAATGCCTTAGTCCTGAGAAGTCAACTGTGAAGGCTGAAACAGCATAACTAAATAATTAAGCTACTTTTGTATCTCAACACACACTACTTTTGTCCTTCAACACACTGTCTGTTTTAATAATTCCAGGCTCCACCAGAATATACTATCAGATTTAATTCTCTATAGTCTGGCACTACATGATTTTAGTAACCTTAATTTTAAAAAAAGGAGCAGAAGAAAGTAATATACCATTTACATAACTATAGGAACATGATTTATTTAAGTTTGCAAAATAATATCACAGGGGAATTCATAAAACTTAAAAATTCATTTTCTTTCTACTTGCTACAACAAAAGATCAGTTGGCACTTAACAAAAATGCTGTCATATATATATTATTAGATAAAGCATCTGCAGCTTAATATAAAAGGAGTTAACACTGCTGATAGCCATTGTTCTCAAATGAAATAATATCCTCCTATTGCCCTAGGCTACAAAACACTTTTCTATCTTGTAGTTGTCTTGAAATTTAGTACCACAATAGTAGGCTTTGTTAATAAATACATAATTTGAATGTCTTCTTAAACCCTTGAGGTAAAGCAATGAGTCATATCTTAGATGAGTATTTCACACCAATCAATAAATATTTTGATCTTTGGCTCATCGTATTAGTTCATATAACTAGTAACTGCTTAGTACAAGGACCACTGAAAATAAAAACTCTGTGATGTCATTATGTGACCCTCGAACCCAGTAATTACTCTGTCATCTTTATTATATTTATACTTGATTCATTATTAAGAATAATTAAAGTTTACTTTTATCTTTAAAAAAAATTGTTCTACATAGATGTTTGTAGCAACTTTATTTATAATTACCAAAACTTGAAAACAATCAAAATGTGTCCTTTAGTGGTAAATAGATAAACTGTGGTACACCCAGATAATGGAATATTATTCAACTCTAAAAAGAAATGAACTATCAAGCAATGAAAAACATGGAGGAATCTTAAATATATATTAATAAGTAAAAGAAGTCAATCTAAAAAGACCATGTACTACGTAATTCCAACTCTATGACATTCTGGAAATGCAAAAAAAGTATGTAGACAGTAAAGATCAGTGGTTTCCAGAGACTGGGGCAGCGGGTGAATAGGTGGAGCAAAGAGGATTTTTTTAAGACAGTGAAAATACTCTCTGTGAGATAGTGATGGCTACATATAATTATACATTTATCCAAACCCATAAATGTACAACACCAAGAAGGAACTCCAATGTAAACTGTGAACTGTGAACTTGGATGATGAACTTGGATGATGTGCCAACGTAGTTCATCAATTGTAAAAAATGTATACACTGATGAGAAATGAGGGTAACAAGGAAAGCTATGCATTTGTAGGGGCAGAAAGTATATAGGAATCTCTGTACCTTCCACTCAATTTGCTGTGAACCTAAAACTGTTTTTAAAAAATTAAAGATATATATAGTTGTAGTTGTTTCAAGTATATGGAATCAACTACAACTATATGCCTCAACATGGATGAATCTCACAAATATGTATACTATACATTCGTATTTACATAAAGTTCAAGAACAGGTAAATATAAATTATAGTTTTAAAATAAACATGTATTGTCTTCCATATGTGAGGTGTTATGGCTATAAAATTGAATAAACGGTAGTGTTAAAAATTAAAACAGCATTTACCTACAGAGAGAAGGGGGAATTAACTTCAGGGGGTTCTAGAGAAGTTTCTAAGTTGCTAATAACATAATATTTTTTTTATCTGAATTATAGCTACTGAGATGTCTTCACTCTGGGGTAATTTATTGAGTTTATTAATTGTGTACTTTTCTACATGTAAATCAACATGCAAACATTTATTAAGCACCTAATGTGCATATGTAATTTTGTGTCAGGCACAGTATTCTCTCTCTTTTTTTTGTCTCTTTGTTATTATATCTACTGGAAAAATAAAATGGTTTGCTTCAGAAGTCACCATTGCATGTCAGATTGTGGAGTCAGCAGAGTAGAGATGAGAATAAGAAAAAAAAAATTAACTGCAATTTTAAAATGCTTATGAAATTATTATGTTTATACTTATAAGTAAAATAACACTACAATTTAAGTAGTTTATTTAATATACCCTTTAGAAAAGTCCTGCTATTTACTAGAAATACCTTATTGGCTTCTAGCCTAACATATATAGCTAAATGTAAGAAGACTTCATTTCTTTTAAAAGTATTCTAGTGTAGACTTTCTTCCCAAACCATACTTTATTCTTCATAACACTCTGAATCTGCAAATTTTAAAAATATTTATTGTATAAATTCAGCAGTATGAAATAAATATAATAACATTTCCAAGGTTAATCTCAAATCATATTTTTAAGATCAAAATTACACTGACCTCAGCCATTTTGTAGCACTTTGTCAAGAAAATTCTCCTGACTTGTCACTTAACATTTTAAGTTATATATGATTAAGCAAGATTTGACCAAAAAATGACAGGTCACATTTTCTCACGGTATATTGAAAATGTGGAGCAGCTACCTTTGATCTGAAAACTGTGACACTGACTCAGACATGTAGCAGGGTAGAATTGATGCCATCTGTCTCAAACTACAGAGGAAGATTCTAGCATGTTGGCCTAGAGGTTATATTATGCTGATAAAAAAACATCCAACATTTACTGCTAAAAGTCAATTTCACAATAGGATTAACTGTAAATGGATTTTTGTTATTCAGCACCATTTGCTCATTCATTTCTATAATATTACCATTTTATTGGTGTTTTTGACCTTTTTATTGTATCCTTTCTCATTCTATTTTCTGGCTATACTTTAGATATTTTAGATATTTGCTTGTGTGTGTGCTCATAATATAACAGATATTTTTCTCTGAATGAGATTAACCACTTTAGTATGGGCTTTCTTTTTTGAGTAATTTACTATTCTCAGTTTCTTCTGGAGTTGTGATATATAATCCTGTGTCATTTAACAATGGGTATACATTCTGAGAAATGCATTGTGGGGTGATTTCATCATCTCATTAACAAAGAGTGCACTCACACAAACCTTGATGGTATAGCACACACCTAGCCTATATAGTATAGCCTATTGCTCCTAAGCTACAAACCTATAAAGTATGTTAATATAATGAATACTGTAGGCAATCGTAACACAATGATAAGTACTTGTGTATCTAACCATATCTGAACATAGAAAAGATATAGTGAAAAATTTAGTATAAAGATTAAAAAATGGTACAACTGTATAGGGTACTTACAACAATTGAAGCTTACAGGACTAGAAGTTGCTATGAGTGATCTGGTGATTGAGTGGTAAGTGAATGTGAAGGTCTAGGACAGTACTGTATACTACTGTAAACTTGATAAACACTGTACACTTAGGCTATGCTAAATTTATATAACATGAGATTAAATCAAGCACAAGAGAAAATGATGCCAATCAAGAGACATGGTAAACACAAGAGGAGTGAGGCTGCAACTGGTGTAATATGGCTTACCATTTTAAAGTAAATTTTTTATGTATGTGTATAGAAAGAGTACACTCTAAACTAACAATAAAAATTATAATATAGTAAATACATAAACCAGTAAAAAAAAGTTATTATCGCCATCAAGTATTTTGTACTGTACATAATTATATGTACTATACCTTCATACGACTAATAGTACAGTATATTTGTTTACACCACCATTACTGCAAACACATGAGAAATGCTTTTGTGCTATGACTTCAGACAGCTAGGAGATCATTAGATGATAGGAATTTTTCAGCTCCATTATAATCTTATAAGACCACCATTGGATATGTGGTCTGTCCTTGACTGAAATGTCATTAACACATGACTATTTCTCTCTCTCTTTCTCCCTCACTCCCTCCTCTCTCTATGCCCTTTCTATCTCCCTCCCCCCAAATTTTAACAACTAAAATGTTAGTAAATTAATAAATTAATAAATTTTCATGAAGACTATATAGGAATTATTTGTATTATTCCTGTAAATCTCCTATAATTTTGAAATTATTTCAAAAATGAAACTTAAGAAACTTTTAAAAGTAGTAAAAATTATCAGTAAAAAGTATTGGCATACAACTATATTTAGAGTTTGAAAAAGCTGTGTTCATTGTTATTCTTGCATAATGTATGAGCAAGGTTTGTAATATTGCCTCTCTATTCAAAGTCATGGAAATACTTTGCATTGTAAATATTTTCAGTTAAATCATTTATAATTTTGTTTATTGTTTTAAATATTTTCTGATAGAATATTGAAATGTTCTATAAATAAGACCTATTTCATAATAATTTTAATAGAGAAAACCACCAGATCTTAGAAGTGTTCATTAACACCTTGAATACATATGAAATAGGTTTAGTGCTTATAGCTATATTCCTGGTTCTAAATTACTATGAAAGATATGCTAAGTAAAGAATGGCAATATTTATTTTTCTTTTGCTTTCATGCCACAAGTTATTAAACACATGTAGAAGCTCATAGTTATAATATTCTGTTTTATAATAGCTCTTTATATGTCAGTTAGAGAATAACTATTTTAATTTAGTTAATTCAGTTCAAATTGATTACCCCCATTAAATAAACATCATTATTTAGTGTTTTATTGTTTCTGTGACCATTTATAGATTTATTGGGTAAGGCCAGTATAGGTTGTATATGAAAGAATTAACAGTTATTAGACATTTATACCAGTATAATTTTCCTACTTTAAAAATATGTTTATAATTGATATTCTTTAAGCCCAAAAGTACATACAACTAACTAGCTTATGCTGCCTTTATCACTCTCCTAAGATAATACCTCCCAGGAAAAAATGTTACACATTTTTATCTCCCCAGCTTTATTCTCATTTTGTGGATAATAACTTACTCTATGGGATGAGAGAATTTATATGTAATCTATAGCCTTATTCCCTACTAGTTGTGTGACTTTAGTCAAGTTAGTTAACCTCTTATAACTTCTGTTTCATAATAAATAAAATAGGAGTATTATACATGCTACATTGGATTGTTTTTAATATTGTCTGCTCTAAATGATGGTTAAATGAGATAAAGTATAAGAAACTTAAAACAATGCCTGACATGTGATAAGTACTCAAAGAATGTGAATATTGTTATTATTATTTTTCTTCCTCTCAGGTGAAGTGTGTAGTTGTACATATGGTCTGAGTTTAGAGACATTCACCACAAGCAATTTCTTTTCTTCAGTTTTTTTTCTTTTTAATGTTTTCTTCAACTCTTGCCCAACTGCCTGAGGAGATTATCCTCTTATGTGTCTCTCCCTTATTAAAGTTTTAAATTTTAAAAAAATAATATGAATTATTGCTGTTGCATAAATTCATAAATTTTAAAATAATATGGCAGTAATATCTTACTAATCCAAAGCAATATAGATTTTTCTTGACAGAAATGTATATCTAATATGTAAGAAATAGAAATTTCAATTCAAAATGTCCTTAACAATAAAGGGAATTTTTGGTCCAAAATAATAAAATAAAATTTATACATAGGACAAGAGTGAACCCAGATTAACAATTTCACTATGGACCTAGCATTTTCCATATCTCCATTACACCATCTCTATCGATAATCCGCTTTATCTAAAAGCCTGTTCCACTTTGGTCAATGGATGACTGGCAACAGTAGCCAGTTATGTTTTTTGGATAGCCAGAGAGAGATTAAGTGTCTCTACTTAAATTAGTGCTTCTCAAAATTAATGTGCATGTGAATCACCTGAGTGCGGATCTTATTAAATTGAAAATCAGATTTGAGTTTCAAATCCTGCATTTCTAACAAGCTCCTAGATTAAGCTAAAGCTGCTGGTCTGTGGGTACACTTTGAGTAGCATGGCCCTAAATCATTGGTTCTCAGAGTATGATCTTCCAACCAGGAAAGTAATAAAAATTCTTGGGCCACACCCATAATCCCAAAATTCTAGCTATGAGGCCCAGAAATTTATAATTCAACAAGTCTTCCAGATAATTCTGATACACACTAAATTTGAAAACCACTGACCTACATCATATACAAAAGACCTGGGTTTACTCTTGTGGAAACCCAAGTAATTGCCACACACTAATTATCTTCAGCCTGATATACTGATTCAGCATTCCTGAGCCAATCACTGGGGAAATGAGAATAAAAAAATTCTAATTAGTCTTTGAAAATAGGTCTGTTCTTATAGCTGGAGGTGAGATTTACCTCATCCAAACTTAATGATGGCAACACAATGAGAAAAAAGAAAAATGGCAATTGTAGAGAAAAATGACAATTTCCATTGGATTCAATTATAAACTCAATAGGAATAAACTGGGTAACAAAAAAATTGACCTAGGAGTCATAATAATATATCAAGAGTTTATTAAATGCCTACTGCCCTTGTGTATATGAAGCCTTAAACTAGGTACTGTGAGGCATAAAAGGCAAGCTGCAATCTAAATGAGGAAGTATGAACTAAGGAATGCTCATCAACTTCATACCTATTTAAGTATTAAAATAAGTGATACCACAAAAAATATATACTGTAAACTTTTAGAGGAGCAAAATAATAATAACAACAATGATAATAACAATAAAGATAAAAAACTTACTGACCTTGAGAAAGTGGGGCCTGAGCTGGACTTTGATGTATTCATGGAAAAATAGATACTAAGAAAGGAGGAGACAGTCCTTCTTAGTCTGGTTGAGTGAACTCCAAGGATCCGAATATAGACTCAGAAGACAAAGAAAAGATCAACTAGTCCGGCTAAAATAGATTGAGGAACTAAAGTGAGTTAGACATAGTTGGGCCAAATTATGGAACTTCATCAATGTTAGGTTATAAAGTCTGGATCAACCCTATGAGGTAGATATTATTATCAACATTTTAAAAGTTAACTGGAAGATAATTTTATTTGTCAAGTTCACAATGCTAGTAAATGGAAAGTTAATGTACTCTATAAAAGCTGAAGTTAGGGGAGAAAAACTAGGAAGCTACAGTGGTAATCCAAACATATATTAAGAAAGGCCTAGTCCTAGGTAGTAGCAGTGAGAATCACACAGTTATGGAGTGTCCCGACCCGCGGGACCTAGTTATTCGTGGGGGCGAGGAGGATCCAACCTGAGAAAAATGGGCGAGAAAAGGGAGCGGAGGCAAGACAGTATTCTGATCAAGCCTCAAACTTTATTTTTTGAACAAACGTATTTATACAGCTGAGACAAAGCGGGG